>CM028344.1:54837373-54874373 GCA_016618105.1 Dendrobium huoshanense
ACTCATGCAAATGGGATGCAAATGCAAATGCAGACTCAGATGTTCTAGTCCTAGGACTCATGGGAACTAGGTCAATGGGCTGATTTGGCTGAAATCCATACACAATCTCTGCAGGGCTGAGGCCAGTGGTTCGATTTATCGAGTTGTTGTAAGCAAACTCGGCGATAGGAAGCTTAGAGTCCCAATCCCTTAGGTTTTCTCCTACCAAAGTCCTGAGAAGATTTCCTAGGCTTCTATTAACTACCTCAGTTTGGCCGTCAGTTTGGGGGTGAAAAGCAGTGGAAAATTGGAGCTTAGTCCCCATTTTGTGCCAAAGGGTTTTCCAGAAATAGCTGGTAAACTTAACATCCCTATCGGACACGATTGTTTTAGGAAGGCCATGGAGTCTGACAATTTCCTCAAAATAAAGCTTAGCGATTCGGGAAGCATCGAAAGTTTTGGAGCATGGGAGGAAATGCGCCATTTTAGAAAATCGATCTACTACTACAAAGACAGAGTCATGCTTTCTAGCGGTTTTGGGTAATCCAAGGACAAAGTCCATACTCACATCTTGCCAAGGGCGACTCGGTACTGGTAAAGGGGAGTAGAGTCCAGTGTTCTGTTTCCGCTGCTTGGCTAGTTGGCAAATGTGACATCGCCTTAATAGTCGTCCGACATCGCGTTTGAGACTGGGCCAGTAAAAACGGTTTTCTAGCGCAGCAATAGTTTTCGCCTGCCCGAAGTGGCCTGCTAAACCTCCTGCATGTAATTCCCAAACAAGATATTCACGAAGGGAGGTTTGGGGAATGCAGAGTTTCTGGGCCTTGAATAGGTACCCATTCTCTACTATAAAATCGTCCGTCGAGTGCTCATATCCTGAGGTTAAAAGGGAATAGGTATCCTTAAAGTCCGGGCAGTCCTTATAGTCTTCCTTAAGGCGTTCAAATCCGATAACTTCATTCCTCATCTCTTGGGTGGTCATCAGTCTCCTACTAAGGGCATCCGCAGCTTTATTTTCACTTCCCGCTTTGTGTCTAATCGTATATGTGTACTCCTGCAAAAACTCGACCCAACGGCCATGGCGGGCATTGAGTTTCTTCTGCGAGTTTATATATCTCAAGGCTTCGTGATCAGAGAAGATCACAAATTCTAGGGGCAGCAAGTAATGCCTCCAGTACCTAAGAGACTGGATGACCGCATAAAATTCTTTGTCATAGGTCGAATATCGCTGACGGATGTCATTTAACTTTTCGCTAAAATACGCTACGGGGTGTCCTTCTTGAGATAAAACTCCTCCAATACCGATCCCTGACGCGTCGCAGGTTACTTCGAATACTTTAGAAAAATCCGGGAGACGCATCACAGGGGCTTCCACCATTTTCCTTTTAATGTCCTCGAAGGCTTTAGTGGCAGCAGGTGTCCAATGAAATTCGCCTTTCTTTAGGCAGTCAGTTATGGGTGCCACGATGGTACTAAAATTCCTGATGAACCTCCGATAGAATGTGGCCAATCCATGAAAACTCCGAACATCTCTTATGGTTTTTGGTTCAGGCCACTCGTTGATTGCTCTAACTTTCTCGGGGTCAGCTGAGATTCCTCGAGATGAGATTATAAATCCGAGAAAAGTGACACTATCAGTGAGAAATACACACTTCTGAGGGTTCGCATACAACTGCTCTTTTCTCAAGATCTCACATACTTGTTTCAGGTGTCCCAAATGTTGGTCTACAGTCTTGCTATAGATTAGGATATCATCAAAGTAAACAACTACGAATTTTCCAAGGAAAGGTCGTAGGACTTGGGTCATAATCCTCATGAAAGTGCTAGGGGCGTTACTAAGACCAAAAGGCATGACCATCCATTCATACAATCCATCTTTGGTCTTGAATGCCGTTTTCCATTCATCCCCTGGGCGAATCCTAATCTGATGATATCCACTCTTAAGATCCACTTTGGAGAACAGTGTTGCTCCAGTCATCATATCGAGCATGTCGTCGAGTCGGGGAATAGGAAAGCGATACTTAACGGTAATCTTGTTGATAGCGCGGCTATCAACACACATCCTCCAGGAGCCATCTTTCTTTGGAGTTAGGAGGGCAGGAACGGCACATGGGCTAAGGCTTTCTTTAATAAATCCTCGTTGTAGAAGTTCCTCTACTTGCCTTTTTAGTTCAGCGTGCTCCGTTGGATTCATCCGGTAGTGAGGGAGGTTAGGCAGGGATGCTCCAGGAACCAAGTCTATGACATGTTGAATGTCTCTGAGGGGAGGAAGTTGGTCAGGTAAATCCTCGGGGAAGACATCAGCGAATTGGTCTAACAGGGGTCTTACATTTTCAGGTACTTGCCCTTCCGGACCATCATCTACTTCCCTAGCTACCAGGGCGTACATGGGTGTTCCGTGGTGAATCTCAATGTCCACTTCTTTGGCAGTTAAGAAGTGTAGGCTCTTGTTAGGCTTAGGTGGAATAATCTTAGCTTCGCTCTTATCGGGTCGGGGCTGGGAGGGAATCAACTTAATTTTCTTCCCGTTGTGTTCGAACACGCAGGTGTTCGTCCTCCCATAAATATGGACATCATTATCAAACAGCCAAGGGCGGCCAAGAATAATCTGACCCACATCCATAGTCAACACATCGCACCAAATTTTCTCCTGATATCCATTGAATTCGAGTGGTATAAGGCTCCTATCTTTAATTTCCATAGAAGTTGAGTTAATCCAAGCGACCTTATACGGATTTGGGTGAGGTGTGGCCTTAAGGTTGAGCTTAGAGATCATCGCTGATGAGACAGCGTTGATACAGCTCCCACTATCGACAATGACCTTACAGTTCTTATCCCCAATCTTGGTAAAGGTATGGAAAATGGCTGTTCTTCTCCAATCATCACTCGGCTTGGGTTGGGACAGCGCACATCTAACGACTTGCAGGGTGACGGGTTCATCCTCCGTAAAAGAATCCTCCTCCTCATCTACATGGTGAACTACGTCAGTATCGGGTTCTTCCTCGTCGTCATCGACCTCTTCAATTATGGTGACCTTATAGGGGCTGGAACATTGTGAGGCAATGTGCCCATACCCATGACACCTATAACACTTGGTTCCAGAATTGGGTTTTTGGGTGTCACGTTCTGGGGCTTTACCCTTCAGGTCGGAACGCTGAGGGGCTGAGTTAGCAGTGGGTCGACTACTGGTCGAGTTTGAGGGTCGGTTTTGAAGCTGGCTGGCGGAGGAGCGATACGGGTTGGGTCGGGAGTCGAACTGCCTAGTGTGGGAATGTGTTTTGGATTCTTCTAGGTCAAGTACCAGGCTGCAAGCGGCCTCTAGTGTGTCTACCCCTCTAGCAAACAGTTCGGTGCGAAGATCTTCTCGAAGGCCAGCTCTAAACATAGACAGGATTTGAGTTGGGGTAGCAGATTCCTCGCCGTTACAACGAATCAGGAAGTCGTCGAAGGCGGAGATGTAATCTTTAACAGACTTGCTCCCCTGAGTTAGCCGATTCCATTTATCCAATAGCTTAGGGTAGTAGGACGGTGGTAGGTATTTCCTCCTAAGTTCCTGCTTCATGGTTCTCCAATCGCTTATCGGGTGTTCTCCTCGAGATTCACGCATGTTCTCCAGATTGGTCCAATAAAGGTTGGCTCGTCCGGTAAGCTTCATCTCAGCGAATCTGACTTTCTTCGCTTCAGAGATGTTATACCATTTAAAATAACTATCCATTGACTTGAGCCAGTCTAGGAAAATTTGGGGATCAAGTGTTCCATCATAGGTCGGGGCGTCGATCCTAATGTTTTTCAAAAGCTGAGCGTCATTGTCTCTCCAAGTGTGGTCATTCCCTACGGGCTCCTGAGGTGGCCTAGGGTTGCGTTGGTAATGGTCGTGAAAACGTCCGGGATCTCGATGGGGTTCATGATCGGGTCGGTTGTCCTCGCCATAAGGTGAGTGAGGTCTTGATGGCGTGTAGATTGCAGGATTCCCGTTCCGCTCGATGTTATCTAGTCGGTCACTCGTGTGGCGCCTAAAGTCAGCTAGATCGGTTTGGGTGTTGCGGATTTGCTGAGTAACAGTGCCTAGTTGTCCCAAAATAAGGTCCAAGGTGGCTTGGAGGTGTTGAGGCTCCATGGGTGAGGTCTAGGGGTTGCTAAGGATGAAAATGGGGAGGTGGACAGCAGCTAAGCAAGCAGTTAAGAGTATCTGAAAAGCTAAAACTGCTGCTGGAAGTTTCAGGACAGCAACTACACAAGGCCTAAAGTCTGCTAAGGAGATTACCAGCGGCTGGAAGGTGTGGACAGCAGCTTACAACTAGGAATTAGGTTGTCCAGAGGTTAAGAGTTGGTTTGAAACTCTGGTCAGCAACCTAGGACAGCTAACAGAACTCTAAAAGTCTCTAACGGGTGCAGGTTTTGAGGGGGCAGCAAACTTACACAGCCAGGAAAATAACAGACAGCAATCGGTTATAGGTTTGGACCTCCTAGCAGTAAAGACAGCTGCAGAAATTGTGAAATCAGCAGGGTTTAACCAAGGTGTAGTTGTCTTACACACTTATGATCTATCTAAACAAAAAGGGCACACTACAATGCAAGTTAAGAGGCCTTAAATTCAACTATATGCTTGCTGGAAAAACAGAAAACAGTAGCAAAACAGTGAAAAAAAACTAGTTAAACAATGATATGCATGAAGTTTTTAATCTACCACAATGCACTAACCCTAGGATGCGTTCTATGCATGTCAAGCATGGTAAACCATGCTCTGATACCAAAATGATGTGATGCAAAGTGAGTTACACAATGATTGTAAAGAAAATTAAATTTCAGCTTTACAAATTACTCAATCTTGCATCAAAGTTAAGTCAATTATAAGTAATTCACGGTGTTCAAAATGCTAGGCAAAGAAACAACAATAAGAGAGCCAAATCTTTTAAGCAATTGCAAAAGAAAACGTAAAACCAAAGCTAGTAAATAAGATTCCCAAGATTAATACCAAGTTGTTCACACTTTGGGACCGTTAGCACTCTCTTCCTACGAAGACTAGGTTGAGCGGCGGAAGATTGTCCAAGCGAGCAAGGAGGTTGCCACTAAGATGGAAGCGCCAACGAACGTTGCCATGGAAGAAGATCTCGGAGGTGGAGGAGGCACGGCAGATCGACCTTCGACACGCCAAGTATAGACGGAAAAGTGTTCGTCAATTGATTCTATGAGCGTCGGCACGATGCGGGCTAGATAATCTTCGACGGTATCGTCGAAATCAAATCCGACGTCGAAGAATTGGGAACGGAGGATGTCGACCCTTCCGTTGTCGTCGTACTCAAAACCATAATTCCACTCTTGTTCGTCCATGCATCCTTGGATTAGATCCGGATGATTGCCGCACGCAAGGTCTCCAATGGGAGGGAGAAAGGGGTGGCGGCTGGGATAGGGGAGAGGATTTGAGCCGTGGGTTTACAGGAGCTTTGGAAATTCGGTTGGGAGGGAGAGAAGGGAGAAAGGTGGCTGCTTTGTGTGAGAAACAACAAGAAAATATCAAATCCTGGACTTCAAATCAGCCTTTGATTTGGGAATAACGGCTGGGCATTAATTGCAAATCAGATTTTTGAAATTGGAATTTGGGTTTAGCGGGAGAGAGGGATAGCTGGAATAATAGGGAGTAATTAGGAGACAATTAGGGAGATAATTGAGAAGCAAGGGTGGCCGGCCATATGGCAAAGAAATATGCATTGAAAATTAGAAAGTGGGGCCCACACTTGAATAAATAATTCCTCCAATCAAATCTGAAATTGTAATTTCAGCCTTGATTATATTTTAAGTAACTCCCAAAATTGAGTTATTAAGAAGGAATAGAATTTGAATTTTAAAAGAAGCATTTATCCCCTTAAATGCTTTTCTTAATTGGATGATACCCAATTAGGAAATTAGCTTAATTAGGGGTAATTGAAAATTCAAACACGTTGGGTCCAAGAAGGAAGTTCCGGCGGCAGGGTGGATGCTGGGCGGTGGGCTGGGAGTCACGGGCGGCTGCAGCAAGGGAAAATTGGGTGAGGGGAGGGGTCGGCAGGGGCTAGCAGCGGGTGGGATCAATTGGCCGGCAATGAATTCCCTGGCCAAGCCAACAGCACCGGCAGCAAGGAGAAATTGGGGATGGGGTTCTAGAGCTTGGAAGCGGAAGGAAATTTTGGAAGAAAATTCAGAATTTCTAATTCACGCACCTCTTCTTCAAGCTTTCAAAGGGAAGTAATCAAGATATCGGAACTCACACAGAGATCCACGGAATTTCCCTCAAGAACTCACGGAGAGAACTAGGGAAAGGGAGAACTCACAAAGAGATCAATAGTAGTAAATTTCATTTAATCATTCAATAATCAAATACAAGATACAACGGCCATATAAATAGGCCCATCAGAAAAATAATGCGCAAAGTCTAAAATGCCCCTTGGGGCTACACAAGCAACTATTACCCTCAGGGGTAAAAATGGAAACTACGAAAATACAATCATAAAATGAAAACTGAAAAATACAAATGAGATCAAAAATAAAGGCTAGCAATCTCGGCCGTCGATCTCCGTGGTCGTCTCTGATAAGCGCGCCGAAATCTCCTATCGATGACCTCATCATTCTCCCCGAGTGGGAGAGAACTCGACCCCGTCGAGTGTGTGCTACGAAAGCTCTCATATAACTCCAGCAGGTCCGGGTCCAGTCTCAGTAGCTCCTCACGATCGATCCACGTGTCCTCTGTCTCCGGAGTTCCTTTCCAATGGACCAAGTACCGTTGGCGACCTCCATCTTTTGTGGAAATAATCTCATCATCCAGAATGGTTTCAATCTTTTCCGCTCTAGGTAAGTGGGGTAAGTTGGGGAGTGGAGGAAGGCTAGGGATCTCACCAGGTGGGGTCACACAAGGCTCGTTATGAAGTGGATTGTTGGGGTTTAAATCAGGACCCTCAAAGGCTACTATATCCTCAATATTAAAAGTGGGATTCATATTAAACCCTTCCGGGAGTTCTAGCACATAGGCATTATCGTTAACCTTCGCAAGTATTTTAAAAGGCCCGGCACTTCTCGCATGTAGTTTCTTTACGGACCCAGGAGGAAAACGCTCCGGGCGGATCCGTACCATCACAAAATCTCCCACCTTGAATTCTTTAAATCTCCTTTTCTTATCAGCATGAATTTTATAATCCGTATTGCTTTGTTCAATTTTTCTTTTAATTTCATTGTGTAACTCATGCAAATGGGATGCAAATGCAAATGCAGACTCAGATGTTCTAGTCCTAGGACTCATGGGAACTAGGTCAATGGGCTGATTTGGCTGAAATCCATACACAATCTCTGCAGGGCTGAGGCCAGTGGTTCGATTTATCGAGTTGTTGTAAGCAAACTCGGCGATAGGAAGCTTAGAGTCCCAATCCCTTAGGTTTTCTCCTACCAAAGTCCTGAGAAGATTTCCTAGGCTTCTATTAACTACCTCAGTTTGGCCGTCAGTTTGGGGGTGAAAAGCAGTGGAAAATTGGAGCTTAGTCCCCATTTTGTGCCAAAGGGTTTTCCAGAAATAGCTGGTAAACTTAACATCCCTATCGGACACGATTGTTTTAGGAAGGCCATGGAGTCTGACAATTTCCTCAAAATAAAGCTTAGCGATTCGGGAAGCATCGAAAGTTTTGGAGCATGGGAGGAAATGCGCCATTTTAGAAAATCGATCTACTACTACAAAGACAGAGTCATGCTTTCTAGCGGTTTTGGGTAATCCAAGGACAAAGTCCATACTCACATCTTGCCAAGGGCGACTCGGTACTGGTAAAGGGGAGTAGAGTCCAGTGTTCTGTTTCCGCTGCTTGGCTAGTTGGCAAATGTGACATCGCCTTAATAGTCGTCCGACATCGCGTTTGAGACTGGGCCAGTAAAAACGGTTTTCTAGCGCAGCAATAGTTTTCGCCTGCCCGAAGTGGCCTGCTAAACCTCCTGCATGTAATTCCCAAACAAGATATTCACGAAGGGAGGTTTGGGGAATGCAGAGTTTCTGGGCCTTGAATAGGTACCCATTCTCTACTATAAAATCGTCCGTCGAGTGCTCATATCCTGAGGTTAAAAGGGAATAGGTATCCTTAAAGTCCGGGCAGTCCTTATAGTCTTCCTTAAGGCGTTCAAATCCGATAACTTCATTCCTCATCTCTTGGGTGGTCATCAGTCTCCTACTAAGGGCATCCGCAGCTTTATTTTCACTTCCCGCTTTGTGTCTAATCGTATATGTGTACTCCTGCAAAAACTCGACCCAACGGCCATGGCGGGCATTGAGTTTCTTCTGCGAGTTTATATATCTCAAGGCTTCGTGATCAGAGAAGATCACAAATTCTAGGGGCAGCAAGTAATGCCTCCAGTACCTAAGAGACTGGATGACCGCATAAAATTCTTTGTCATAGGTCGAATATCGCTGACGGATGTCATTTAACTTTTCGCTAAAATACGCTACGGGGTGTCCTTCTTGAGATAAAACTCCTCCAATACCGATCCCTGACGCGTCGCAGGTTACTTCGAATACTTTAGAAAAATCCGGGAGACGCATCACAGGGGCTTCCACCATTTTCCTTTTAATGTCCTCGAAGGCTTTAGTGGCAGCAGGTGTCCAATGAAATTCGCCTTTCTTTAGGCAGTCAGTTATGGGTGCCACGATGGTACTAAAATTCCTGATGAACCTCCGATAGAATGTGGCCAATCCATGAAAACTCCGAACATCTCTTATGGTTTTTGGTTCAGGCCACTCGTTGATTGCTCTAACTTTCTCGGGGTCAGCTGAGATTCCTCGAGATGAGATTATAAATCCGAGAAAAGTGACACTATCAGTGAGAAATACACACTTCTGAGGGTTCGCATACAACTGCTCTTTTCTCAAGATCTCACATACTTGTTTCAGGTGTCCCAAATGTTGGTCTACAGTCTTGCTATAGATTAGGATATCATCAAAGTAAACAACTACGAATTTTCCAAGGAAAGGTCGTAGGACTTGGGTCATAATCCTCATGAAAGTGCTAGGGGCGTTACTAAGACCAAAAGGCATGACCATCCATTCATACAATCCATCTTTGGTCTTGAATGCCGTTTTCCATTCATCCCCTGGGCGAATCCTAATCTGATGATATCCACTCTTAAGATCCACTTTGGAGAACAGTGTTGCTCCAGTCATCATATCGAGCATGTCGTCGAGTCGGGGAATAGGAAAGCGATACTTAACGGTAATCTTGTTGATAGCGCGGCTATCAAC
Source organism: Dendrobium huoshanense (assembly GCA_016618105.1). NCBI lineage: Eukaryota > Viridiplantae > Streptophyta > Magnoliopsida > Asparagales > Orchidaceae > Dendrobium > Dendrobium huoshanense. The sequence continues at coordinate 54,846,597 of CM028344.1, forward strand.
ACACATCCTCCAGGAGCCATCTTTCTTTGGAGTTAGGAGGGCAGGAACGGCACATGGGCTAAGGCTTTCTTTAATAAATCCTCGTTGTAGAAGTTCCTCTACTTGCCTTTTTAGTTCAGCGTGCTCCGTTGGATTCATCCGGTAGTGAGGGAGGTTAGGCAGGGATGCTCCAGGAACCAAGTCTATGACATGTTGAATGTCTCTGAGGGGAGGAAGTTGGTCAGGTAAATCCTCGGGGAAGACATCAGCGAATTGGTCTAACAGGGGTCTTACATTTTCAGGTACTTGCCCTTCCGGACCATCATCTACTTCCCTAGCTACCAGGGCGTACATGGGTGTTCCGTGGTGAATCTCAATGTCCACTTCTTTGGCAGTTAAGAAGTGTAGGCTCTTGTTAGGCTTAGGTGGAATAATCTTAGCTTCGCTCTTATCGGGTCGGGGCTGGGAGGGAATCAACTTAATTTTCTTCCCGTTGTGTTCGAACACGCAGGTGTTCGTCCTCCCATAAATATGGACATCATTATCAAACAGCCAAGGGCGGCCAAGAATAATCTGACCCACATCCATAGTCAACACATCGCACCAAATTTTCTCCTGATATCCATTGAATTCGAGTGGTATAAGGCTCCTATCTTTAATTTCCATAGAAGTTGAGTTAATCCAAGCGACCTTATACGGATTTGGGTGAGGTGTGGCCTTAAGGTTGAGCTTAGAGATCATCGCTGATGAGACAGCGTTGATACAGCTCCCACTATCGACAATGACCTTACAGTTCTTATCCCCAATCTTGGTAAAGGTATGGAAAATGGCTGTTCTTCTCCAATCATCACTCGGCTTGGGTTGGGACAGCGCACATCTAACGACTTGCAGGGTGACGGGTTCATCCTCCGTAAAAGAATCCTCCTCCTCATCTACATGGTGAACTACGTCAGTATCGGGTTCTTCCTCGTCGTCATCGACCTCTTCAATTATGGTGACCTTATAGGGGCTGGAACATTGTGAGGCAATGTGCCCATACCCATGACACCTATAACACTTGGTTCCAGAATTGGGTTTTTGGGTGTCACGTTCTGGGGCTTTACCCTTCAGGTCGGAACGCTGAGGGGCTGAGTTAGCAGTGGGTCGACTACTGGTCGAGTTTGAGGGTCGGTTTTGAAGCTGGCTGGCGGAGGAGCGATACGGGTTGGGTCGGGAGTCGAACTGCCTAGTGTGGGAATGTGTTTTGGATTCTTCTAGGTCAAGTACCAGGCTGCAAGCGGCCTCTAGTGTGTCTACCCCTCTAGCAAACAGTTCGGTGCGAAGATCTTCTCGAAGGCCAGCTCTAAACATAGACAGGATTTGAGTTGGGGTAGCAGATTCCTCGCCGTTACAACGAATCAGGAAGTCGTCGAAGGCGGAGATGTAATCTTTAACAGACTTGCTCCCCTGAGTTAGCCGATTCCATTTATCCAATAGCTTAGGGTAGTAGGACGGTGGTAGGTATTTCCTCCTAAGTTCCTGCTTCATGGTTCTCCAATCGCTTATCGGGTGTTCTCCTCGAGATTCACGCATGTTCTCCAGATTGGTCCAATAAAGGTTGGCTCGTCCGGTAAGCTTCATCTCAGCGAATCTGACTTTCTTCGCTTCAGAGATGTTATACCATTTAAAATAACTATCCATTGACTTGAGCCAGTCTAGGAAAATTTGGGGATCAAGTGTTCCATCATAGGTCGGGGCGTCGATCCTAATGTTTTTCAAAAGCTGAGCGTCATTGTCTCTCCAAGTGTGGTCATTCCCTACGGGCTCCTGAGGTGGCCTAGGGTTGCGTTGGTAATGGTCGTGAAAACGTCCGGGATCTCGATGGGGTTCATGATCGGGTCGGTTGTCCTCGCCATAAGGTGAGTGAGGTCTTGATGGCGTGTAGATTGCAGGATTCCCGTTCCGCTCGATGTTATCTAGTCGGTCACTCGTGTGGCGCCTAAAGTCAGCTAGATCGGTTTGGGTGTTGCGGATTTGCTGAGTAACAGTGCCTAGTTGTCCCAAAATAAGGTCCAAGGTGGCTTGGAGGTGTTGAGGCTCCATGGGTGAGGTCTAGGGGTTGCTAAGGATGAAAATGGGGAGGTGGACAGCAGCTAAGCAAGCAGTTAAGAGTATCTGAAAAGCTAAAACTGCTGCTGGAAGTTTCAGGACAGCAACTACACAAGGCCTAAAGTCTGCTAAGGAGATTACCAGCGGCTGGAAGGTGTGGACAGCAGCTTACAACTAGGAATTAGGTTGTCCAGAGGTTAAGAGTTGGTTTGAAACTCTGGTCAGCAACCTAGGACAGCTAACAGAACTCTAAAAGTCTCTAACGGGTGCAGGTTTTGAGGGGGCAGCAAACTTACACAGCCAGGAAAATAACAGACAGCAATCGGTTATAGGTTTGGACCTCCTAGCAGTAAAGACAGCTGCAGAAATTGTGAAATCAGCAGGGTTTAACCAAGGTGTAGTTGTCTTACACACTTATGATCTATCTAAACAAAAAGGGCACACTACAATGCAAGTTAAGAGGCCTTAAATTCAACTATATGCTTGCTGGAAAAACAGAAAACAGTAGCAAAACAGTGAAAAAAACTAGTTAAACAATGATATGCATGAAGTTTTTAATCTACCACAATGCACTAACCCTAGGATGCGTTCTATGCATGTCAAGCATGGTAAACCATGCTCTGATACCAAAATGATGTGATGCAAAGTGAGTTACACAATGATTGTAAAGAAAATTAAATTTCAGCTTTACAAATTACTCAATCTTGCATCAAAGTTAAGTCAATTATAAGTAATTCACGGTGTTCAAAATGCTAGGCAAAGAAACAACAATAAGAGAGCCAAATCTTTTAAGCAATTGCAAAAGAAAACGTAAAACCAAAGCTAGTAAATAAGATTCCCAAGATTAATACCAAGTTGTTCACACTTTGGGACCGTTAGCACTCTCTTCCTACGAAGACTAGGTTGAGCGGCGGAAGATTGTCCAAGCGAGCAAGGAGGTTGCCACTAAGATGGAAGCGCCAACGAACGTTGCCATGGAAGAAGATCTCGGAGGTGGAGGAGGCACGGCAGATCGACCTTCGACACGCCAAGTATAGACGGAAAAGTGTTCGTCAATTGATTCTATGAGCGTCGGCACGATGCGGGCTAGATAATCTTCGACGGTATCGTCGAAATCAAATCCGACGTCGAAGAATTGGGAACGGAGGATGTCGACCCTTCCGTTGTCGTCGTACTCAAAACCATAATTCCACTCTTGTTCGTCCATGCATCCTTGGATTAGATCCGGATGATTGCCGCACGCAAGGTCTCCAATGGGAGGGAGAAAGGGGTGGCGGCTGGGATAGGGGAGAGGATTTGAGCCGTGGGTTTACAGGAGCTTTGGAAATTCGGTTGGGAGGGAGAGAAGGGAGAAAGGTGGCTGCTTTGTGTGAGAAACAACAAGAAAATATCAAATCCTGGACTTCAAATCAGCCTTTGATTTGGGAATAACGGCTGGGCATTAATTGCAAATCAGATTTTTGAAATTGGAATTTGGGTTTAGCGGGAGAGAGGGATAGCTGGAATAATAGGGAGTAATTAGGAGACAATTAGGGAGATAATTGAGAAGCAAGGGTGGCCGGCCATATGGCAAAGAAATATGCATTGAAAATTAGAAAGTGGGGCCCACACTTGAATAAATAATTCCTCCAATCAAATCTGAAATTGTAATTTCAGCCTTGATTATATTTTAAGTAACTCCCAAAATTGAGTTATTAAGAAGGAATAGAATTTGAATTTTAAAAGAAGCATTTATCCCCTTAAATGCTTTTCTTAATTGGATGATACCCAATTAGGAAATTAGCTTAATTAGGGGTAATTGAAAATTCAAACACGTTGGGTCCAAGAAGGAAGTTCCGGCGGCAGGGTGGATGCTGGGCGGTGGGCTGGGAGTCACGGGCGGCTGCAGCAAGGGAAAATTGGGTGAGGGGAGGGGTCGGCAGGGGCTAGCAGCGGGTGGGATCAATTGGCCGGCAATGAATTCCCTGGCCAAGCCAACAGCACCGGCAGCAAGGAGAAATTGGGGATGGGGTTCTAGAGCTTGGAAGCGGAAGGAAATTTTGGAAGAAAATTCAGAATTTCTAATTCACGCACCTCTTCTTCAAGCTTTCAAAGGGAAGTAATCAAGATATCGGAACTCACACAGAGATCCACGGAATTTCCCTCAAGAACTCACGGAGAGAACTAGGGAAAGGGAGAACTCACAAAGAGATCAATAGTAGTAAATTTCATTTAATCATTCAATAATCAAATACAAGATACAACGGCCATATAAATAGGCCCATCAGAAAAATAATGCGCAAAGTCTAAAATGCCCCTTGGGGCTACACAAGCAACTATTACCCTCAGGGGTAAAAATGGAAACTACGAAAATACAATCATAAAATGAAAACTGAAAAATACAAATGAGATCAAAAATAAAGGCTAGCAATCTCGGCCGTCGATCTCCGTGGTCGTCTCTGATAAGCGCGCCGAAATCTCCTATCGATGACCTCATCACCTACAATCCCACATGAGCTCACGTTCGACTTGCGCAGGGCGGGTTTGGTCAACCCGATAACCTGGTGGGTCATGTTCGGGTTTGGATTTCTGACCCGTTTATCTAATCACGTCGGGTTCAAATCAAATCAATGGAAAGCAGGTTAGTTTCGAGTTTAACCTGAACCCAATCCGAAAACTAATTTTAACACCCCTAGGTGGTACAAAGTGTATGCTTGCTTACCATCTATTTATGAAAATGTTAATATTAAAGTCGACTGCAATTATCCAACTCAAAATGGTGCCTAAACACAGATTTGGCGAAAACAACACATACAGTTGAAGCATATAGCACATTTCAAACATATTCTTCAGCACGATTATGTAGAGCTAACTTTAAATAAGTTAAAAAAAACTAATTAATTAACATACGCTGATAAGACAAAGGCAACTCTTCTATAACTTCCTGCGATTGCTCGTCTTCCAATAAAACCACGAGAACAAAGAGGAGAATCATCTCCACCAATTATGTCACAACTTGGCTCAACCTTCACAAAATCCTCAGCTCCTTTCATGGAACCTACTAGAAGCTTTTTACAAAAGCGGGTTTATTTCTCCTCCTTGGAGATGCTTTAACCCATCCCTTCTTCATATAAATCCTCCTTCATCCCTAATGTTTATCTGTTGTCTTCCACAACTAATTAATTAACTCTGATTTCTCATTCCCTAATACCAATATCTGGTAGCACCATATCGACAGTCTTTGTAATGCTTGTATGGGAGATTTGTTGGTTTATCCAGTCAATCCGGCTCGGATCCTTCACCAATAACTTACGTGGCTGACAAAACATGTGCTCAAGTAAATTGTGGCAAGGATCATTCACCTCAAAACCATCTACACCAATAAGGCTACGCCAAATCCTTCTTCAAAGCACATGCTAATGACACCAATCATACTTCATCTATTGGTGCTATAATCCACATCATCAAGATGATTTTGTCATTTAAAATTTCAAAATCAGAGATCAACTTGATTTCAGACTGCTTGAATCTTGCCCTTGTTGGGAATTTCTCATTTGGTATACATAGCATGAAATGCATTCACAAACTTTTTAATGGTTTAAAAATACAAGGCTCCATCTCTGTTTGTCTTATTAATGCTAGACACATTTCAATCAGGGTGCATATTGCAAAGAATTAGCTAAACCCGTCTTCTAGGAGATTCAACTAAACTTCAATTTCCTATCAAACTCCTAAAGTGGCACCTAAAATAGAGTTTTGCCTTTTAAAAAAAAAATGATTGAAGATGACGAGGATAGCTTCATCCAAGAGGGATTTTTAAAAATTGTCATCTTATTGTCCCTCACGTATTATGCATCTCTAAGCAATGAAAATTGTATCATAGCTCACCTTGAAATTTAGAAATAATAATAATCATCGTTTACCGAAAGCAAACCTAGCAACTTGTGAATCCAAATGATACTATAATTCTCCTGCATCCATCGGCCAAAAGAGACTGCCTCTTACCTGATCCTCAAAGACGCATTAACTGACTTTGTTAACTATGTAATTTCAATGATCCCAGTGCTTTCAAAAGTGTTGACAATTTATCAATAAATCATGTCATCTTCTAAAAATCCAAACATCCATCTACAAGACATAAGAAATCATCCCACCAATGTTCTACCTGCAATTCCAGAGAATCCTGCCAATTATTGCAAATTCATCTTGTCCCTGTAGAAATCTTCAAAGGTCGGTAACCAGGAAGACACATTTTCTAATCCAAAGATCTATGAAGACATATTTAACCATATTTGTAGAGAAGGTAATATTATGGTTACCTAGCTTGCAAACAAAGGATGAAGATTGAAGGTTACAAGCGTTATTTTCCCTTTTATACTCATTTTGAATCATTTTAGTGAGCATTTCTTCCATCTTTATCAAATCATGATGAGTGGTGTAGTTGCGGTTCTCCATGTTCATTGAAGGCTTAGAATTTTAATGTTCTTCCAAATGCATCTATATTCTTGTCACTGACATCAATCTATTCTCATCGCACCTTTGAGGATGTTGGATCCAAATCAAACCATTGATGATACTTAACAAACTAGCAAGTAATTTCTAGGCGAGATTTAGGGAGTCGAGTTGTGTTTGAGTGAACGTGGAGAGTAAGAGTCTTAGATTTATTGTAAGCAATACAAAAGCAAGAGAGACCACGAGATGTCAAGCAATGGAATGAACTCCAAAAGATTTAAATGTTTCAAAAGTATTTATCTTAACATTTTATTTATAAGACTTAAAGGGCTACTTGATATGTTGTACATAAAAAAATGTAAGAAAATAGTACAAATTACAAAGTATGATGTGGCTTATTCTAGACTATCATAAACACATGACCTACTTGACAGACTCCACGTAAGGTGGGTCCTTTGTGCAAGTCTTCATGAATGAGTGTCTCAAGTAAGTCCTCAAAGACTGAAATAAGAGAAATTCTATGAAGGCAGATCCTTTGATTGCGGTGACAAGTCCATTGAGACATAATTTAGACTCATGAATGCAAAAGAATGAGTTCTCTTAAATGAAGATACTCAAGAGCCGAAGATGACCTTAAACCTAAAAATTGTACTTGCGGCCTTTGAGATATGTGTTTCCTGTAGCTAGACCAATGATGTCAGCGATAGTTGAGTGGCATTGACGGTAAAAGATAATCATGGATGAACAATTCCTGTCAAGATGAGTGACATAATATGAGGCTCAGGTAAGTTTGGGCGAGTCCCTCTGAGAGGCTTGGCAAAGTTGATGACTTCTCAATCAAGAAAACTTGGATGATTCTTTACATTACGATCTCGCTAGGAGAATGGCTATGAATCGATGAATTGGCAGCAATCAACTTGTGAGGTGGTCACTTTCCCTCGCCACGAATGCTCCTCCTAAGAGGTATAACTATTTGCACCGAATCTCAAGTAGAAGCTTGTTGAATAGCTGTGAAATACCTAAATATGCATGTACGAGTATACAAAATATATTTTATACTTTGAATATATTACCAAGATCTTATCCATTAGTAAAAGCTTTTAGATTAATGGTCTTATATCTATCAGTGTGTGTTGCTCAATCTGAGCCATCAATGTCATGTCCCTCATATGAGAGTGGCATCAATTCTAAGTGATTTTAGGCTCCCATGGATCTTGATTGATTTTATCATGACAGAGCAAAGTTCACAAGCAGGTGACTCTATGTGTAAATATAGGAATTATATTTAGCGCAATAATAGAATCAAAGTTTATTTTCTTAAAGACAATTCTAGATTACAATAGTTGCAACCCGGAAAAACATTAATGGCAAGTCATAAATCTTTCTGGAATCCTCTCTAAGATTATGACAATTATCTGAAACCATTACTTGGCCAACTCTAAACTTTAAACCCTAGTCAATGCAGTTCACCTACAAAAGCGCTACCCTTCCTGCACAACCGCAATTATCCAACAAATCAACAGCTCATTACCTATTTTTACTATGATACAAACTTAAAGTATTTTAAAAAAAAAAAATCGTTACGACTAGGGTTAGAGGTAGAAACATACCTCGCGGGGTGGGGGCTGCGAGAAGGAGAAGCTGATCTTAGACTGAATCGCAAGGCGAACGTCATCGGGATCGATGTTATTCTTTCCAGCATGTTCGGCGTAGACCTGGGCGTCGGAAAGTATGTCGACGACGTACCGGTAACATAACTCTAGAAACTGATGCAACACTCGAGGCTCGTACTCCCCCTCCCCGACCCCCATCGACCTCAAAAGCTCCCGCACAACACGCGCGTCTCGTGGCTCGTCGGCCTCCGTCTCTCTCCCGGCGACGCCAACGCCCGCGTCGTCCATCTTGACGCTGTCTTGTCCGCTCCTTTGTTCCTTCTTGGAACTCGGCATTTTAAGTTGTGCGGCGGTTCCAAATGAAATATTTTAATGAATGGTTATAATAATAACAACTATGTCATAAGCAAAACCGTCGCTTTGGCCGAGTGGTTAAGGCGTGTGCCTGCTAAGTACATGGGGTTTCCCCGCGAGAGTTCGAATCTCTCAGGCGACGGAAGCAGTATGAATGATTTTGCTTGTGTTTCTAAAGGAAATTTCTTTGAAATTACCTTCTTTGCCCTCGTCGTCTTCCTAAGACGGAGAAGGTGATTTAGGTTTTAATTTGAACTATTAATTTTGTTTGAAATATTGATGGAATATATATAGTCAAGAAAAACAAAATAAAAGTATATTGGGTTTTTTGGTTCGACTGCTAATGGAATTTTTGGGCCTGATCAAATTGGTTGGAGAACAGGGAATAAAAGCGGCTGAATTATCGAAGATAAGTTTGTGTTGAGAATTCATTCAGTGCATGTATTAAAGATATCATCATTTTAATTAGGATAGAATTAGGTTCTTCTTATTAGGGGTGTCAATTATTAACGTGAAAAAAAAATTAGGGATTGGGTTTACCTTTTTCATTTTTTGACCCGTTTGAAAAATTGGGTTAGGTCTAAATCAATTTGTGAATCCAAATTTGACATGCCCAGCCCGACCTAATCAATCGCCTTACTCACCCTCGCACAAGTGCCTAGCCCCAGACGCAAACTTGTATCGTCATGCCACATCGCTCGCACCTGCACTGGCGTAGAGCAGCAAACTGAGCTCTCGCACAGTTCCACCCTCCCTCACAGTCGAGCACGGACTCGGACGGTCTAGCGCTCCCTCACATTCACACACTCACTAGCGCACTGGCACAATCTCCCTCCCTCACCCACAATCCTACACATGCTTGAGCTCAACGCTCACGGGATGAATCAGGTCAACCTGATCCCAAGGGGTCAGGTCCCAGTTGAAATTTCTAACATGTTTATCTAATCTTGTCGGAATAGGGTCAGATTAATGGAGAGTGAGTCAACTTCGAGTTTAACCCAAAAAACCCATTTTGACACTCCTACATTTTAGAACTATTTTAAAATTTTACTTTTTATACACCAACTTTATAAAATAATAAGAAAGTATATATATATATAGGGCAACTTTCTTAAGCTATTTTTTAATACAAAAGTTTATTAAATTAAATTTTGTATGTTAAAAAGTTACTTGAAAAAGCAGAAAGAAAATTGTCTCAAATAAAAATGAATGATGATGATATTTTAAATTTCTTAGTTATAGTTATATTCCTTTATACATTTCTGATATTTGTTATTTTGAGTTTCAGAGCTTTGCATGTCCTTTGTTGTTGATGTAGTCCTCACTGCTATATCAGAAGTCTTAATGGTAGTATATTTGATATTTTGCTTAAAGATGTGCGTTTAAGTATTGATACGTCATGCAAAAATTATCTTGATTGGGCACGAATCTCGAGGCAAAATCAGTTCGGAAACTTCAAAAATTAATTTTCGACAGCATAAGAACTCCGATTTCAGCGAGCTTGTAGTCAAACTGAGCGTCTCGGAAATACGAACCCAACGACACCCAGATCAACCCAATCCGAGCCCAAATGAGTCCGAATCAAGGGTTCAAAGCGCTGTTGGAAGGTTCAAACCGCAATTTGAGTTACCAAACGGTCTTCGATTTTGACGAGCGTATACTCGAATCGAGCGGCTCGACGAGACGAATCCAACGAGCCTAAGATCATCGAATTCCGACATCATAAAGGCCTTCAAATGATCAACGAACGGTGCATGATCAAAGGATTCGATATCGGCCGTCCATTCAAACCACTCCCAATTCGCCCTTGATCTCACGCCTATTTACGGGCTATGCCACTCCAGAAAAACTATAAATAGAGCCCTCATTCTACACCAATGGGGGGAAGGGAAGAGAGAGAAGAAGAAGAGGAGAAAGGGGAAAAGGAGATTCCTCGCCTCCTCGACCACCGCCGGAGCTCTTCCTGCCGCCTGAAGACGCCGGAACTCTGCCGGATTTTCAGGAAACACCGAGAATTTGCACAACATCCACGTGATGCTGAAATTCTTCCCAATTTGCAACGGATTTCCCTTCTGATGCTGAAACTCCGCCCAAGGGAAGCCGGAGTTCTCATTTGTCAACAACAGACGTCAGACTTCTACCCGACGTCGAACCTTCACTCTTCGCTAAGTTTCTACCCGACGCCGGACTTCTACCGGTTATCGGACTTCACTAGACGTCTACGCAAAGATGGATTTCTTTCCATTGCTGGGCTTCTACCTGACGCTGTCCTACTGATCTTCGTTGTCAGACTACAGTATTTCCGACATCCATCGCCCGTTGAATACGGTCCTCCTGACTTATGTCGCCCGCCGACTATAGTATTTTCGACCTCCGTCGCCCGCCGACTACGGTCCTCCTGACTTACGTCGCCAGCTGACTACGGTCCTCCTCACCTACGTCGCTCGCCGACTGCAGTCCTTCTAACAAAGCGAACATGTCAATAGTGATTCTTTGTATTTACATCATGTAATGTACTCCATAAGATGTACATCAAGCTAAGGCCTTCTCCTAGGGAAGGGCCTCATTTGTAATCGACTGCAATACTAGTGGATTCATTCAAACTGGGCTAGGCCCCATGGTTTTTCCCCCTTTTACAGGGGTTTTCCACGTAAAAATTGGTGTCTCATAAATGATAGACCATCTCTCTTATCTGATTGCGTGCCGGATTTTTGTACAACGCTAAGACGATAAAATTTATATTTCTCTACCGCCGCGAATACTACTGGACGCAACAAGTATAGTTATGTTGGAAAAGGAGATTCCTCACCTCCTCGACCACCGCCGGAGCTCTTCCTGCCGCCTGAAGACGCCGGAACTCTGCCGGATTTTCAGGAAACACCGGGAATTTGCACAACTTCCACGTGATGCTGAAATTCTTCCCAATTTGCAACGGATTTCCCTTCTGACGCTGAAACTCCGCCCAAGGGAAGCCGGAGTTCTCCTTTGTCAACAACAGACGTCAGACTTCTACCCGACGTCGAACCTTCACTCTTCGCTAAGTTTCTACCCGACGCCGGACTTCTACCGGTTATCGGACTTCACTAGACGTCTACGCGAAGATGGATTTCTTTCCATTGCTGGGCTTCTACCTGACGCTGTCCTACTGATCTTCGTTGTCAGACTACAGTCTTTCCGACATCCATCGCCCGTTGAATACGGTCCTCCTGACTTATGTCGCCCGCCGACTATAGTATTTTCGACCTCCGTCGCCCGCCGACTACGGTCCTCCTGACTTACGTCGCCTGCCGACTACAGTCCTCCGTCGCCAGCTGACGACGGTCCTCCTCACCTACGTCGCTCGCCGACTGCAGTCCTTCTAACAAAGCGAACATGTCAATAGTGATTCTTTGTATTTACATCATGTAATGTACTCCATAAGATGTACATCAAGCTAAGGCCTTCTCCTAGGGAAGAGCCTCATTTGTAATCGACTGCAATACTAGTGGATTCATTCAAACTGGGCTAGGCCCCGTGGTTTTTCCCCCTTTTACAGGGGTTTTCCACGTAAAAATTGGTGTCTCATAAATGATAGACCATCTCTCTTATCTGATTGCGTGCCGGATTTTTGTACAACGCTAAGACGATAAAATTTATATTTCTCTACCGCCGCGAATACTACTGGACGCAACAAGTATAGTTATGTTGGACGAAATTTTGCTCAGGGATAACATTAAGCCACTTCTAACCAGACTAATAATAATAATTAAGGCTTTATTTAAAACAACATTTTTATTATTTTCTTAAATAATATTTCAACACAAAAAATTTCTATTTCAAAATTTTTTTATTTTAAAAACTTATTACTTTAAAAAAAAATAAAAAAATTTATCACAAATGACATTAATTATTCTGCCTGAACACCGGACATCATCCGAAAACGAATGAGAGCACATCACTTCACTTTTTTGTTGTGTACCGGTGCTTTATATCAAGTGCCGTAACACACTCTTAGTTGCCTCCGAACAGTCCAGTGTTCATATAGAATAATCTCCCCACAAATGAAGCCTAAAAAAATAAAAGAAAATGGAGAGATGTTTTGGGAATTCTCTTCATTAGAAAACCAGAACTTGATACAATGATTTCATCCATCTTTATACTTGACCTTTGACCTCTTATTTATGGGCAAGAGCCTAAATATAGCCCTATAAAAAATATAATTAAGAGAATTAAATAAATTATATTATGTGGCCTAATGAAGATTTTTAAATAAAAAATTACTTTAAAAAATAATAAGAAAACTATTCGAAACAAAGCCTAAAACACAAAAATATTAAATTTAGGACTAACTGTGTATACATACATACATATATACATAATTGAAGCAAACCACGTGAGCCAGTGCCAGTTTATAATAGAGCCATTTGAGATTGGAGCAGCACAATCTTAACCCTAGTTGTATTTATGTATGCTGCAGGTATGATCTCTGAATTTGATAAAATAAATAAATAAAATAAAATGATCACTGAATTTGATTAAGATATAGGTGGCAATTGGCCTTTCACCAATATTCAATAGTTAATTTGAATCTTAAGCATGTTTTCGTCTTCTTTACACAAATTCAAACAAAGCCTAAGATCAAGCTTTTATTGAGCCAAACAATTATTTAAATGACAACACAGGCAAAGCAGGTGACTGAGAATTAGTTATACAAAGAAACCAATATATTGCGGAAAGAATAAATTGTTGGAGGGGAAATCACATAACCATCTTTCTTTAGTTAGCGCAGTTCCCTCTTGCTGATAGAAAATTGCAGCCTCAGAAGCAGAGAATTAGAGACAAGGAAGATGGAGCTCAACGCCATTAACCCTCCTGAATATAAATAAAACATAACTCTGTTAAATCTATATTTATTTGATTTCATTCATCAATCATGATTGAAAGCAAATCCAGGAATAAATTTATCCTTCTTGTGTCCAGTTAATTAAGATCCTACTTCGGACCACGACAACAACAACAATATTAAGCCTTTATCCTACTACGTGAGGTCAGCTACATGAATCCTTTTTCTTCATTGTGTTCAAATAAGAATCAAATTTTCATTTATATCTAAAAAAGAAAGCTTATTTCTAATCTTTCTAACTAAATATTTTTAGGCCTACCTCAACCTTTCTTAACATAAGCCAAATCTAATACCATCTACTTTCCTAATTGGGTCATCGAAAGGCCGTTATTTTATGTGACCAAACCATCTAAGGCGTCTCTCTCTAGTCTTATCTTCCACTAGAGCTACTCCAACATTTTTACGTATATGATCATTTTGTATCCTGTCTCTAAGAGTAAAGCCACTCATCCACCTGAGCATCCTCAACTCTGCAACACCTAATTTAATATAATGCTTTTTTTGATGGCCAACATTATGCATCATAAAGCATTGCAAGTCTCACCACCATCTTATAGAATTTTCCCTCAAGTTTGTGGAGAGCTTTTCTATCATGCAACAAGCCTGATGCATTCCTCCACTTCAACCATCTAACTTGAATTATGCTAATAATATCTCAATCTATTTCACCATCACTATGAACAATAGATCCAATATATCTAAAACGTATACTATTATCAATAACTTGATCGCCCAAACTCACAAACACTCCACTAGATCCATTACTACAAGAATTACACTCCATATATTCATTTTTATATCTACTCAAACAAAAACCTTTAGACTTCAAGGTTGGCCTACATAATTCAAGTTTACCTTCAACTCCCTCTCTAATCTTATCAACAAGAAGAATATCATCAGCAAAAAGCATACACTAGCGTACAACCTCTAGCAAATGTCTAGTGGAAACATCCATGACTAAAAAAGATATAGGCTTAAGGCTGATCCTTGATGTAATCCAACATAAATAGGAAAATACTTGGTCAAACCACCTTGTGTTTGAACACAAGTAATAACACATGCATACATATCCTTAATGACTTGAATATAAGCATTATTAACTTCTTTCTTTTCTAGAACTTTCATAGTACCTATCTTGGAACTTTATCATATGTTTTCTCTAAATCAATAAATATCATATGAAGATTCTCCTTATTCTCTATATGTTTCTCCATCAAACCTCTCAATAAATGTATAGCTTCCATCGTAGACCTACCCAGCATGAATCCAAATTGATTTTGAGAAACATTAGTATCACGTTGTAACATATGCTCTATAACTCTCTCTAGCAAAATTTTAAAGTATGACACATTAACTTAATTCATCTATAATTCACACATTTGTGTACATCACCTTTATTCTTAGAAATAGGAATCAACACACTCATTTTCCACTCATTTGACATCTTTTTTAGTCTTCAAAATAATATTAAAAAGTTTAATAAGCCCAGAAATTCTTTCATCTCCTAAGCATACCCACATCTCTATTGAAATATCATCAGGTCCAACTATTTTTTCACACTTCATTTTCTTTAAAGCCTCTTAAACTTCGGTTTTACTAATACGCCGATAAAAATAAAAATCTTTATTATCATTTAGGATGTTAAGGTCACTAAAGTTAATCGTATTCTCATAATCTTCTTTGAAAAGTTTAGCAAAATATCTCATCTATCTTTGTTGAATTTCTTCAAATAAAAATACTTATGATTTTCATCCTTAATGCACTTCACTTGCACTAGATCCTACTTGACATTTGCACTTGTTTATGCAAGTAGCTATAAACATATCAAGAAATACATACGGTAATATTTAAGAGAGATTTCTATTAAGAGTCCCATGATGGTTGGGGATTATTTCAATATCATTCTACATGATTATGAGAAATTAAGTGAAAGTCCCCCTAACCACGGTTCCAGAAAGAATTTCAAGTACAACAACAACAACATCATCATCAAGCCTTTGTTCCATTGTGGGGTCGGCTACATGAATCCTTTTTCTTCATTGTGTCATGTTAAAATTCAAATTCTCGTTTAAATCTAATAAAGAAAGATCATTTCTTATATTTTCTAGCCAAGTCTTTTTAGGTCTACCACTACCTTTCTTAATATAAGTCAAATTTAATACCTCTACTTAATTATTATCCCTAGTCAATTACAAGTTTAACCATATTTGTACAAAAGGAAATATTATTGTTACCAAGGTCGCAAACAAAGGATGCAGATTGAAGGTCAAAAGGGTTATGTTTCCATTTTGATATTCATTTTGAATCATTTTAGTGAGTCTTTCCTCCGTCTCTATCAAATCATGATGAGTGGTGTAGGTGAGGTTCTCCATGTTCATTGATGGCTCAGAATTTTAATCTCTTTCAAATGTATCTATATTATTGTCACTAACAATAATCCATTGTCATCGCACTTTTTAGGATGTTGGATCCGAATTAGCCCATTAATGATACTTAACAAACTAGCAGGTAATTTCTAGGTGAGATCTGGGAAACCAAGTGGGGTTTGAGTGAACATGGAGAGTAAGAGTCTTAAATTTATTGTAAGCAATACAAAATCAAGAGAGACCACGAGATGTCAATCTATGAAACAGACTCCATAAGATTTAAATGTTCCAAAAGATCCAAAGTATGTATCTTCATATTTTATGTATAGAGGGCTTAGAGGGATACTTGAAATGTTGTACCCAAAAAAAAAAATGGTATAAAGTAAAATGTATGGTGTGGCTTATTACATGTTATCATAAACACAGGACCTACATGATAGACCTCCACATGAGGCGAGCCCTTTGTGCTAGTCTTTACTGATGAGAGTCTCAAGCAAGCCCTCAAAGCTCAACATAAGGGCAAGTCTCTGGAGGCAGGGTCCTCTGAGTGCAGTGACAAGTCCATTGAGACATAATTTATACTCGTGAATGCAAAACGATGACTTATCTTAGAAGAAAATACTCAAGATTTGAAGACAACCTTAACCCTAAAAATTGTACTTGCGGACTTTGAGATATGTATTTCCTATAGCTAGACCAAGGATGTCAGCGGTAGCTTAGTGACCTTGATGGTAAAGGATAACCGTAGAAGAATAGTCCCTGTCAGGATGAGTGACATATGAGGCTCAGGTAAGTTTGGATGAGTCCCTCTGAGAGGCTTGGAAAAGACGATGACATCTATATCAAGCACACTAGGATGATTCTTCATATTACGATTTCGCTGGGAGAATGGCCATGAATCTACAAATTGGCACCAATAAACTTGTGAGGTGGTCACTTTCCCTCATCACGAAAGCTCCTTCTGAGAGGTATAACTGTTTGGGCCGAATCTCAAGTAGTAGCTTGTTGAGTAGCTGTGAAATACCTAAATATGCATGTACGTGTATACAGAATAAATGTTAAACTTTGAACATATTACCGAACTCTTATCCATTAATATATGCTTTTAGATTAACGGCCAACCATCCATCAGTGTGTATTGCTCAATCTGCGAGATCGATGTCCTGCCTCTCATAAAGAGTGGCATCGGCCATCCATCCATCAGTGTGTATTGCTCAATCTGAGCCATCAATGTCCTGCCCCTCATAAAGAGTGGCATCATTTCCGTGTGATTTTTGGCTCCCATGGATCTTGATTGATTTTATCATGACCGAGCAAAGTTCACAAGCAGGAGACTCTAGGTGTAAATATAGAAATATATCTAGTGCAATAACAGAATCAAGGTTTATTATCTTAAAGACAATTATAGATTACACTAGTTGCAACCCAGCAAAACATTAATGGCAAGTCAAAAATATTTCTGGAATCCTCTCTAAGATTATGACAATTATCTAAAATCATTACTTGGCCAACTCTGTACTTTAAACCCTAGTCAATGCAGTTCACCTAAGACAGCGCTACCCTTCCTTCACAACCGAAATTTATCCAACGAATCAAAAGCTCATTACCTATTTTTACCATGATACAAACTCAAAGTGTAAAAAAAAAAA
The DNA here is from genome assembly GCA_016618105.1 of Dendrobium huoshanense. Taxonomy (NCBI): domain Eukaryota; kingdom Viridiplantae; phylum Streptophyta; class Magnoliopsida; order Asparagales; family Orchidaceae; genus Dendrobium; species Dendrobium huoshanense. Next base: position 54,863,959 of record CM028344.1, read on the forward strand.
AAATCGTTACAACTAGGGTTAGAGGTAGAAACATACCTCGCGGGGTGGGGGCTGCGAGAAGGAGAAGTTGATCTTAGACTGAATCGCAAGGCGAACGTCATCGGGGTCGATGTTATTCTTTCAAGCATGTTCGGCGTAGACCTGGGCGTCGGAAAGTACGTCGACGACGTACCAGTAACATAACTCTACACACTGATGCAACACTAGAGGCTCGTACTCCGGCTCCGCTGCTTCGTTCCTTCTTGGAACTGAGCATTTTAAGTTGTGCTGGAGTTCCTAATGAAATAATTTAAGGAATTCTTATAAGGTAATAACCATCGTCGCTTTGGCCGAGTGGTTAAGGCGTGTGCCTGCTAAGTACATGGGGTTTCCCCGCGAGAGTTCGAATCTCTCAGGCGACGCAAACATAACGCAACTGATTTTTTGCTTGAAGGAATTTTTTTTCGAATTACCTTCTTTGCCAAAAAAAAAAGTAATTTGTTTTTTGGTTGGACTACTAAAGCCATTTTTTGAGCCGGATCAAAATGGTTGGAGAACCGGTACAACACCGGCTATTTGACTTAATTCTCTGGTCGACAGGCGAGAGAGGTATAAAAGATCGTAGTCGGCAAGAGACAGTGATCAAAAGAATTATAGTCGGGCAACAGATGATAGAAAGACTTTATTCTGGAGATGGCTGTCAGAGTGATCATAGTTGACTGGCTACCGTAGTTAGAAGGACCGTAGTCTGGTGATAGTCGATGACCGGGAGGAAATCCGACAATAATTAGTGGTTGGCCATAAGTTTGACTAAAGTTCGTAGTTAGGTGGAAGTTTGATAAAAGTTCGACGACGGGTGGTCAGGCAATAATCGAGACGACGGGTGGTCAGGCAATGATCGAGGAGCTTGGTAGTAAAAGAGATTATATTTCTCCTTGCTTCTTCCTCTTCTCCTCCCTTTTTATCCTTGCTTTCTCCTCTTTCTTTCGACCCCTCCTCTTTTATGAAGAATGAGAGATCTATTTATAAATTTTTAGGAGTGGAATGACGAGTAAATAGATGACTATTTTGAATTAATGGTCAAAATCGACTCATTGATCATAGATTGTTTATTGAGTATTTAAGTATTTAATAATGTTATAATTTAGCGATATTGGGCTCGTTTGATTCATCTTGTCGAGCCGCTCGATTCGACTATAAGCAAATCACATTTGGATGTCATTTGGACATCCAATTTAAGCTTTGAACCATCTAAATGTGCTTCGAGCCCTCGATTTGGACCCATTGGGGCTCGGATTGGATTGAATTTGATGTCATTGGGCTCGTCTTTTCAAGACATTCATTTCAACTATAAGTATGGTGAAATAAAAGTTCAGATGGCCTCAAATTTAATTTTGGAAGTTTTCAATATGAATTTGCCTTGAGATTCGTGCTCAATCAAGATAATTTTTTTATGATATATCAGCACTTGTTATATTTGTTATTTTGAGTTTCAGAGCTTAAGGCGTTTGTACAATGTACTCCTCGTCATGTTCTTTGTTGTTGATGTAGTTTTAAGTCCTCACTGCTATAGCAGTCGTTGGGAAACCATGAAGGAGACGGAAGTTTTAATGGATTAAGAGTGGTGGCATATTTGATTTTTTTATTATTTATTTATTTATTTATTTTTTTTATTTTTTTTATTTTTTGACCGTTAGGGATCGAACATGGGAGCAGGGGAGGAATTTTTCGCGCAACCAGTGTGCTGCCCTGCTCGTCCCGTATATTTTATATTTTGTTCAAAGATTTAAGTTGTAGTATAGCAACGTTGGATGAAATTTTGCTCAGGTAGTAAACTGTAGTATAGTATATTTGATATTAGTGATTTTCAAGTACGAAGTGAATCAACATGAATTTGCTGGCTAACTTCACTAAGGTTGGACAAGTTCCAAGGAGCAGTTATGTCAATGGTTTATTCAAATTCAAACAAAACCTAAGATCAAGCTTTTATTGAGCCAATCAATTATTTAAATGACAACACAGGCAAAGCAGGTGAATGAGAAACTACTTATACAAAGAAACCAATATATTGCGGAAAGAATAAAGTGTTGGAGGGGAAATCACAGAACCATCTTTCTTTAGCTAGCGCAGTTCCTTCTTGCTGACTGAAAACTGCAGCCTCAGAAGAAGAGAATTAGAGACAACAAAGATGGAGCTCAACGCCATTAACCCTCCTGAATATAAACAAAACACAACTCTGTTAAATCTATATGTATTCCATTCATCAATCAAGATTGAAATCAAATCCAATAATAAATTCATCCTTCACATTGAGAGATTATTACGTGCGGTGTCCGGACCGTCTGGAGATAAATAACTAGGCCTCGGGTGACGTGGCGACCGGACGAATCCGGACGCCGTACGTAATAATTTTCCTTTCATTCACCTGAGAGTGATGGTGTCATAGCAAAGTCAAATTGTGGTAGTAGTACTCCTGCAGCAATTGGTATGGCAACAAAATTGTATGCAACCGCCCATGCTAAATTCTGATGCACTTTGGAAATAGTTGCCCGAGCAAGATCTAAAGCATCGACAATCTAAGGCAAACATTGTAGATTTGGTGCAGGAATATTTAATAGAACTGAAGCACAAACAATTGTAAGTGTAAAAAAAGTTCTAACAATATGATTTACCTGAGAAAGTCTGTTACCCAAAAGTATTACAGAAGCTGCATCTGATGCTGCGTTCTCTTTGGCATCAATTTGTAAAGCAATTCCAACATCAGCAAGAGCTAAAGATGGTGCATCATTTATGCCATCCCCAACCTTTATGAAAAAGGAAATAGGAAATAAATGGATAATCTCATAATTTTTTTCTAACCAACACCGTCAAAAAATAGGATTTAGTTACCATCGCAACATGATTTCCTTCCGCTTGCAAGCTTGATATGAAATCATACTTTTGTTGGGGAGTTACAGATGCTCTTAAAAGTTCAATTCCAACCATCCTTCCCACATCAGCCACTGCCTCTTCCCTGTCACCTGATAAGAGGACAGTTTTGATTCCCTTCTGCTGAAGCCTTACAGTACAAAGAGACAGTGTGAGGAAAATCATCTGGAAATGTAATATAAATAGCTTTCTTTTTCAAAAAATAAGGATCCCAAAAGTAGAAACAGACGCACTTTTTTTTCAAACAAAAGAAAAAACTCCATTTTGACCTTACTAAACAAAATGGAGAGAAAGTTCAAGCTGGAACAGGCTCTTGTTTGATGTAATGGCGGCAATCATGTGGTGTATGAAACAAACTTGAACTCCAACAGTGTATTCTAATAAAAAAAGAGATAAAATGCAACAAAGTTGTGGGAAGGTGCCTAGTCTGTTTTAGTAGAGTACCTCTTCACAGTTGAACTTGCATCAAGGCGAAGCGTGTCTGATATTGTTATTGCACCTATGATGCCTTCTCCTTCACGACCCACATAAACTACTGAACTTGACTGATTCAATGATGGCGCCCAATTGGATGAAACGTAACCTAAATGATTTTCGAGATCCATCAATTCCTTTTTAGCTATTTTCCTCTGAAAACGTTCATGAACCCAGTCCATTTTGCCAACGGCAACTAAAGATCCATCAATCTCTGCCATAGAGCCAAAACCAGGTTCGGTTAATTGGCCTCTAGTACTAGGAAGTTGTAACCTCAAAGTTCCAGCTTTGTTTAGGATCGCCGTTGCAATGGGGTGACATGCCGTTTTCTCCACAGCAGCAGCAAGTCGAAGAATTTCAGTTTCATTGTAAACCAAAGAAGCTATTGCTGTAACTGCAGGCTTTCCTTCTGTGAGTGTCCCAGTCTAAAAGGGGAAAACGCCACTAAATATGTTAAACTAATCTTAGAATAGAACTTAAAATGATCTTCATTGCAACAGCAGATAAATTAAACGCATGCACCATAAAATAAATTAAGGCTTTAGTTGGAACGGCTTTCTTACTACTTCTTAAAGCGGTTTTTTAGTGCAAAACATTTAATTTTTGTAGTAAAAAATTGCTTTAAGAAGCAGTAAAACAGCCGTCCCATATGAAGCCTAAAACTCATGCAGTAAAGCTGAACAAACATACTTTGTCTAACGCCACAATATCAACGCCTGCTAAACACTCCAAAACATCTCCTCCTCTTATAAGAAGTCCTTGCTTAGCCCCTGAAAAGAATATCAATTTTGAAACGAACAATGAAGAACACAACAATGAGAGAGAAAGATGGCAAATTTCACCCAAGAAAAATATGTACTGACCCCGTGGCTGATTCCAAATTTATGAAAAATATCGTGAATGCATTTGAAGATGGGAAAATAAAAAATTGAAGCCAATGAAATGCCATAACAAAACACCATATGAACTCCCAGTTCACATGGAAGTCGTTTTAGAAAGCTCGAGATGCCTTGGAGAGTTATCTCTATTTTTTTTTAATTCAAAATTTATTCCTTTGTTTGGTTATATAAGTGTTGCTGCTAATGTGGGAACTAATGAAAGTGCTTTTTACATGTGTGTGCGCGTGTGTTCTAGAGGCTGTCACTAATGGCATTGCCCATATCATTGTATAATTAATTTAAATTGCCTGAAGAGCTTTTCATAATCATCCTTTCCAAGGTTCATTATGTATTGTTATTCATGTACCAATTGTGTATGTATATAACATCAACTTAACCATCTTATATATATGCATAAATTTACACATTATATTCTTTATGAAATTAATTACACACACATTATATATATATATATATATATATATATATATATATATATATATATATATATAAATTAATTAATTAATTTATTTTTCTTTTTCTTTTTCTTTTTTCAATATATATACATTCTATATAAAGATACATGTGAAGAAATCATCATTTTTACTCAATAAATTTATTTACTTGCTTAGATATTCATCAAGAACATGTTATAGATTTAGAACACAACCCAGCATGTAATTTCCATCTAGCATGCACTCCCAAATGTTTTAATATTGGTGAAGGAAACGTGATATAATATTATAATAAAAAAATTATTTTAAGTAAAAGAATTTTTTTGTCTTTTTATTTCGAGAAGAATACTCATGCAATTTTAAGAGTGGGTTTGTTGATTCAACTTGTAACATATCAGTTCTAATTAAAAATAATAATTTTACTTGCTTATACATATTTAATTTGAGCTTATAGAGTATGAAATATTTTAAAACTCAGCTCATGAAATTTGAAGTATATTGGAGGCTTGAATCATTTTTATTCATTCTTTTTTAATTTATTATTATCATTATTATTTTTATTTGTATTATTTTAATTAATTATATAATTGAAAGCACTCATTGTTGTGCAAATCCTTTCACCAATGGATCAAACATATGGCTACTAATTTGATGAGGTCATCGACAGACAGTTTAGGCAGGTTTATCGGCGAAGGAATCGTAGATCGACGGCTACGATCGGGAGTTTATATTTTTGATGTTATCATGTTATTTTATTTCATGTATCTTTTATTTTCATGTACTAGTGACGATTTCGCCCTCATGTAGGCGTAGTGTCTATTGTAGCCCAAGGGGCATATGAGTCTTTTTTCTTTTCATGCTTAGAGACCTTTATAAAGGGGTCTCTTATTGTTGTAAGAGGCTAATGTTTGATGAATAAAATTTTGAGATTTTTCTTTGTCTTCATGCTTGAGAGCTCGAGAGAAAGAGAGGAGGCCTAGGAGAGGCTCCATCCGAAATACCCAACAGCCACCTTGGTGAGCTCTTGGCTTTATTGTGTTTATTCGCTGTTTTCTCCTTTCCCCACCACCTCCCCCTTCACCCGTCCTCTCCCCTGCAGCCGGTCCAGCCATTTCCTCCCCAGAACCGCCGATCCCCTCCCTTCCTCCCACCTTGCCGCCGGCTAAGCCAGCCGCCAGGCCACCCAGGTCCCTCCGTCCACCCCAACCCAGCCCTCTGTCCAGGAAATCCCGCCGCCCAGCCGTCTGTCCAGGAACTCCAGCCGCCCAGCCCTCTGTCCAGGGATCCCGCTGCCCAGCCTAAGGAATTTTGAATTCCATGTGTTAATTCCCTCATTAATCTTTTCCTAAAATAACATCTTATATTTAGGAAGAATTTTAAATGAGATTTCATCAGTTTTAAATTTCAAAATTTGAATCTCTTTAATTGATTAAAACCTGACATTTAAATTAGGTTTTAATCAATCTCATGGGCCCCACTAATTACTCAAATCCCTTCTCTCCCTCCCTTGCTTGGCCGGCCACCTATCTCTTTTATTCTCTCTCTACTTGCCACATAAGCACCCATTAATTCCCCCCCTTATTTCTCCCTAACACCCGCCCCCTCCTAATTCAAATTTTAGGAGTTTCATTGCCATTAATCTCTCCCTCCATACTAAGAGAAATCTGAAATAAAATTTCAGAATTTTCTCTTGCTCCTCCCTAGCTCTTGGCCGACCCCCTCTCCCTTGCTTTCTTCCCACTTCGCTTCAATGTTGAATGGCGGATCCGGAACTTGAGTGGGGGTTAGTTTTCCACGCCGACGGGAGCATCGATATCCTACGCTCGCCTTGCTTCGACGTCGGATTTGAAGACGAAACCACAGTCGAAGAATACTTAGAGCGAGTCGTTCCAATCCTCGCAAGTATCTTTGACCGACGATTTCGTGGTTACACGTGGACAATCGTTGGACGTCATCCACCACCATCTTCTCCGGTGACTACTTTTCCGGCAACAAAGTCTTCCATCGCCTTCATCATAGTGGTGCTCTTCATCCTTGCATGGTTCTTATTCTCCGCTTAAGCCCAAGAGTGAACAAGAGAGAGAGAGAGGTTCTCAAGGTGAATTTCTTTATTATTAATTGCAGGATTGTCGTTATGAGCATTTATTTGTTTCTTTTATCTTTGAATGATTAGATTGATTTGGTAAACTCAAAAGCAAATCTTCGCCTAAGCAAGTTAATTACTTTGAACGATTTAATCCTTGATTTTTGTTGGTAATTAATTTGTGATGATAATGTTTTGAATAATCTTCATTTTAATTTCTAATTGCAATTCCTACTTTGATTCACATCATCTTGGTATCAGAGCATGGCTAGCATGCTTTGCTCGTGCTAGAATGCATCCTAGGAGTCTCATTTAGCTTTCCTTTAGTCGTTTGCATGCATACTATCATTTGGATAGCTGTTTTTTCTCTGTTTTATCTGCTGTCTTTCCTTTTCCTGCACCATATCCTGAGCATTTAAGTCATTTTAACAAGCGTCATCTTGCTGCCTTTGAAGTTATAGCATTCCTTAGAGTGTAGGACAACTCCACCTTGCTGTATCACTGCTGTCCACACGGTTTCAGCTGCTGTTAAGTACCCGTTAGTGGACCTAGGATCACTGTTAAGGTGCTGCCTTCACCTAGGAACCCTACCATAACACTTAGGTAACTTCACCCTCGTTGTGCTTGCTGCCCTGGACTTTACAGCTGCTGTAGTTGCAATTCCAGCAAGCATTTTAGAGACTTTAGCTGCTGTCCTTGGCTTAGGAAGTCCTCCTAGTGACCCCTAACACCCAACCATGGATCCTACCCATTTGCAAACCACTTTAGACATGATTATGGGTCAATTAGGAACACTTACACAACAAATGAAGGATACCCAAATGAGTGTAGCTGAGCTTAGACGTCATTCGGGAGAAAGACTAGACAATATTGAAAGAATGGGACACCCGGCTATCTACACACCTTCTAGACCTCACTCACCATATGGCGAAGATACCCGAACAGAATATGGACCTCCTAGAGATTACTACCGACCCAACCACCGACCCCAACAAGAACCGGTAGGACGTGACGCGCCTTGGAGAGACAATGACACACAGCTCCTTAAGAGCATTAAAATAGATGCCCCGACTTTTGACGGAACGTTAGAACCCCAGGTTTTCCTCGATTGGATTAAAGGGATGGACAGTTACTTTAAATGGTATAACATTTCGGAAGAGAAGAAAGTTAGGTTCGCCGAGATGAAGCTGACAGGTAGAGCCAACCAATACTGGACTAACGTGGAACACATGAGGGAGACCCGAGGAGAATACCCTATAGCTGACTGGGGAGCGATGAAGCAAGAACTGAAAAGGAAATACCTTCCTCCCTCGTACTACCCAAGACTGCTAGATCGTTGGAATAGGCTAACCCAAGGGAGTAAACCCGTTAAGGAATATATCTCCACGTTTGATGATTTCTTAATCCGTTGTAACGGGGAGGAGACCACCACTCCCACACAACTTCTGTCCATGTTCCGAGCCGGATTAAGAGAAGACCTAAGAAATGAACTCTTTGCTAGAGGGATAAACACGTACGAAGCTGCCTGTAGTCTTGTGCTAGATCTGGAAGAATCAAGGAGCTACGTCTCTAGGACCCAAGACTCTAGACCTAATCCTTTCAAGTCCTCCTCTAGCCAACCTTACAACAAAACCCCTGGACCCTCAGGTAGTCGGCCTACTCCTAGTCAATCCCAACCTCGATCCGACTTCAAGGGGAAAACACCCGACCGAGAGACTCCCAAGACCACTGCCGGCACCAAGTGCTTTAGATGCCACGGGTACGGACACATTGCTTCTCAGTGCTCCAGCCCGTTTAAGGTCACCATAATTGAGGAAGTGACGGAGGAAGAAGGTGAACCTGAAACTGACTTAGTCCACCATATGGACGACGATGAAGAATTTTTCGACGAAGAAGATACTGCCGTTGTTCACTGCCTCCAAAAAATGAACCGATTGGATCTGCAAGTTGTTAGGTGTGCCTTTTCCCAACCTAAACCTAGCGACGACTGGCGAAGAACCTCAATCTTCTACACTTTCACTAAGATTGGAGACAAGAATTGCAAAGTCATAATAGACAGTGGAAGTTGCATTAATGCCGTATCTTCTGCCATGATTTCGAAACTGCAATTGAGAACCACTCCGCACCCAAGCCCCTATAAAGTTGCATGGATAAACTCGACCACCTTGGAGGTAAAAGATAGGAGTCTTGTTCCTGTAGAATTCGTTGGATACAAAGAGAAAATCTGGTGCGATGTTTTGACAATGGATGTGGGACAAATCATCCTTGGCCGCCCTTGGTTGTTCGACAACGATGTACACATTTATGGACGATCAAACACCTGTGTGTTTGAACACGAGGGCAAGAAGATTAAGCTGTTACCTACTCAACCTAAGTCTACTAAGGAAGGAGTTAAACCCAACTCTCTGAAACCCAACACGGACTTAAACTTGATAACTGCTAAGGACTTAGGTATGGAACTGGAGTCAGGAGCCCCTCTTTACGCACTAGTAGCCCGGGAGATAAGTGTAGATCAAGACGAACCAATCCCTGAAGAGGTAAGACCACTGTTGGAGACGTTTTCTGATGTCTTTCCTGAGGATTTGCCCAACCAACTGCCACCTTTAAGGGACATTCAGCATGCCATAGACCTAGTGCCCGGAGCTTCTTTACCAAACCTACCCCATTACCGAATGAACCCTACCGAACACGAGGAGCTCAAGAGACAAGTGGATGAATTGTTACAGCGAGGGTTCATTAAGGAGAGCCTTAGTCCGTGTGCGGTTCCTGCCCTTCTTACTCCCAAGAAGGATGGGACGTGGAGAATGTGCGTTGATAGCCGTGCTATCAACAAAATCACCGTCAAGTACCGTTTTCCCATCCCTCGATTAGATGATATGTTGGACATGATGACCGGAGCCACACTCTTTTCTAAGATCGACCTTAAGAGTGGCTACCACCAAATTAGGATCCGTCCCGGGGATGAATGGAAAACTGCGTTCAAAACTAAAGATGGATTGTATGAGTGGACTGTGATGCCTTTTGGCTTAAGCAATGCTCCAAGCACATTCATGAGAGTGATGACCCAAATCCTCAAGCCTTTCCTAGGGAAATTTGTAGTCGTGTACTTTGACGACATTCTAATCTACAGTACCTCGGAAAGTCAACATCTGAATCATTTAAGACAAGTCTGTGAAACCTTAAGGAGGGAACAAATGTTTGCCAACCCCAAGAAGTGCACGTTTTTAACTGATCATGTAATTTTTCTGGGCTTCATTATATCCTCCCAAGGAATATCCGCGGACTCTGAAAAGGTGCGAGCAATCAATGAGTGGCCCGAACCCAAAAATATTCGAGACGTTAGAAGTTTTCACGGACTGGCCACATTTTACCGGAGGTTTATTAGGAACTTTAGCACCATAGTAGCTCCAATAACTGACTGCCTCAAGAAAGGAGAGTTCCTTTGGACCCCAGCTGCAACCAGGGCTTTTGAGGAGATTAAGAAGCGAATGATGGAAGCCCCTGTGATGAGATTACCTGATTTTACCAAAGTTTTTGAGGTGACTTGTGATGCATCTGGAATTGGTATAGGCGGAGTCCTTTCCCAAGAGGGACATCCAGTAGCGTACTTTAGCGAGA
>CM028344.1:54874873-54925873 GCA_016618105.1 Dendrobium huoshanense
AACTCAATAATTTCCCGTTGAGCTCAGCATGAGCAGCTGAGTCTGTTTTTTATGGAACAAATTTGTGTCAGAGTGAACTTTTAGAAGTATTCAATTTATTATGAGATGCATATAATATATAAAAAAATAATATCCTGAGCTATTATAATTAAAAATTTGATCAGCATTTCAGCCCATTTTTTTCTCTTTGTATGTTTTGATGCGTTCTTAGAAAATTCAGAGTTTTCTTAGAAATTTGGAGTGTATATCTGAACTTTTTTTTTCTTTTACAATTTTCGCTTCTTTCTTGGAGAAATTATTCTATGCGGATGTCTGACGTAGCTCTACATTTGGAGACGAATCAAGTGCAGCCACGTTAGTGGTATCGAGCCGCAGTACCGAGCCAAGGTACCGAGCAGGGGTAACATGGCACATTCTGATTGCTCGGTACCGTGACACATTCTGATTGGTCTCCGGATGGTGTTCGACGTCTGCACATCCCATCTTTTCTTTTATTTAATTAAAATTATATTATTATATTATAATGTATAAAAAAAACATATATTATTCATTTCCATTATTCAGTCAAATTATATCAATGCCATCAGCAATTAAACAAGCAGAAGCCAAAAACTTAGGTAAAGATGCACCACAAACAATATAGTTTATCCTTCTCAATCATTTTCTAATTATTCATAAGCTTCATATGACCTTTCTTTGAAGTAGTAAATTGGTATTTGATGTAAGCGAAGTAGCTCAAAAGTCTATGGCTTGCTAATGGCTGTTATAAAGGGTTGATGTGAGACTAATCCAAATTTTGACGGTCCAAATCTTTTACCTACTCCTTGATGTAGACTTTCCTCCATGCGGTGAACGGCTGCTTCCAACTGTTGGAAGGAAGTGGACGCAATCAAAAAATAAATAAATAAATAAAATGGTTGATGAAGATTAATATATTTTAGTTTTACTCGTATTCGATAGAAGTTATCATCATTCTCTCGTCACTAAAATCAAATAATATGTTAGTGATAAAATAATTTGAGATGATGTTCGTGTTGTATATGCGACTAAGTCCATAAGTTAGATGGAGTGATTATATTGGTTCATCTCTAAGAGCATCTCCAACCGAACGCCAAATGTGTGTATGGCGTCGTTCGGTTGCTCCAGTCGAACACCAAATTTTCTGTCATTTACTTGCGGGTGAACAGTGTGAAAATGGAGTTGCATTGTTCATCTATGCTATTTTGCTCTTTCAACCGAAAAAAATGCGTGAAAGGGAGAAGGATCGTTACCTTCGCAAAAGTACTTAAAATGCAGTTCGATTGGAGCAGCACCACTGCATTTTGAAGTTTTGATGTATTTTGTCATGAAAATGGAGTTCTCTATTGGAGACGCCCTAAAAGGTGAAGATAAGATTGAGGTGATAGATAAGTCTATGCACGAAGATCATTGAGGTCATTGAAGTTGGTTGAATAAGGCTTCGTTTGGGATGGCTTTCCTTCTGCTTCTTAAAGCAGTTTTTTTGTTCAAAATTTTTAATTTTTGTATTAGAAAGAAAGCAGTCCCAGACAAAGCCTAAGTCAATCACTTTGAAGTTGGCGATACATCATGTAATAATGGATGTCGAATTGTCAATCAATGATGAGTGCCAGATAATGATGAACATTGAGTGTTAAGTGCTAGACATAAAATGATTCAACTAAAGGTGGGCATCATGTGGGGAAATTATTGGGTTAGCTCATCGGACACAGCTTACATTCGGTATTCACAGTAATGAGCAGTATGATGATGGTAAATGTAACTTGATGATGGATGTCGAGTGATAATGTGTATTAGATAAAGGGCCGCACTTATCCTAAACATATATTTTGTGGCGATAAACATAAAATGATAGTAAGTCTGGGGTTCTTGGTGGATGTCCATTAACGGCAATGAGAATTTGTTGATGATGGTCATCTGGTTAAATTGAAATTCAAATAAATATATATTTAATAATAATAATTAAATCATTCTTTAAAATGAATCAATATGACGCACATACATGTCATGATAACAATATCCATTTAGTACAATCTTATAAACTAAGAAAATTTCTCTCAATTTAGCACCTCTTAATCTTTATGCCACAAAAGACTTGTAGCCTAAGCAAATAGCTATATATGAAAGCATCCCATTCTAATACAATAACCCTAAACTAATAAATCAACTAACCGTCGTTTAGGAAATATATCAAAATCTTCTAGATTTATTTGACTTTCACATCTCAATCACCCTAACTTTTAATTTATATGAAAATATATATAATTAAAATAGAATTTAAAAATATTAAATTTATTTTAAAATTTATATTTAAAACAAATCAAATATTTTTCAAGGTCACTTTGCTAATACTTAATATCAAAATATCCGAACATATTATGATATAAATTATATCAGAATGATCCTAAAAGTTATTGGATCTACTTAGAGATTAGTGTAACACAAATTTTTCGTGTACGTTACACTAATCTCAAAGTAGATCTAATGATATTTAAGCCGATCATAATATAATTTGTATCAGATTTCTTTTCATTCAATTAATATTAATATTTTGGCTAAACTCTCAAGCTCACACAATTCATTTTTTTATTGAAAATAGTTAAAAGTCAAATTTACAAAAAAAACAAAAAAAGTAATAAATAATTATACAAATTATAAGTTGCTCGAGGTTGTTCATCTTACTTGTGGAACTCGTGGAAAATAGGTAACTAATACAGAATTATTGAAGAAATTAAGCCAGCATGATTTCCACTAAGCAACTACCACTCAGGCCTATTAATTTAATTAATTACATTTAAAATTACTAAAAATAAGGAAATATAAAATACGATTATGCAAGCTTTTATGAATCTATCAATATAAATAAATCTATCGAAAGCAATTAAAAATTTTATACATTAAAATATAAAACTATATTCATTCATCAAATTTTATATAAAATAGCTTAGAGTTTGATTCATTCATTCATCAATCTATCTTTTAACTCTTGGCTATAAAAGAATAAAACTAAAAGAAATGCATAAACAAAATAAAACTTGAATCTCAGATCTATCCTCACTCCGCTGGATCATGGCAATTTTCTAAAAAATATGTAAAATCACATAGTGAGCTGACAACTAATTAAATAGAATATCAAAACCTACAACTGAAATCAACGTACAACAATATGAACAATATGCATGCAATCATTCAATCACTATCAGTATGAACATATAACTGTAAAACATGTAATAATCAATGAAATAGTAACATATTATATGATCAATAAGCATCAGTATAACTAGAGCAGTGATCAGTAACAATGTGAATATATATAAAAGGTCAATAAATTCTTTCATTTATATTCTCATCTGTTAAGGACAATTATATTTATCTCGGTTCAAGGAATCTGTATACATATCATAGTTAAATGCATGTCGTTCAGAGTTTAAATACAACATATAAATGCTAAAATGCAATCAAACATTGATGTAATTTGTGTGTGCGTGTGTGCGCAGTGCGCACATGTGTGAGAAGAAAAATGGAGTGTGTATAGATATAAATAAAAAAAAATATTGTAATTAATGGACTTACATATTTTTTTAAATGCATGTTTTATAATATATCAATTGCATGTTTATTGAATTGTTAATGTAGCATGTGAATTTAAAATTGTGTGAAATTATGTGGATTATTGAACCCACAACGTACATAGTTTACTTTTATTTTTAATAATTTATTAAATTTCTAATAATTTGATTATATTATATATACCTGATTCTAACTTTATTTAAATATTATTCGAATGGGGTTTTACCTCCGGTAGATATAGTATAGTGAGTTCAAACTTTAACATAACGATTACAATATTGATAGAGTAAAATGAAATCACAATTACGGGTGTCAATAATTTACTCAACCCGAAATCTGACTTGGACCCAATATGAGAAATTTTAGGTTTGGGTCAACCTGTTTGTCAGATGGGTCAGATTCACATGTTCAAAAATTTGACCCATTTTGAAAATCGGGTCCGCCTCTACAGTTGACTCTGTTGTAGTTTAGCACAAATCACACCAACTGAAAATACAATAGCTATAACATAATAGAAAGACATATTATAATAACTATAACATGACATATTATACGATAGATATAATAGTGTATGAATTAACAATTGTATCACAATGTAGATCAATCCAATAGCTATATTAGGGATGACAAAAAATTGCTCAACCCGTCAATCAAACTCAACAAATCTAGGCTCAGGTATGGAATTCCGACCCGTTTATTAAACTAATTGAGTTCGGGTTGACATGCCAACCTGATTTTGACCTGAAATGACCTATTTAAATTATTTTTTCTTAATTTTTTTATTTGTTTGTATGCTTGTCATATTTTTTTAAATAATAAATCTAAAATATATTATTAGAAACTTGTAAAAAATTTTAATCAAAATGAGTTATCAGGTTGTGTTTAGGTCATTTGAGTTGCTAGCATGTTGGATTTGGATCCCCATTTTTTACTCATTTATTAAACAGGTTGGATCAATTTTGGGTTGAACCCAAACCCGACCCATTGACCAATTTTAACACCCTCTAAGCCTAAGCTATATGACATAAGAGAGCACTCCCAACACGTACAGTTTTTACTCATCAGAATTTATTCCGACATTTATAACATAACATATGTGAATATAAATAAAAAAATTCTCTAATTTTAAATTTTCATATAATTATGTATACTATTTAAATAATAATAATTTAAATTTAGGATAATCTTTTTCTCTCCTTCATTTAAAATATTAATTTCATAATTGATTTTAAATTTTATTTTCACTAAATTAAAATCAGAAATTCAGTCATATCAACATCACAATCAATTTGAATTTAATATAATCAGATAGAAATTTGTATCTCTAAAGGAGAAGTTCCAGAAGAGCACTTATTGATGAAATTGGTTGAGATGGCTCTTACTTAATAACTCATTAAACGAATCGAGTTGAGTCGAGTATGCGAGTGTTCATATTTGTGTTTATTTAATATTAGGTTGTTCAAGTTTGGTTCATGTTTGTTCGAGCTTTATTGTTTGTGTTCATATTTGGTTCATTTAAATTAATGAGTGTTCATGTCCGGCTGATGTTCAATTCATGTTCGTTCGTTTAGTGTTTATCAAGCTTTAAACAAACAAACATGAACGAGTTATAAACGAGCTCTACTTTTAGATGTTCATTAATTTAATAAACGAGCTTTATCGAGCTTACTAACAAACTATTACATCGAGCATGTTCGCGAACTTAATGCCGAACTCTATTTATATTATTTATATTTATTAATTCTATAATTAAATATTAATTATTTTTATCAAGCTTATTCACGAGTTCAAAATCGAACACGAATCGAGCTTAATAACGAGCTTGTTCACGAACTTCAAATGATGTTGTTCGCGAACATAAGTGAGCCGAACACATTAGCGTTCAAGCTTGTTTATTTAAGAATCAAGTATTTAAAATATTGTTCAAGTTTGTTTGTTTAGTTAATTAACGATCATGAACAATCTTTAATCGAACCGAACAACGAGTAGCTCATCGAACGAATGGTTCGCTTACAGCCTACGCATTTATGATTTGATGGTGTGCATATATATATATATATATATATATATATATATATATATATATATATATATATATATATATATATATATATATGAGTAATATTTATTGAGAGAGTTATTAATTAATTATTGAAGTTCTAAATTTGTTAGTAATATTTTATACTTATTTATGATTCGTTTGAGACAGCTTTTTTATTGCTTTTAAATCAAATTTTTAGTATAAAAATTTTCAGTTCATTAAACTTTTGTGATTAAAAGCTGCTTTAAAAAACACTAAGAAAGTCGTCCTAAATGAAGCCTTAGTTAGACATAACCTCAAGGTTGTGAAAATTGGGCGATACATGGAATTAGAAAGAGAGGATCATGATTCAATTATTAAATCGGGATTAAACAAGATAATGCAATAAATATGAAATTTACTTAAATATTATTTAAAAGACATAATAATAATAATATAAAATAAATATGTGAATAAAAATAAAGAAAACTCGTACACAGACAATATATATATATTTGATACGTCCTAAAAAATTGCCTTGATCGAGCACGAATATCGAGGCATATTCAAATTGGAATTTTTTCAGCAAACTTACAATCAAATCGAACATCTCAAAGGGACGAACCGAACAACACCGAAATTGGTCCAACCCAAGCCCAAATGGGTCCAAATCGGGGGCCCGGACCACATTTAGAAGGGTTAAAGCATTATTTGGATAATGAAATGATATTCAAATATGGCATGCTTATAGTCAAATCGAGCGTCTCGACGAGACGAATCCAACGAGCCCAAGATCTTTGAATTCCGACACTGTTAAGGCACTTAAATAGTTAAAAAACTCTCTACGATCGGGGGAATCAATACGAGCCATCCGATGGAGCACTCTGAACCTGCCCCGGATCTTCTCTAGATTTACGGGGTGCGCCACTCATGAAAATCTATAAATAGACCCCACTCTCTACATGAGTGGGACCTTTTGCTTGAGATTGAAGAGAGCTCTGAAGCTTCAAGAGCTCTAGCACCGGCCGCCGCCTGTCGCCGGACCACCGCCCGACTGTCGCCTGCCGCCGGACCACCGTCCGGCTGCCGCCTACCGCCGAACCACCGCCCGGCCGCCGCTGGACTTCAGCCCGACCTTCGTCAGACTACCGCCCGGCATCTCCACCAGCTGCCTTCCGCCGGACCACCGCCCGGTCGTCGTCTGCCGCCGAACCACCACCCGGCTGCCGCCTGCCGCCGGACTTTAACCCGACCTTCGACAGACTACCGCCCAGCATCTCCACCCGCCACTTGCCGCCGGATCACCGCCCGGCTGCCACCTGCCAGACTTCAGCCCGACCTTAGTCGGACCACCACCCGGCCGCCGCCTGCCGCCGGACTTCAGCCTGACCTTCGTCGGACTACCGCCCGGCATCTCCACCAACCGCCTTCCGCCGGACCACCGCTCGGCCGCCGCCTGCCGCCGGACCACCGCCCCGCCGCCGTCTGCTGCCGGACCACCGCCTGCTGCCAGACCACCGCCTGCCGTCGGACTACCGCCCGGCCGCCGCCTGCCGCCGGACCACCGCCCGGCCGCCGCCTGCCGCCGGACCACCGCCCGGCCGCCGCCTACCGGACTTTAGCACGACCTTTGTCGGACTACCGCCCAGTCACCACCTGCCGGACATCCGTACGACCGTCTCCAGACCTTTGGCTGTCTCTCCAAATTACTGTAATTCGACCGCCTCTAAATTGAGGGACGGATCAACCTTTGTAATTCACTCAAGTTTAGTGGAATATTTTCACCTGGGCAAGGCCCCGTGGTTTTTCCCTCTTCGGGCTTTCCACGTAAAAAAATATTTGGTGTTCTACTTCTCTCTTTCTGTTTGTGTATTGGATATTCGTGCATCGCAAAGACAAAAAGTTTACTCGCTCTACCACCACGAATCTTTCAGCCCGCAACAATATTCAATGATTATATGTTTAAATTATTTCAACGATAATCCTTAAAAGAGTTATAGAGGGTTCTCCAATGGCAAAGATATGAGTTGAAGCAACTTAAGAGGAATGACCAAATGGATAGCTTATCACTCTTGGGTCCACTTTTGTGCAAATTATTCTGTGTGGATATCGAATAACGTTCGAAGACCAATCAGAATACTCCACGTCGCCCCTACTCGGTACTGCTCGGTACCGCTGATGTGACGCATTCTGATTGGTCTCCTAACGATGAATTGCATTCGGCATTCGCATAGAATAATCTCTCCCATTTTTGATGTAGAGACCAACATTTTTTTTTATCTTCAAAAATTGATGTGCCAATAAGGCCTTGGTTTTCGACGATACCTCCAACCTCCCAAAGGAGACAAAGGAGTTTTATGTGAATTTAATTAATGGTCGTGGTAAGTTCCTCGAAGTTGCCCAGCCCTAGAGTGAATGAACAAAAATTTGTAGAGGAAATAAAACAGAAGAAGTTATTTTTTGAAGGAGAAATCAACTTGATGAGAGTGTAGGAAATAGCAAATTGTTACTACTAATGGAAAAAAATTATTGATAAAGGAAGCTTAATTTAAGGTTATATTAGGATAATTTAAAAATTAAAATAATAACATTTTATTGGCTCTGAGATATTTAAAAGTTGTCTAAGTTTGAAAAAAAAGACTTATAAATAGGATATTGTTTTGTACATTTGATTCATTGAATAAAACTTTTTTTTTTCTTGTGCAAATTTCATATAAAAAAGGTTAGTAGATGCTCTACTCTTTGATGAAGCTTGATGGTTGATCGTCGAGGGTTTTGATGAGTTCTTAGTTAACTTTTCCGACCCTCATTCCTCAACTTTCCCAACAAATGCTTATATGCTTACAGAGCATCAAACTTAGCTTTCTTCAACACCAAAATACATCCATCCCTTTCAAAACTCTCTCAAATATTCTTCTACATTGTTCTTAACCTAAACTTAATATACAATAGAAAAATGCAATATTGTGAGACAATTTCCTATTATGACCAACAATTTAAAAATACCATCACTCTTAACTACTTATCCATAATCCATAAATTTATGATTGTTAGTTCCATAATATTTCAAATATTTGATGTGGAGCACCTCCTCATTTTCTTAAAGGAAAAACTTGCCCTTATATAGCTCAGAAGTTTTAGCATCAGTTATGTCCAACCCTAAATATCTGTTTTACCATCACACAAATAACCCTTATACCATCATCCTAAAAGTACATTAATCAAGCTACTGTCTTAACCATAAATATCATATAGACCCTATATTAGAGGATATGATTTGTCCTTCTAACGAGAGCTCCTAGTTGACTAGAGAGTACTTAATGCATAAGTTTCTTGGGTGAGCACGATTGCCAAATGAAAGACTTTATGAGTCTTTACAAAGGTTCAATAGCTCGATTATTAAGGTTGAGTAAGGTTTAGCTTGTGGGAGACTTGTGTCATTTGGCTATGGGCAATTCAATGTTTTAGACAACTATTAGTTGGTGAGTTACTCAAGCTTGTTCTCAATCAACAATTAGTTGAATCCAATTCAAGTTTTAATGATAAATAATCAACCCAAACTAGATAAATATTGGAAGTGTGCCCCAAATATTTTATCATTGCAATATATTATGAGGGATCTCATCTAAATAAATAGTTCTAAGTTTTCACCAATATCTAAGCATGCAAAGTGAAACATTCAAGACATATTAGAATCCTATACTTTAGGATGAATGAATTATGACAACAAATGCAATATTTAAGCCCAATTAGTGATAGTCAATTCTTAGGCTCGTCCTTCTAGTGAGAGCTCTTTGTCGATTGGTGAGTACTTAGGAAAGCATCTAAGTTTCTTGGGCGGCCTTGATTTACAATTGGTGGACTTTATGAATCCTTAAGCAAGTTTAGCTTTTTGATTCTTAAGCAAGTTTAGCTGTTTGATTCTTAAGGTTGAGAAAGGCCTAGCTTGTGGGAACTCGTGTCATTTGGGTATAGGCGATTCAATGATTTAGACAACTTTTGGATTGGACTTGTTGCGGGTTAGAATATTCACGGTGTTAGATTGAGTGAATTTTTTGTCTTAGTCATGCACGGATGTCCAGAACACAAATAGGTTTTTGAAGAAAGGGCAAAAAAATACAAAAAAAAAAAAAATACATGGAAAGCCCAAAGAGGGAAAAATCATGGGCCTCGCCCAGGTGAAAAGATTCCACTAGATTCAACTGAGTTACAAAATTTGACCCATCGCTTGACTTAGAGGCAATGCTATTACCATAGTTTGGAGAGTTGGGAGAAAGTTTGACGGTGGTTGGGAAAAACTGCGACGGTGGTCAAGTGGATGTCTGGCGGCGGGCGACGGCCGAGCGATGGTCCGACAATGGTCTGGCGATCGACGGTGGTGCTAGAGCTCTTGATGCTTTAGAGATCTCTCCAATATGTAGCCAAATGCCCCCTTTCATGTAAAGAGTGGGGTCTACTTATAAATTTTTTAGAATGGCATGTTCCGTAAATATAGAGAAGATTCAGGATAGGTTCGGAGTGCTCCATCAGACGTCCCATATTGATCCCCCCAATCATAGTGCATTTTTCAAGTGTTTAAGTTCCTTAATGATGTCGGAATTCATTGATCTTGGGCTCGTTGGATTTGTCTCGCCGAGTTGCTGGATTCGACTATAAGCATGCCATATTTGAATATCATTTTGTATTCCAAATAATTATTTGAACCTTTCAAATACACTTCAGACACTTTTGGGCTCGGATTGAACCGATTTTAGTGTAGCTGGGTTCGCCTCTTCAAGACGGTCAATTTTACTATTAATTTGTTGAAATTGGAATTCAGCTGTTCCTGAATTTAATTTTTAAAAATTTTCAACTTGAATATGCCTCGAGATTTTTGCACGATCAAACAGGTTCTCAATCAAATCTAGTTCAAACTCTTATGATGAATTGATCATGCCAATCCAAACAAATATAGGCATATAAAGTGTGCCCCAAATACTTTTATCATTGCATCTCATCTAAATGAGTAGCTGTAAGTTTTCATCGATAACAAAGCAAGAAAACTGAATCATTCAAGACATACTAACATCCTATGCTTCAGAAGGAAAGAATTATGCCAACAAATGCAATATTTAAGCCTAATTAACCACAATCAATTCTCTCCAAACTATATACAATATGATATGATTGCTTCCACCTAAAGTACAGAACAAAGGTTTTCTTCATTTCATTACATTTCTTTGTGGAAAGCTTTCATAGAGAATAAATCCAAAAAGAAAGAAGCTTCAGACCTATATGTTAGGTGGCCCCATGCAAACAAAATCTTCCAACTCTTCATTCAAATCCTTTCTTTCCATAGCTAAAAGGCAAATGTCAGCATAGTCATTTTCTTAACAGGCTTAACTCGTCTCTCCTGAAGTAAAAAAAGCAACCCTATCTCTTTTATATTTGGTTGAGTAGTAGTTGAGCTCTAAAATAATTTCCACTCCTCCCATCCATGTTTGAACTCTTCCAAACCTTCTCCAGTTCTCCTTCCCTTACTCCCCTGTGAATAATCATTTATTTAGTAGCTTCTTCTTGCTTTTTCATCTAAGCTACTCATGAGAATAGTTACTGAAACTCTGAAACCTTCATAGCTCTCACACCAAACTCTCAGCCATGTCAGGGAAGTCATGGAAATCTCTTCTCAGGGGCTGTTGTGGGAGCTCAAGTAATGACCAACAAGGAAAGCTTGCCTCAAAGCAAAGATCTCTTCAACGGCTTTCGTTCTCAGAAATTAGCCACTCGCCGGGCCCGCTTTCACCCAGTGATCTCACCGTCTCTCTTGCAGGCTCAAACCTCTACGTCTTCTCCCTTGCAGAGCTTCAAATGGTGACAGGAGGATTCTCAAATAGCAATTTCCTTGGAGAAGGCGGCTTTGGGCCTGTGTATAAAGGGTTCATCGACGAGAAGGTGAGGCCTGGAATGGAAGCTCAGACTGTCGCCGTGAAGTTGCTTGATCTCGACGGCGTGCAGGGCCACAGGGAGTGGCTGGTGAGTCTCCTGCGCGCAGAACTTCCATGCCTTTGGTTCCAGTTTACTAGCATTTATATAATGTTTTTGCAGGCTGAAGTGATCTTTCTTGGGCAATTGAGTAATCCACATCTTGTGAAGTTAATTGGTTACTGTTATGAGAATGAACACAGGCTGTTGGTTTATGAGTACATGGCAAAAGGAAGCTTGGAGAATCATTTGTTTAAGAGTGCGTATATTTTTCTCCTCTGTAAGAAGTTTGATCTTCTAAATGATTAATATGTAGTTATATGATAGAAGGGGCTTCTGAAATATGATGTACTGCACTTTTCCTTCTTTTGACTTCAATTTGGCATGTTAATGGAAAAAACCGAAGAAATTTTCTCCTTCGGGTTTGATTATCCACACCAATTTTCCAATTACTTTATTTTTTTTGGAAGTACTGAAGGAAGATTCTGCCTTCATACCAAAACCACTATAACATAAAGAAGAAGAATGTGATGTGATCTATTTCATATTCCAACTAAGATTTTGTTTGGGACGGCTTTTTTATTACTTTTTAAAACAACTTTTTAGTAGAAAAAATAAAAAATTTTGTATTAAAACTCGCTTTACGAAGCAGTAAGAAAGATGTCCCAAATAAAACCTAAATCTAATGGTGATCTGAATGAAAATATTCTGCTATTTGTTTACTGATATGAAAGTTCAAACTTTTGTACTGATTGCAGGACACTTCACCTCCTTGCCATGGCTAACAAGGTTGAAGATTGCAGTGGGAGCTGCCAAAGGCCTGGCCTTCCTCCATGAAACTGAGAAACCAGTGATATACAGGGATTTCAAAGCCTCTAACATCCTGTTGGATTCGGTAACTCCTCTCAAAAGCCTCTAATGGAGTTCAATTGGGATTTGAAAAGTATTGTCGTATTTTTAGCATAGTTGGATTTTCTAGTATGATTAGTCACAGTTTTATTTTATAAATCGCTGTCAGAATTTTCTTCAGCAATCATTTGAATCAGTTTTTTAACTGTTTTTAGTAGGAAAAATGACCTATCAAAATTAGTATTTATTTGAATGAAAAAGTTTAATATATTTTTTATAGTGTTTTAATAAAGTTATTTTTGAGAAGGTAGAACAAAAATTACAAAGTTTATTTTAGATTTTTATAGTTATCACTCCTAAGTATTTTCCTATTTTAGTTGGAAAATATCAAAGATTAGCTTTAAGTAAATATCTTTTTGCTCTAGTCATGGATGTTCTTATTAGACATTTGCAAGAGGATGTATCTTTGTATATGCTTTTTGATGATGATATTCTCCTTGTTGATAAGGCTAGAGAGGGGATTAGAGTAAGATTTTTGTTTGAATAAATCTAAGATCGAATAAATTGAGTATGATTTTAGTAGTAATAAATCTAGTGGTGGGATTGTGGCATTTGATGATCAAGTCATAACAAAGAGTGTATGTTTTAGATATCTTGTGTCAATTGTTCAAAGTGCTAGTGAAATAGACGGGGATATTATTAATAGAATTCAAGTTGGATGGTTGAAGTAGAGGAATGCATCGGGCCTATTGTGTGATAAAAAAGTATCCCTCAAACTTGAGGGAAATTTTTATAAAGATGGTGGTGAAACTTGCAATGCTTTATAGTGCAGAATGTTGGCCATTATAGAAGAAGCATAAAATTAAGTATTGCGGATATGAGGATACTTAGGTGCATGAGTAACTTTACACTTAGAGACAAAATGTGAAACAAATATATAAGTGAAAAGGTTGGAGTAGCTCTAGTGGCAGATAAGATTAGATAGACTTGCCTTAAGATGATTTGGTCACATAAAATTTCAGTCTTCTGATGATCCTATAAGGACAATAGATGTATTAGATCCGGCCTATGTTAAAAAAGATAAAGGTGAACTTAAAAAGACTTAGGTTTCGTTTGTGACAGTTTTCTTATTGTTTCTTAAAACTGTTTTTTAGTACAACAAATAAAATTTTTATACTAAAAAGCTGTTGTAAGAACAGTAAGAAAGTTTATTAGCATTTATTTCATTTTAAATTCAAGCTTTTTCTAAATTTTTTGTTAGAGTTATTTTAGTCTATGCCAATAAGTTTATTAGCATTTAGATATAACTCTGCCTGTAATTACCGTTTTATTAAGAAATTGTTGTTTTGTTCATCAATACATAAGGGAATTATCTAGTAGGTCCACCAAAACTTTCATGCTCCTAAGAAAAAAATAATCAACTACTAGCTACCAATGGTTCATTTAAAAGGCAAAACAATTCAATGACTTGAATTTAATTCTTATTGTTGAAGTGGAGATCATTTTACATTGTTTAGTTGAATTTTTTATTCTTAATTGGATGTGACACTTATAAACTCTTTCAAGGGACAATCTTTATGTTCAAACCTATGGCTAACTTTTCCTATTACTTTTCCTAATCTTTCTTATTTAATTGTATCCATATCTTCAACTTTTTTTTCTTTACTTCTTTCAATTGAGATTAACCTGTATGACTTTGCTCTTCAAACCATTTTCTGGTCTGAATGGACCCTTTAATTACTTTAGTGAGCAATTCTTGTCTGGTTTATCAGGACTTCGCACCAAAGCTTTCAGACTTTGGGCTTGCAAAGGATGGCCCTGAAGGAGACAACACCCATGTCTCTACCAGAGTTATGGGTACTGAAGGCTACGCTGCACCAGAGTACATCATGACAGGTAAGAATCAAGTAGTACTTTGGGACACATTTGGTTAATTGTTTATGAATATACTTTCAATTAGGGGTGTCAAAATCGGGTTTCGGGTTAGGTTCGGGTTGAACCCAGAATTGACCAGGATTCAAACGGGTCGATCCTAACTCGACCCGGGTATTTAAACGGGTCAGAAATTCGAACCCGGACCCGACCAGACACGGTAAGGCGGGCGGGTGCGGACGCGAGCTAGCTGATGCGGCTGCGCGGGCGGGTGTGCGGGCACGGACGCACGCGGGAGGGTGCACGGGTAGCCTTGGGCGACTGCTGGCAGGGGCAGGCAGCTTCGGCGGGCGCGCGGGCAGGCTCGGGCATGCCCTCGAGCAATCGGGTAGTCATTTCAAACGGGTTTTCAGGTTGACCCGACAACCCATCGGGTCAACCCGAATCCGACCCATTTTCAAACGGGTCAAATCAGGGAACCCGAACCCGTCCCGTTTTGGAAACGGGTCGGGTCTATCCTGAAATTTTCAGGTCGGATTCGAGTCGAATTTTTGTATCGTGTCAAATATTGACACCCCTACTTCCAATGACCTCATCTTGATTTATTTTCCAGGCCATCTCACAACAAAAAGTGACGTCTACAGCTTCGGAGTTGTATTGCTTGAGCTTCTAACAGGAAGAAGATCAGTAGACAAGACTCGCCCAAGCAGAGAACAGAACCTTGTAGAGTGGGCTCGGCCTTGCCTGAACGATACTAGAAAGCTAATGAGAATCATGGACACCAGCCTCGATCAACAGTACTCTCACAAAGCTGTTCAGAAGGCAGCAACAGTAGCCTATCAGTGCTTGAACCATACCCCCAAATCAAGGCCTCAGATGTCCACCATTGTTGAGATTCTGGAGCCTCTCCTGGACTTAGATGATGGAATGATTGGAACCTTTGTGTTCTCAGTAGAAACTGAGGTTGTTGGAGAAGAAGAGGAGGAGGAGGAGAAAAAAGGTTGCAATGGGAGTGGTAATGGAAATTATCATAAGGGACAGAGACACAAGATGAGGTCAAGCAAGTGTGGAAGGCATAGTGATGTTTTGCTTTACAGAAATTCTGCAACAAATTATAGCAGGAAGGGTACAGGAGCAATGGTAGTTAACATGCAGTGTGAATAGATAATTACCTTAAGCATTTAGTGTGCTTTTAGATTAGAGAAGATAATTAATTTCCTTTAACATTCTTCACAAACGGAGAAGGTTTCACCCATTATAAGATATTATGAGCTAAACTTTACTTCAGAATCAAGACATCCATTCCTGTTTTGAAATAGTTACAGACAGTAAAATAAAAATAAAAAATCTTCTGAAAATACAGCCTTGCCATTCTAAGCTAAATTTAAGTTTGCTTGGGACCGGATATTGATGAAAAAGGCTTGAATGATAGTAATGATTTCAATAAAGAGGAAAAAAAGCATATTTCAAGAAAAGAGTTCATAACTTTAACATTAAATCGTCTTAGTATTTGTTTTTTGAGAAGGCCCAACATGTAAAAGTTTCAATTTTAGAGCTTATGCAGTCTACTATAAAATATTAATTATTATGTGAGGATGTTGATGTCGTTCGGAGACCAATCAAAATGTGCCACGTCACCCCTTCGCTCAGTATTGCAGCTCGATACGGCTGACGTGATGCATTCTGGTTGATATCCAGAGGACATTCTGCGTCCGATCTCCGCACAGAATAATCTCTCCTACTAAACATGGGCATATCTCAAGCTGTTGCAGTTTTGAAAAGAAATATTCGTAGGAATAAAGTTCTTTTTTTTACAGACAATTTATAGTCTCAGGCTTCGTTTGTGATGACATTATAGAAAATTTAATTTTGTAATAAAAAATTACTTTAAAAAACAGTAAGAAAGTTGTCCCAAACAAAGTAAAAAAAAACTCATCTTTCCCAAGAAAACGAGGTCATTTATAACTATTTACTCATGAATTTAAGGGGAGACAAAAATCTTGTTTTAATGAACTTATTATTCACCAATAAAGATATATGTTGGGGATGCCAACGCTCTGAAAAATCATCACATCAACAATTTTAATGATTTGGCCCGACTTTACTTTGTTGCTCAGACCGTCACAACAGAATAAAGCAAATGGTGAAGTGTTTCACTAGTCTGTATGTTCATAAGTAACCACTAACAGAAAAGTGAATAAGTTTAGCAAGATAGCATCAGAGACCATGCAACATTATGTGCCCCTATTACGTCCTCTTCTTCTTCTTCTTCTTCGTAGGCTTCATTTGGAACAGCTTGGTGACTCTTGATATGTCGAGTATTATAACTCGAAATTGGGCTTTGATTAGTAGCTGCTTACGTGAAAATTCAAGGTAGGCTAAGATGATAATCTATCCTTCTCATCAGGAGAGTGGTGAAGGATTATTAGTTAGTGGTAGATCTTCTGAGAAGGTTTTACTTCTAATTAGGAGTTAAGTATCATGGTAATTTAGAGAGTACTAAGAAAAATTGGCATGCTTTCACAATTGATTCTAAGACTTAGGATTCGTTTGGGATGACTTTTTTATTGCTTCTTAAAGCAGCTTTTGAGTATAAAAATTTTATTTGTTATACTAGAAAGCTGCTTTAAGAAGCAGTGAGAAAACCGTCCCGAACAAAGCCTTAGTTTGGGACGTCTTTCTTAATGCTTCTTAAAGCAGTTTTTTAGTACAAAAGTTAAAATCACCCAATTTACAAAGATGCTATCAAAATGATCGTCTCGCTGCAATAATTGCAACATCATAAAAATCACCCAATTTAACATCAATATAAGAACAATTTAAACTCAATGTCATACACTCATTGTGTGGCATTGCCTTCATAAGTACTATCTTTGGTCCATTTTATCATTGGAGTTATATATCTCTTGATGAAATCTTCTTCAAAATATAAGCCCTAGCCCATTCACTCACATTGTCAATAAGACCATCAAAAGTCAAACCCCCTATGGCCCACCCTTTCACAGAGACCAGATGCAGAACGTCGCACAGAGACCAACAAAAAATGCACTACGTCAAAGTTACCGAGCCGCTATACCAAGCGGTACCGTGCAGTACTGAGCCGCTGAACCGAGCACAGGGGTGATGTGGCGCATTCTGATTGGCCTCCGAACGACATTCGACATTCGCACAGAATAATCAATCCTTTCACAGGGCCATAAGTTCAACCTCTAGGCCTCATTAACATTATAGTTTAATCCCTAACCTCAAAATAGACTTCTAATAACATTGACATGATATAAAAAATTATCAATCATTGGGCTGGTCATCATGTAAGTCTCGACATTTTTAAAATAAAAAAATTTATAATTTCTTTCACTATAGATGTATGTCTCATTTTTACATTAGATTGGTTATGTTGTAAGATTTCAATTAGGGCTACTTACGCATTTCATTACTTAAGCTATATACACCAGCAGCCCTGTCCACTAATAGCTTCTCCTCGAGGCCACCTCAAGGGTAGATCCAAAGGCTGATCTAGCTTTTTTTTTTTCAGGATGACAAATTTTTTAATTAATTAGACAATAATAATAATAATAATAATAACAAATATAAAATAAAATAAAATAATAACATCAAATATTATAAATAATAAAATAAAATTAAAAAAAAAAACCAACATAATGCAATCAAATTTATATAAAAAAAATTATCATTTATCTTCAAATTACATATTTATCTTCAAATTTGTATAGAAATTACATATTTATCTTCAAATTAATTGATGGTTGAAGACCATGGTCAGCAGGGCGAAGTGTGAACTGCGAGTGCTGAGCAACCTCTTGAACGTCGAATGTCACTCGAAAGAAAATGAATGTGAGGCGGCGACGTCTTGAATGTTGAATACGCGAATCGCAAAAGAGGCTGCAAAGTGCGAACTTGCGGGATTCAAATTTTGCGGGATGGGCAACGACGCTTAGGATGATAATATTATGGCAAAAATGTTCTTTTAAGGGGAGGGGGACAAAATATCAAAAATTCCCTACTAATATAAGTATGTAGTATATGAGTTAGGCTTGCAAATGACTCCTAATCGAAAGAGTATAGGTTGAGTTTTAAATTGAGGCAATTATCTTGGGAGACTTCTAATGAGATCCTCCCATCAACGAGCATGTATTATGAGTGATTAGGCGAGTTCTTTTTGCTAAATTAATAGATTAACAGACGATTTATGAGTTCTTCGTGTGAGTTAAATAGCTCAATATTCAAAACCAAGTTATATCTAATGCTTGTTGAATATTTTAAGATTAAAGCTTCGTTTGGGATGGCTTTTTATTACTTTCTAAAGTAGCATTCTAGTACAAAATTTCTTGAACTAAAATTTTTTTTATTAAAAATATGTTTTAGAAAGCATTAAGAAAGCCGCCCTAAACAATATCTAAATTTTAAATAATTTGATATTTAATCAAAATTAAATTTAACAGTTAAAATTAATTCTCAATAATTACTTTCTTAATTTAATTTAAATTCTTATAATGATTTAATTAGTCTAACCCAATGACATATTTAAAATATGACATAGATTTATTATTTAATTAAAGCTTCCATTAATCGCCATCAGCTGCCGAGAAGAATCCTGTAAAGCCCCTCTTTTGGCGAGAAGCATTCGTGGATTCACGCGCTTTTTGTTCCGTAGTTAAAACTAATCTACTGATCTACACGATCTGGAGTTAATTACACATGTTAGTGGGTCCCACATTTGCTGGACCGGACCAATTAAATCGGAACACGAACCGGGCGAGTAACCTGATCATCATCAGATCAGATTTGATCTGTATATAAAAAGTTATGAAAATATTTAATGGCAGAAGGTACAAACTACAAAGTGATCAAACCAATAGACGCATTGGTCACAAAACATGGTATATTATCTTCGTTCTTCTACTAGGCGTTAGACTAATCAGCTAAGCGGGCTTGCGGGAAAGACAAGTGGGCCCGACCGGCGCACACGATAGCGCCGACATTGCAGTGCATGCTCCGGCAAGCGGTCTTGGCTACTGGCGGCTGAGCCCAAGGCTTTTTATTTCTATGCCTTTAACCGCATAGGATTTCCTATGCCATAATCTCATCCACCGTCGGCCTCGGTTACGCGCTGCATCCAGCCACACCCTACGGAGCCGAATTAGGGGCACTTCCCGTAGATTCTAAAACTCTCGGGACTTTTTTACTGAGCCTATACTGACGCAGTGCACGTGCCCAGCGTGGACGTCACGTGCGTCTGCAGTTCTCTTGATTTCTCGAACTCTGCGTTCATGACGTGTAATACACGGGAGAAAATCTCTTGTGAGCCACGCAAGTTTTTTTTGAAACTTTTAGACCAATTAATCAAACTCAATGCTCTGCTAGGATTTGCTCTCTTTTGCGATTCCTTGCAGCCAATTTTCTGTCCGCCTCAAGCTCCCCACTTCCCTTCCCCTCCATCTTACCTTCCTCCTCATCTCGCCTCGACCGGAAGAACCTTTTATCCACTCAGGATTAGGTTTCCAACAACTTCACTTCTTCGTTACTCATGTTACCACCGCGAATGCTACAACCCATTTCACTCAAGCACAATTAGTAGCTTGGGCCTCCTGAGTGGTCTCTATCCCTTGTCGGCTATTATATTGGTCGTCGACCATTTTACGAGTCCCTTCTTTCCATCATTAAACGTACCTGGAATCTCAAGGGTTCCCTTTCCCTCCTTACACTAGATTATGACTTCTTCTTTCTTAAGTTTACTAATTCAGAGGACTATGAAATGACATGGTTAGGAGGACCCTGGTTCTTCTTCGGCAAGCCTTTCATACTCCAGAAATGGTCTCCCAATTTTGTCCATGTTCACGAGGAGTTCCCCAACATCCTGATATGGATTAAGATTAAGAACTTGCCCCTTTCATGTTAGACTC
This sequence comes from Dendrobium huoshanense, assembly GCA_016618105.1. Classification (NCBI taxonomy): domain Eukaryota; kingdom Viridiplantae; phylum Streptophyta; class Magnoliopsida; order Asparagales; family Orchidaceae; genus Dendrobium; species Dendrobium huoshanense. The sequence goes on from CM028344.1 coordinate 54,895,088, forward strand.
AGGAAGGAATCTCGAAACTCGCTAGCTGTGTGGGTATTCCTCTTGCCGTGGACGCTTTAACGGCAGAAAAAAATCGGCTAATATTTGCTAGGGTTTGCGTTCAGGTAAACGCTTCTTCCCCTTTACCTGATGAGATTTATATCAATGTGGATGGAAAGATAATTCCGCTGACGGTTTTATATAATTGGAAACCTGTTCCTTGCAACCATTGTGGGTATATTAATCATTCTCCCGCGGCCTGCCCCAAAAACCCCACCCCTAATGTCCAACCATGTTTCACTCCCCCGGTAAGACTCATGATTCTGAAACCTCCTCTACACCACACCACAGTTTCCTCCCCTTCTGTGCAGGACAGTCCTCCTCATCTTCCCTCTCTTCCTGCTGCTGCTCCTCATTCCAACATCCCCAACCTAAATTCCCAATCTGAGGAATTATTAACCTCAGATATACCACCTGAGAAACTTACTTCAGCTCATTCCAACAACTTTCCCAAATCACCGGAACTGTCAACCAAAAATAAATTTGCCGCCCTCACATACCATCCAGAACATCCGCCTACTACCTCAACTTCCCCTAAATCCCAAGTTAACACTACCACCCCTTCTCCTACTGAAAACCAACAAACTACCTCAGCTACTTCTAAACCAAACCCAAATGAGGGTTTTTCAAGTGAAACTCTCCCTCCTAGCCAAAACAATCAGGATCAGTCATCCATTTCGAACCCCAAAGGACCTCCTGCGGGAAGCAAATCCACAAGAGCCAAAAAGGCATCCACCCCAACCTCTAAATCCCAATGAACCCTCCATCTATGGGAGCTTGGAATGTCCGGGGGTTTAATAGCCCGGATAAAGTTCGCTGCTGCAAAGACTTTGTCAATAAACATAACTTGGATATCTTCTTTATCCTGGAAGCAAAAGTTGCTAGTCATTCTTTAGCAAATCCTTGGTTTAATGCTTCTCATTCAATTTTCAATAATGAAGCTTCTTATGATAATTTTGCTTGCTCAAGTCCTGGTCGAATATGGATCAAGTGGAATTCTAATAAGGTTGATTTCAAGCCTTTGTTTACTTCTAGCCAAATGATACATGGGGTTCTCTTTTCAAGCAATGCTCCTTCTTGTTTTGTCTCCGCTATTTATGCATCCAACTCTTTTGAGGATAAGCAGTTACTTTGGAAGCATATTTCTGATGTTGCTTGTGACATCTCATCCCCTTGGATTATCCTAGGGGATTTCAATTGTTGTAGATTTCCTCACGAGAAGGCTGGGGGGTCCCTCTTACTCAACTTAGACTTTCTGATTTCAATAATCTAAATTTTGATATTGGGGTTCAAGAATTATCTTTGGTGGGTCACTTCTTTACCTGGTTCAATCAACAAGTGAAAAACCCCATTCACATTAAGTTGGATAGAGCACTCGTCAATGAATTATGGCTGGAGGCTTTCCCTTCTTCCTTCTATAAGGTTGGGGACCACCTTATTTCTGACCATGCTCCTATCGCTGCTTCTAACCAGATGGATTCGGCTAAAAAGCATAGATTTCTTTATAAAAATTATTGGGGAAATGTACCGGAGTTCTGGGACTGTCTTATGGAAACTTTATCCCTTCATTCAAACAGAAGCCCTATTTACTCTTTTTATTATAAGCTCAAAGCCTTAAAAAATAGCATCAAAATTAACTCCTGGGCCTCTTCTAATTTGCTTAAAATAGATATTGCTTATCTCTCTACTGCACAAGAGTTTTTTCTAACTTCTATTCAGCATCATTCTCTGGATCCTGGATCAAATAAATCTCTCAAGGATATCACACTACAGGAAAATCACTTATTACCGGCGGAATTTTCCGGCGGTCAGTTTTCCGGCGGCTTTCCGGCTGATTTCCGGCGGTTTTTTGACGGCTTATTTCCTACAAAATTTTCCGGCGGCTTTCCGAAGGCTTACCGGCGGCTTTTCGACGGCTAATTTTCCCGCAAAATTTTGTCACGGCTAATTTCCCGCAAAATTTTCCCGCGGACTTTTCCCGCGGGCTTTCCGGCGGATTACCGGCGGCTTTCCGACGGATTGTCCGGCGGCTTTTTAACATTTCCGGCGGCGTTTAAAAATTTAATAAAAAATAAATAAAATTTTAATCATTTAAATGATTTAACAAAAAAATTATTAAAAGTTAAAATAACAATTAACTTAATTTTCATTTTAAAATTAATTAGTTAGTTATTTTTATTTTTAATTAAATATTATTTTTATTTTAAATTAATTAGTTTTATTTTTTTATAATTTAAGTCTTTTTTTTTATTTTATGTTGATCTAGTTTAAATAATAAATATTGACAAACTAGACATATTTACTTCTTCAGCAAAACGGCGTTCGAATCCTACTGCACGCGGGCGCGCGGGAGGTCTGGCCAGCGTTCGAATCCCACTGCACGCGCGGGAGCGCGCGCGAGGTCTGGCCGGAGCGCGGATGTCGCGGGAGGGGGGGACCTGGCCGGAGCGCCGATGCACGGGGAGGTCGCGCGGGAGGGGGGGACCTGGCCTGAACGCGGATGCCGCGGGAGCGGCGGGGCTGTGGCTTCACTGAGCAGTTTTTTTTTTTTTTTTTTAATTTGACCGGCGGTTTAAGACCATCGGTAAGACGCCGGACAAAATTGCCGCCGAAAAAAACCGCCGGAATTCATTTTCCTACTCCGTTTTTACCGGCGGTAATTGAACCGCCGGAAAACTACAAAACTGCCGGAAAATGTTCAATTACCTCCGGAAAAGGCCGCCGAAAATGGGTGATTTTCCTTTAGTGTCAATATCAAACTAGCTAAGAAGAATGCGGATTGGGGAAACTAGATTATCCAAAGAGGTAAAGCTCACTTGCTCACTAGTGGTGAGGATGATTTGAAATTCCTTTACTCCAAAATTAATGCTAGACACAATATCAATACTATCAAGTGTATTATCACCACTAATGGCACTGGGAACCACATGATATTTGTGATGTTATTGTTCAACATTTCAATAGGCTTTATAACCCTGATCTTCTTCCCACTTCTCACAACTCCCTTATACCAATGGGCGACTCCATTCCTCCTGTCCTCCAATCCTTTCTAATCAATCCTGTTAATGTAAAGGAATAAAAGCTGTTATTTTTTTCCTCCTCTTCCTCTAAGGATCCTACTCATAACTCCCTTATAACGGCTTTAGCTTTGTGCAACAATTTCTTTATGCAACACTTTCTATAGAATTATTACTAAAATCCTTACTAATAGGATGAAAGGGATAATGCCTTTAATCATTCATCCCAGTCAGTGGATTTATTCATAATAGATCTATTTCTGATGACATCTTGCTTGCTTCTGAAATCCTTGGTGATTTTAATCTTAAGAGGTATAATAAATTCTTTTATGCTAAATTTGACATCCACAAAGCTTTTGACTCTATTTCTCGAGAATTTATTCTTAATCGGTTTCTTCAAAAAGGATTCCCGGCTCAGTTTGTTAAGTGGATTAAAGGTTGCATTATGGATGTATACTTCTCAATTTCTATCAATGGTGCCTTGGAGAGTTTCTTCAACTCTAAATCTGGGATCAGGCAGGGATGCCCTTTATCTCCCTATTTATTCAGTATTGCTATGGATGGCCTTTCCTCTTTATTTGAGGAAGCTACTATGAACAATCAATTTTTGGGAATTTCCAATGAGGGGCTTACTATCTCTCACTTGCTTTATGCTAATGATTTGCTAGTTTTTGAAAAAGCTGACTCTCAGAATGCCATCAATCTGAGAAACATCCTAAACTTTTTTGGGTTGAGTTCTGGTCTTCATATTAACTATGCCTAAAGCTCCATCTTGTTCTCTAAGAATGTTCTTGAGGAGGATACTATCTGTGGTATTCTCAATGTTCTTAACACTAATGCTCCCTTTAAGTATCTGGGTCTTCCTATTTTCACTAAAAAAAGCTCCATAAGAGTGATTTTCAGAGCTTAATGCAAAAACTGTATTGTCATATGGATGGTTGGAAAGCTAAGACCCTCTCTTTAGCTGGTAGAATTCAATTCATTAAATTTACTATCTCTAATACTTTGGCTTATTGGATTATATGAGCAATTATTCCCAAATCATGCTGTAAAATCATTAATAGCTTAAGCTCCAGGTTCTTATTTTTTGGGTCAGTTCACAAGAAAAAACTTCAGTTGATTTCGTGGAAAGATACATGCAAGCCGAAACCGTTTGGTGGCCTTGGGATTCCTAATATTAAATATCTTTATCATGCTTTTAGGTGTTCCCTGATTTGGAGATTTTTTTACTTCTAAAAGTTTACTGTCTCAATGGTGGAAGCTTAAATATTTATCCCTGTGGAGCATGGATACCAAAAGGAAATCTGTTTATTGGAAACATCTTTGTGAGGTAGCTTGTAAAATTAAAAATGATTTGAAACTCTTTATTCAGGGAGACTCTTCCCTTACTTTTTTATGGGACCCATGGTGTAATGGGAAATATATTATGGATTTGCTTAGTTGTATTAGCATAGAGCACATTGAGTATAATTTCTCTAGAAAATTGGTTGGTAATTTCCTTTCTGAAGGTACCTGGCGGCTTCCTACTTACCTTCATGTATCGATTTCTGCTGACATTATGGCTATCCAGGTGAACTCGGGCAACTATTCTTGTTGTTGGAATGACTTTGAAAATCATGTATTTAAGAATTTTTGGTATCTTTTTTATGATAACAACACCAAAGTGGACTGGCATTATTTTATTTGGCATAAAACCAATATTATTCGGTACTCAGCTTATGCTTAGATGGCAATTAAACGTGGTCTCTAAACTTCTGATCTTCTTATTAAAGGGGGATTCCTACTGCCCCTATGTCACGCCCCAAGATCTAACTTGGAAAGAATGTCAATCAATTACCCAAACAATTTACCAGAGTTATCTAAAACCTTCAGTAAACAATCTATCAAACATCTATAAAATTTAAAACATCAATATACAAGTGATTCATATCTCAAAATATCATGTACAATACTCAGGAACTACACTATCAATACTAATAAAGAAACTATCCTGTCTTGAGTACAAAAGAATCATCAATCGACCCAAAAGACCAAAACCTGAAGATCTGGATCAATTCCTATCTCCTGCTCCCAAGCCCTGACCTGAAAATATCAACCATATATAATGAGCTTTACAAAGCCCAGCAGGTCACCTAATACCTATAACTGAAATCAAAGCACGGCGATGCTATCAATATGCATGTCAATCTATCAAATCCGTATCAGTCAATGGTCAATGAGTCAATGCAATCCGGAAATCAATAGTCAATAAAACCAGTCAATGCAGCGGCAGGCAAATCGATAAATCGACTCAATCAATCAATATCCGTCAATCAAATCGATGTTGTCGAATCAATACAATCTATTCAATGAAATCAATCGAGAAAATCAATACGAAACCATGAATCTATAAAACAGTCAGTACGGTGCAGAAACAGTAGCGATGGAGAATTTATAAAATCTATAGGCAGTAATATCAATGAATCTATACGATGTCCATATCCATGCTATCAATGCAATATCTATATCTATCCATGGTCATATCAATGCTCAGTAGTATCAATGCTCGGTAATCAATCGATGAAATCAATGAAATCGTACGATACAGTAAATCCGATCAAATCAATAAAGCAGAAATCGATAAAGCAATAGATCCGTAAGTCAATACAGTAAACATGCATTTCAATACTATAATACTGAACAAGTACAAACAACTGGCTATGTTGCTGTTGTAGAATCCATATTGCTGTTGTAGATATCCATATACATTGGTTCTATCAATAAGAGTCGTCACTCTTTTCGCCCGTCGGTATATCAATAAACTCCTTATGACTCCCATCAATATATCAATAATCAATGTTTAAAGGAAAGCCCGTCGGCCCACCATCCTGTACAGGTCTATCAATCTTCAACCAATGTTCAACCAGGTTCCACTTGTATCAGTATCAATAATCAACTCATAATCAATGCAATAGTCAATATTAAAGCAATCATATCGATATTCACATTCATATCTATTCAATCTATCAATCTCAGACAAATCAGAAATCGTACGAAAATCGGGCAGAGTAACGGCAGTCTATTAATTTTACACAAAAATCTTGCAAAAAAGGCACAAATTCCGAATTTCTCCAAATTACCAACGAATATTCACGGCATCAATACAAGACTATCAATGTAAAGAATCCAAATCAAATCATGTCCCGATAATTTTCTATTCGATTAAAATCACGTAGAATCAATTCCGACCGATAAAATCTCCGTAGAATACAGTCAAATTGTGTACAATAGTCATATCTATAACATACTAGAAGTTGTGCGGTGAAAGTCGTGTCAAATCAAAATCACGTCCAAAAGTAGACTACGAAAACACAAAACAGTGCACAACTCGATCAAAACACAAGATCTTCGAAAACAGAAATAGGGTTCGGAGTCCTTACCACAAGATTTTCACTTTTCCCAACAGCAGCGTCGGACAAAAAGCGCTCCGCGGTCTCCGAAAACCAGTTTTTCCTCTTTTTCCCTTTATCTTTCTCTCTCCTCAAAATATCTGATTTTAAAAATGAATTTCTCTCTCCTCAAAACGAGCTCATTTCCTTATATCATACTCAGATCGGCCTGGCCGATCGCCCGATCGTCCCGGGACGATCAGACAAATCTGATCGTCTTGGACCATTCCCAGGGCGATGATCAGGACGGTATTGTGAACAGTGCCGATCGTCCTGGACGATCTCAATATCGTCCTGGACGATCCTGTCCAGAAATAGCTCCAGAAATCAGCTGTTTGAATGCACTGATCGGCCTGGACGATCTCAACTTCATCCTGGCCGATTCTGGGAGAAAAATCCAATTCAGAGAGGAACAGTAAGAGAACGAGATCTCACACCCTACCTGCTCTCTTTGTTCTACTAAACCTGAATCACACTCACATCTGTTCTTTGAATGTGACTTTTCTTATGAAATATTGAAAATTATCATTCCACATTCTGATTTCTTACTTCTTAGACCGACTCTTTACCAGTTATTTTTACATCTTGAAGAAAGAAACACTTACAGGCAAATGAAAAACTTTTACTTCCTTTTGACTTGTGCTACAACTTATTTTATATGGAGAAAAAGGAATGATAGGTTGTTTGGCAACACCTTTAAGAATGCTTTAGATATCGTGGATAAAATTAAGAAAGCTGTCATTTCTAAGACTTCAAAATGGAAGAGTTTACACCTTTTTCAACATCTACTTTGATGAATGATCTCTTTTGTTTTGCTCGATTGGACTATGTTTTGCTTTGCTGGACTTATTCCACTCATATTTTGGTCTGCTTTTTTATCTGTTGATTATTTTGATACCCTTTGGAGGGTCATTCTTGGCAACCAAGGTATCATCAGGCTACAAGATGCTGACAGAGTTGTTTTGATGGACAATGATGAATGCTGGTCCCCACCAGCTGCTCCTTTGGACGGTCGTCTTGGCAACCAGGAGATTTTGATGCTCATTTTTCCGTGGGAGGTTTCGTTTTGGGCATTCTGAGTCCATTGCCCTGTTTTTCCCATTTTTATTCATTTCAATTTCTTACTGTATTTTTTTGTCACAACTATAATTTTTTTCCTCTTTAGCTGGTGAGATTGCTATTTTTATTTTTTACAGCTTTTACTTGTAATCTTCTTCTTTTTATAGAATGGGCTTTATGCCCCAAAATTTTCCAAAATATAAAAAATCAAACTCACTACCATCACATCACATGTATAAAATTCAAACTCAAATTATTTTAGTTAGTAGCTAAAGCACTCAATCAATAGATCAAGATGAGCTACTTGTCATGCAAGTTTTTGACTATTGAACATGTTGATTGGAAGCTTATGTTATAAACTACGAGATTTTAGATTTGAGTCTTAAATAAATATATAATGTGCATGTGAACTTGACTTAGTCTAAATATTCCTCCCTAAAAACTATTGTCTATTGAACTATTTGATGTTACGCTCCATTCGTAAGCCTTGTTGTATGGTGTTGCATCAATGTGAGTTATAATCTCATTAGAGTGATTTGCCTCTTGCTCAAAGTATTCTTTGATCTCCCTCATTGGCCCGGAAAGGAGAAAGTGTCGGGATTTGGGCAGTATCGAATAAAGTATATATTTTATGGATGATACTAATTACAACATACAAAAAGTCGAGCGTTTGGAAGTGCAGAAAATTGATACTTGCATGCCACCCTTATAAAATTGATTTTTGATTCAAATATATTTAAAATCAAATTTGAAGATAGATTTGAATCAAATTTGAATAATATTTAAATCATATTACAAAATAATTAAATTCAAATCAATTTAAATCGTGATATTAATTTCTCACTTGATGCCCGCTGATCGATTTTATGGTCCTAAGATCACGGTGGATTGATTTTAGACATCCAATTATTAAAGCTTAATTGTGACATTCTGACTAATGTATTCTGATTACGATCCTGCGACCACTGTGTCTTGACTACGGTTCCCCAATCATTCACGGCTCCTAGGGGATATTCACGTTGATTTCCAACGAGCGGTTGTGCATCATAATTATTTGAAAATTTTATAATTTTATATTCTAACTTTTTTAATGGATAAAAAAAATCTATTTTTAGACTCTGGAAGCTTCAACATTTTGGAAATATGGGGCAATTAATACTTCAATAAATTATCCTGATCGAGCATGAATCTTGAGACAAAGTTCAATTGGAAATTTTCAAAATTAAACTCGGGACCATTTGAACTACGATCTCAACAAACTTACAATCAAATTGAAGATCTTGTCAAGAAGAACCCAACAACACTAAAATCGGTCTAATCCAAGCCCAAATGGACTCAAATCAAATGGCTCAAAGCATATTTCAGGATATTAATTTGAGGATTGAATGGTATTGAAATGTAACATGTTTATAGTCGAATCAAGTTGCTCAATAAAGAAAATCCAACTAGTCCAAGATTACTTAATTACGACATCATTAAGTCATTTAAATATTGAACAAATAATCTATGATTAAGAAGATAAATATGAGTTTTTCTCGATGGAGCACTCTGAATTTGCCACATACCATCACCATATTTACATATTATGTTATTTCCAAAATTTATAAATATACCCCACTTTCTACATGAAGGAGACCCAGGGTCAAGATATTGGAGGGAACTCTGAAGCTTCAAGCATCCTAGGGCTCCTCCGTATCCACATCTCCAACATTGCTCGGCCGCAATCCGCAGGCAGCTACCGAACGACCTCTAGGTCGCCGACTACCGCCTGGGTGCCAAATGCCATCAGACCATCGCACGTTTGCCTATCGCTGTCAGACCTCCACCCAATTGTTGAACCTTCGTCAGAATTTTACAAGCCTGTTGCACATAGACTTGGGAAACCCATCATCTACCAACTACAGTCCCTTTGACCACTTTCACATGACGACTACGGTTCCTCTGGCCACTTTTACTGGCCGATTACGACCCCTATATCCATTGTCACCTAATAATGGTATCTCAAACCTCCGTCACCCCGCCGACTACGGTCGCTCTGAACTCTGTTGCCAGCCAACTACGATCTCTCCAACCTCAGTCACCTGCCGACTACGATCCCCTTCGACCTCAATTTCTCAACTACGGTCCCTCAGATCTCCATCGACCGACTACCATCCCTCCGACCATAGTCATGCGCCAAACTACTATCCCTACGACTTCTTTAACCCGTTAACGATCCCTTCAACCACAGTTATCCCCCGACTATGGTCCCATACTTTTGTCACTTGTCAACTATAGTCCCATTGATCTCAATCGCTCGACAATGTTTCCTCGGACCTCCATCGACACAATACGCTCCCTCCGACCATAGTCGCTTGCCAACTAAGGTCCCTCCGATCTTTATGACCAAATAATGCTCCCTTTGACCTTAGTCACCCAACTATGATCCTATTGGCCAAAAGAAACATGCCAAGGACCTTAAAAATAGATCTCATGTGCTAATATGATGTATATTTACTATATTAATTGAGCCAATGACTTCCCTTAAAAGGAATTACATCATTTGTAATCAACAACAAACACTAATGGACTAATTTGAATTTGGCCATACTTAGTGGTTTTTTGCGTTTGCAGAAATTTTCATATAAAAAATAATCTATTTTTATGACTTTTGTACCTCTATTTTTTTTTCAAGTATATATTGAACGTACAAAATTAAAATATTAAAATTTATATCTCTATATCATCACAAATATTCTAATATACAATAATGTTATTTAATATAAAAAATGAGTATTATATCCGCAACATATTTACTCAGAGAAACATTACCGATTCCAAGCAATCAGCCTTTAGTCGCTTGAACAAAAACAATTGTTGACCATTCTTGACTCTCTCCACTAGCCATTTGTACTGAACCCCATATTAGTGCTGCGCCCCCTCTGCTCACCTGCAGCACTGAAGCCACTCCCATCTCCCACCTCGAAATCCGTTCCCTCCCGCCGAACACTCGTGACTTAAATGCCTTCGATCTCTCGCAACTCTCCTTTTCTCCGCGTCGCGGCACTTTGCCTCAGTTTCATCCTTTGAGAATAGCCGTTGATGGCAGCAAAGCCGCCGGAAACGTTGGCTCCTGTGCCGCCGGCATTGCCACAACCAAGATCTCCGCCCAAGCACCCGGATATCTGCGGGCGGCATCGGCTCCAGGTCGAGGCGCAGATCCTAAACCGAGAGATTTTGTTCCTCGAGGTAATCAATCGCAACCGTTTCCATGTTCTTCGTCTTTGTAATTTCTTCCGCGTTTTGTGATTCATTTGCATACGATTTCGATTTGTAACGTGCGATGAATAGTTTTGATGTTGGTGGAATTATAGAATCCGGATTTTTGGATTGGTTTTGAGTTTTTTTTTTTGGGTGGGATCGGAAAGTTGGGGTGAAGGGAAAATTTACGGATTCGGATGCTGGATTTTGTCGTAGGGCGAGCGATTTGCGGGTGGGAAACAAGGTTGCTGCGATAAAGCGGTAGTGGACGAGAAAAGGCTTGTTAGTGGACATTACTGTGTTGTCTGCAGTAGTGATGGGTTCCGCTTTGTTTTTTTGCTATGTAGTCTGTCAGTCTAATGATATCTTTTGTGATGGGATAGGACGGCTCTTCTTTTGTGAGGACTAATGGTCAAAACATATAGATATTTAAATTTAAAAAGTAATATTTTTAAATAATTTTGAATAATTTTTATGACTCATCTAATTAAATTATGATTTTTTCGTCAAAGTTTGTGTAGATTTTTTTAGAGTTTAATTAAAAAAAAAAACCAATATTAGGCTAGTATTCATGATAGACCAATAGATATTTAGGGGGAGAGAGGGGCATTCATTTATTTTTTCATCTATTTCTTTCTATAATTTTGTTTCTCTATACTTCTAGTTTTCTTATCACTATATTTGTCTTAGGAAGATGCAACTGAAAGATTATAGAATGGATGAGCGATTCAATCTGTATTCTTTTACTTCAATATATGAAGATCGGTATTGTAGTAAATTGCTGCCTTCCACATGAGTAAATTTGCCAAAAATTCTAGGAAAAAAAAGTTTTTTTCTTTCTTATGAGAATACTGTGCGTGACATTGATCAAATATTTACTAAGTGATCATTGCAAATTAAGTAATGAAGTAGTGTCACTGTTTACCAGTTACCACAATGGCTGATAGATGATTTGTCGTATTAAGTTTGAGTTACTGATCAGCGGTCCCAGTTTCTTAATAAGGATGCAAGGGTTGAGTTATTGAGCGGTCCCAGTTTCTTAATAAGGATGCAACGGAACAACAGAATATATAGCGCTTAATTAGGCTGCTTTATGCTTACTTATTTAGATTATGATCAATGATACCTTGCTCAAATCCAACGGTCGAAGAACGCAACTGAAATAATTAGAAATGACTTAAATTTTGGAATTTATCGCACAAATCTCATTTCTCTTGAAGATTGATCAAGTTAGAAAAGATTTTGATGATGCAATATATAAATGAATAAGGTTGAATACTGTAAACTTGAACATTGGATCATTTGTTTATATATTTAAGTGGAACATATAACAAATAATTTATTAAAAGCCTGTGAAATGTTCACCTAGTGATGGTTTAGGGTCTGATGACTACTTTCATATTGATACCGCAATTTTCTTCATTCTACATTTAAAAAAATTATTATGTTAATATAGATAAGTGGATAACGATGATATGATTTCTAATGAAAAATATATTGTTTGATACTTCGATTAGCTTTTTATTCTATTTTTTATTAAAATTTGAATCTTAAAAGGTAAAATATAACACAAGTAAGATCTACTAATTTTGATGAATAATAACTATGAATTAGTTTAACTTCTATAAAAATAATATGTTTTTAAATCATTAATATGTCATTTAAATTTAGTTAGTTTTGTTGGCATCATACAAATTCGTACCTAATAAAGCATAATTTGTGATGCAAAACATAAATCTTTCAATAATTCAAATGGTTAAATCAAAAGTAACTGTCAATTTTACTCAAAGACAAAATCAAGAAAAAATCAAGCTTATAATTGCATACAGATCATGTCATAGGATGTAGCTCATCACAGCGAGCTCATTACATTCAAATTGGATGCTCAAAATGACGTCGGAGCTGAAGGAGAAATAGTTTTAAAGTATTAGTGGCAACTTCAGTTTAATGTGTTTGTGATTAGTTTCTTTCCTATGTTACTGTAGCCTTATATGTGGCTCATAAGTGTATAAATACTCGTGTATCGAATTAATCAAGGAGGCTGAATAGTGAATTTTCACATTTTCATTTTATGTTTGGAATTTGAGTGCTGTATCCGGTTTTGTAACCGGTGGTGGTTTTTGGCGCGTTAACAAGAATTCAAACGAATTTTCTGTTTTGCGGCCGATCGTAGTTTGAACAATTGACGATCATCGTCGCCTGAAGGACGACGACGTTTGCCCCTGTTCTACGATCGAGTTACACAACGTCGACGGAGTTCTTGATTCTCCGTCCAGAAGTTTTCCGCGACCTTTTTCTTCGAGTCCGGAGTCAAGTGGTATCAGAGCCGACAAGATGCCGCCTCGCCGGAATGTTCAGAGACCAGTTCAAGAAGTCTTGATTGAAGATCTGCAACGAGAGATAGCTCAGTTACAACAACGACTAGCTAGATGCGAACAACGTGATCCGGTAGTCAATACAAATGAGGAAGAAGAGGTTAACCCATTTCATTAAGAAAGCTCTTGTGAAGATGAAACTGTAAGACGACCGGTGGTGAGATCTAACAAGAACACTCACCATGATTGTGGAATTAAAATAGAACTCCCTGAATTCGACGAAAGAATGGACCCGGACGAATTCTATCATTAGAAAAAGGAAAACTTTGTACTTCTAGTTTTCTTATCACTATATTTCTCTCAGAAAGATGCAACTGAAAGAATATTGTTGACCGAATGGATGAGTGATTCAATCTGTATTCTTTTACTTCAATATATGAGGATCGGTATTGTAGTAAATTGCTGCCTTCCACATGAGTAAATTTGCCAAAAATTCTAGGCAAAAATAGATTTTTTTCTTTCTTATGAGAATTTACTGTGCGTGACATTGATCAAATTAATATTTACTGAGTAAGTGGTCATTGCAAATTAAGTAATGAAGTAGGGTGACTATTTAACAGTTACCACAATGGCTGATAGATGATTTGTCGTATTAGGTTTGAGTTACTGAGCGGTCCCAGTTTCTTAATAAGGATGCAAGGGAACAATAGAATATATAGCGCTTAATTAGGCTGCTTTATGCTTACTTATTTAGATTATGATCAATGATACCTTGCCCAAATCCAACGTTCGAAGAACGCAACTGAAATAATTAGAAATGACTTAAATTTTGGAATTTATCGCACAAATCTCATTTCCTTGAAGATTGATCAAGTTAGAAAAGATTTTGATGATGCAATATATAAATGAATAAGGTTGAATAATGTGAACTTGAACATTGGATCATTTGTTTATATATTTAAGTGGAACATATAACAAATAATTTATTAAAAGCCTGTGAAATGTTCACCTAGTGATGGTTTAGGGTCTGATGACTACTTTCATATTCATACCGCAATTTTCTTCATTCTACATTTAAAAAAAATTATTATGTTAATATAGATAAGTAGATAACGATGATATGATTTCTAATGAAAAATATATTGTTTGATACTTCGATTATCTTTTTATTCTATTTTTTATTAAAATTTGAATCTTAAAAGGTAAAATATAACACAAGTAAGATCTACTAATTTTGATGAATAATAATTATGAATTAGTTTAACTTCTATAAAAATAATATGTTTTTAAATCATTAATATGTCATTTAAATTTAGTTAGTTTTGTTGGCATCATACAAATTCGTACCTAATAAAGCATAATTTCTGATGCAAAGCATAAATCTTTCAATAATTCAAATGGTTAAATCAAAAGTAACTGTCAATTTTACTCAAAGACAAGATCAAGAAAAAAAACAAGCTTATAATTGCATATAGATCATGTCATAGGATGTAGCTCATCACAGTGAGCTCATTACATTCAAATTGGATGCTCAAAATGACGTCGGAGCTGAAGGAGAAATAGTTTTGAAGTATTAGTGGCAACTTTAGTTTAATGTGTTTGTGATGTGAAACATTATGCAAAGGAGCTTGTTAAGAAATTTTCGAATGATTGATAAAGCAATTTCAATTAATAACTTATTGAGATAACAAGCAAAATTCCTCAAAGAATTCTTAGTTTTCAACTAGCTTAGGCGAGGAAGTACATGTAGAATAGCTAAACTCAAAGATAACCAAAGATAGTAGCAATACAAAAAGCTATTAATCAACAATCCACAACTTAATAACGAGAGTTTTTACCTTGGGGAATGTATCGCTCAACTACACTAGGCTTAGCGGAAGAAGGATTTTAGCAAACTCGACGATGCCACGAGAACGGTAGCAACCACAACGAACTTGATCCACGGGAAGGTTATCGGTGTCGAGGATGATGGAAATGATCGGCTGTCGATGCTTCAATTGTAGTTTGGATGTCGGCGGTCGATGACACTTGCAAGGGTAGGAACCACTCGTTTCAAGTAATCTCCCACGGTGGTGTCGTCTTCAAATCCTACGTCAAAGAATGGTGACCGTAGGATAGTCAAGCTTCCGTCGGCATTGAACACGAGACCCCACTCAAACTCCGAATCCGCCATGCATGCTTGATATTGGAGAATCCTTAAAAGAGAAGAGATTTAAGTGAGGGTGAGAGAGAATCCTTGCGTTGGAAGAGGGGAAGATGAGGGAGGAGAGGCCGGCGGGATTTCCAAGGAGGAAGAGAAGGTTTCGGCCAAGGTGGGAGACGGTGGGAATCTAGGTTAGATGAGGATGGAAAGAGACTTACTCAAATCTGAAATTAAATTCAGATTTTAGTAAATTAGGAGAGAGTTATTTGAAATTATTTTCAAATTTCAAATATAATTAAGGGAGATTGATGAGCCATTAATGGAGCCCATTAAAGAAGGGGGGCCGGCGGTTTCCATAGAGGAGGGAGATGAGTTTCTATTCAAAAACCTGAAATTATTCTCAGGTTTAATGGGAATTAGGAGGGAAAAATATTTGAAATTGATTTGAAACTCATGTGTCATCAATGCATTAATGGGAGGCATTGATGGGGCTCCATCCAAGAGTGGCCGGCGGCTTATAGGGGGGAGAAATTGATGTGGGGACAATGAAAAACTTTCCAAATCAGCACACAAGATCTAGAAAGGAGTATGAAGAAATCCATTTGAATTTGAATTTCGTCATGAAGCGTCTTCAAAACTTTCCTAATTTGGAAATTCCAAAATTGGCAAGATTTTGAAATTCAAATTTTGAATTTTCAAAATTTGAATTCGAGGGGAATGGGAGATGAAGTTGATGGTTGAAAGGTTCACGGACGGATGGTGGTGGTGGGGTGGCCGGCGGCCAAGAGGAAGCTAAGGCCGGCGGTTGGGGGAAAAGGAAGGGGGAATCGGATGTCGGGGATAGACCACGAGCCACGGACTCTTCCAATGACTGGTGGGTATTGCTTTTCGCCCTCACCTTGGGCTCTCGTTCTCCTCTCTAGCTCTCCACAAGAAGAAGAAGACAAGATAATCAAAACAAATTTTCATTCATCATATTCATTAGTCTATTACAAAGCATGAGACCCCTATAAATAGGTCTTCAAACATAAGGAAATAAAAGTACTCAAATGCCCTTTGGGCTACAATAAGACAACACTCCCCATAGGGGTAAACTAGGAAATAAAAATGCTAACTAAATAAAACATAAAATACATCAAAATTAAAGGCTCTGAATCGTAGCCGTCGATCGGCGCTGTCTCCGGCGATACACATGCTTGAATCTCTAATCGATGTCCACATCATTCTCCCCAGGTGGGAGAAAGCTCGACCCCGTCGAGTAAAAGTCTCTGGAGCTCTCGTACATCTCTAGGAGGTATGGATCTAAAGTCTGTAGATCCTCTCAATCAATCCATGTATCCTCGGTCACCGGCTAACCTTTCCAATGAACCAAGTACCTGTAGCGCCCGCCTTCCTTCATGGAAATGATTTCATCGTCAAGTATAGCTTCAACCTTCTCCGCAATGGGTAAGTGGGGGTAAATCGGGGAGTGGGGGTAGGCTGGGGATCTCACTTGGTGGGTTCTCAAAAGGCTTATTTTAAAGTGGATTATTAGAGTTCAACTCTGGTCCCTCAAAGGTTACTAGATCTTTTATATTAAATGTAGGATTGAGGTTAAAACCTTTAGGAAGGTCCAGCACATAAGCATTACTATTTACCTTTGAAATTATCTTAAAGGGTCCGGCGCTTCTAGCATGTAACTTCTTCACGGAGCCCGACGGAAAACACTCCGGACGGATCCGTACCATCACAAAGTCTCCAACTGCGAATTCTTTAAATCTTTTCTTGTGATCTACAATAAGTTTATAATTGGAATTACTTTGCTCAATTCTTCTTTTAATTTCTTTATGAAGCTCCTGGAGATGAGATGCAAATGCATATGCAAAAGAACCGATATGCATGATAAATGACAAGAATCAAGGCTCACACAAAAGTTTTAAACAGAAATAACTTGGAAGACAACATACTACAAACACACACACAATATAATAACTCATACGAACACAGCTAGAACAGATGGACGAGTCACAAAAAGGGGTCTAAGGTGTTCGGTCTAAGGGAACTGGTGTAGGAGGGGTGATGAAGACACTCTTAGCTACCAGGGTACTTCTATGGGAAGTCTCAGTTAAAGTCGTAGGTAGTCTCCTAGTGGGGGTAGTGTAATTGACCAGATTAATCCAACTAGGACAGAGATGGTCTTCATCATGGTAGGATGAGGCTGCAATGGGCAAAAAGTAGGAATCAGGAATAAAACAGGATGATTGGTCCTGACTCACATCCATAAGGGGATAACTCAAAAATTCGTCAGACGATATGGGGCTCACGCTTTGTCGAATATAAAAGTTGGCACAAGGAGCGGTGAGGTAAGTTAAATCGGGAATGACACCCTTTGTTAAATATAAATTTAAATGAGCAGCTCCAGAGTTATACTCTAATGAAACAAAAGGAGGCTCATTATTCAAATCAGGCTCAAAGGATGTCAGACTCAAGGTACTGTCTTCCAAAGTAAAATCAGGTTTGATTTCAATCCTAAGATCCGTAGGTTCCGTTTCACTTGAATCATGTGACAAATTTGATTGACTTACATTCGACTTGAGATTAGCTAAGTCGCCATCAGAACTATCCAAAATTAAATCAGAGTTATCCGAATTCATCTCAGTAATTAAATTAGAATCTTCCAATTTTAATTTCATTGTGTTCAAGGTTAGATCAGTGACGTTCGAGATCAAATTAATATCCTCCAGGCATACTTTGTCCAAAGACTTATCCTCGAAGAGACTAGGGTCGGGGTGGGTTAAGGTGTCGACGTTTACAGGTTCTAACTTTCCTAGATCAGGGTTTAAGTCATTCTGGGAGTCTGATTCAATCACTTTTGTTCCATCCTTAAAGAATTCTTCGTCACCAGTGATATTACTAGCATCCACGAAATGGATGCACTCAGTCTCAGGTTCAGGGGTCCTCATCGTCTTAATGTCTTCATTTATTATAGTCATACTTGTAGGGTCAAGGACTAGGGAGGCTGAAGGTTGACTGGGATGGCTAGAAGTAGGTCTAAGAGGAGAGTCATAAGAGATTGGTCTAACAGGAGGCTCAGTAGAGGGTCGGCCATCAAGGTTAGGTGAAGACCTATAGGGTGGGGCAGCGACCTGGATGTTACTAATGGGTGAGTGGTCTCGACCACAGTAAGGTCCACGGTTTGTTTTGTAAGGGTGGTACTCTAAATGCTGGTCACTAGGGGTAGAGGTATTGAGAGTGTAATATCCAATGGTTTGATGGGCAGGGGGTGACCTAAACTTAGAACCAGCAGGGTGTCTACATGTAGAGGGTCTATATTTTAAGTTGAGTTCTCTCCTCATGTCTTGTCAAGTAAGGTACTCACCGCTAGACTCTCTATGATCTTCCAATCTTACCCAAAATTGAAGAGCCTGACCTTTAAGGTGAGACTTAGCGATGCTGACCTGGTGGGACTCGGGGATATGTCGTGTTTCAAAATAGTCCTCTAATTGTCTAACCCATTCCCTAAAGTAGTAAGGGTCCGAGGAACCATCAAAGGTGGGTAGACGGTAAGGTGACTCTAAGTGAGGTCGTGGAGGCCTAGGCTCCGGTCTCGGGTGATAAGCTGAATGGGGATAGTCAACGGGTTTCTTCGTCATAATTCGAGTCATATTGCCCACTAGGTTAACGATGTCATCTAAACTCTTTTGAAGTCTTATCGGGTCCATAGGTTCGGGTGGGGGCTGGTTGGGGAAGGTTTAGGGGCGGTGGACAACACCTATACTTGCTGAAATTTGGCTCCTAAAGCTCCTAAATACTGCTGGAAGACTCGGGACAGCAACCTAACACAAGGTGGCACGTGTCTAGCGAGTTTAAGGTTGGAAGCTAAGTGTGGACAGCAACTAGAACAACTTTCCGGTCAAATCTAAGTCTCTAACAGGTGCAGATTTTGAGTTGACAGCAACAGTACACAACTAGGAAACTTATTCTAAGTGATTCCTAGTGTGTGGACAGCACTTAGGACTTAAGTTAGTACTCCCACGAACTGTAGACACTGCAGGAATACAAAGGCAGCAGTTGCAACAAGTGTTTCCACTCCCAAACAGTGACTAACGAATGCAGAAAAGTGAGGACAACAGGGAATACTCAAGCCGAAGTTGTTCTAAACACTTAGGAATCTTCCCAAACAAAAGGCCAACACTAAGATGCTAGTTAATATGACCAAACTCAGCTAGATGAGTGCAGGAAATGCAAAAACAGTGACAAAAACAGTGAAAAATTTGCTATCTAAGCAATGATATGCATGCCAATTCTAAACTACAATAAGAAGCTAGACCCTAGGATGTTTTCTAAACATGCCAAGCATGATAGCCATGCTCTGATACCAAGATGATGTGAAACATTATGCAAAGGAGCTTGTTAAGAAATTTTCGAATGATTGATAAAGCAATTTCAATTAATAACTTATTGAGATAACAAGCAAAATTCCTCAAAGAATTCTTAGTTTTCAACTAGCTTAGGCGAGGAAGTACATGTAGAATAGCTAAACTCAAAGATAACCAAAGATAGTAGCAATACCAAAAGCTATTAATCAACAATCCACAACTTAATAACGAGAGTTTTTACCTTGGGGAATGTATCGCTCAACTACACTAGGCTTAGCGGAAGAAGGATTTTAGCAAACTCAACGATGCCACGAGAACGGTAGCAACCACAACGAACTTGATCCACGGGAAGGTTATCGGTGTCGAGGATGATGGAAATGATCGGCTGTCGATGCTTCAATTGTAGTTTGGATGTCGGCGGTCGATGACACTTTCAAGGGTAGGAACCACTCGTTTCAAGTAATCTCCCACGGTGGTGTCGTCTTCAAATCCTACGTCAAAGAATGGTGACCGTAGGATAGTCAAGCTTCCGTCGGCATTGAACACGAGACCCCACTCAAACTCCGAATCCGCCATGCATGCTTGATATTGGAGAATCCTTCAAAAGAGAAGAGATTTAAGTGAGGGTGAGAGAGAATCCTTGCGTTGGAAGAGGGGAAGATGAGGGAGGAGAGCCGGCGGGATTTCCAAGGAGGAAGAGAAGGTTTCGGCCAAGGTGGGAATCTAGGTTAGATGAGGATGACAAGAGACTTACTCAAATCTGAAATTAAATTCAGATTTTAGTAAATTAGGAGAGAGTTATTTGAAATTATTTTCAAATTTCAAATATAATTAAGGGAGATTGATGAGCCATTAATGGAGCCCATTAAAGAAGGGGGGCCGGCGGTTTCCATAGAGGAGGGAGATGAGTTTCTATTCAAAAACCTGAAATTATTCTCAGGTTTAATGGGAATTAGGAGGGAAAAATATTTGAACTTGATTTGAAACTCATGTGTCATCAATGCATTAATGGGAGGCATTGATGGGGCTCCATCCAAGAGTGGCCGGCGGCTTATAGGGGGGAGAAATTGATGTGGGGACAATGAAAAGCTTTCCAAATCAGCACACAAGATCTAGAAAGGAGTATGAAGAAATCCATTTGAATTTGAATTTCGTCATGAAGCGTCTTCAAAACTTTCCTAATTTGGAAATTCCAAAATTGGCAAGATTTTGAAATTCAAAATTTGAATTTTCAAAATTTGAATTCGAGGGGAATGGGAGATGAAGTCGATGGTTGAAAGGTTCACGGACGGATGGTGGTGGTGGGGTGGCCGGCGGCCAAGAGGAAGCTAAGGCCGGCGGTTGGGGGAAAAGGAAGGGGGAATCGGATGTCGGGGATAGACCACGAGCCACAGACTCTTCCAATGACTGGTGGGTATTGCTTTTCGCCCTCACCTTGGGCTCTCGTTCTCCTCTCTAGCTCTCCACAAGAAGAAGAAGACAAGATAATCAAAACAAATTTTCATTCATCATATTCATTAGTCTATTACAAAGCATGAGACCCCTATAAATAGGTCTTCAAACATAAGGAAATAAAAGTACTCAAATGCCCTTTGGGCTATAATAAGACAACACTCCCCATAGGGGTAAACTAGGAAATAAAAATGCTAACTAAATAAAACATAAAATACATCAAAATTAAAGGCTCTGAATCGTAGCCGTCGATCGGCGCTGTCTCCGGCGATACACATGCTTGAATCTCTAATCGATGTCCACATCAGTTTGTGATTAATTTCTTTCCTATGTTTATGTAGTCTTATATGTGGCTCATAAGTGTATAAATACTCGTGTATCAAATTATTCAAGGAGGCTGAATAGTGAATTTTCACATTTTCATTTTCCTTTTGGAATTTGAGTGCTGTATCCGGTTTTGCAACCGGTGGTGGTTTTTGGCGCGTTAACAATAATTCAAACGAACTCTCTATTTTGCGGCCGATCGTAGTTCGAACAATTGACGATCATCGTCGCCTGAAGGACGACGACGTTCGCGCCTGTTCTACGATCGAGTTACACAACATCGACGGAGTTCTTGATTCTCCGTCCAGAAGTTTTCCGCGACCTTTTTCTTCGAGTCCAGAGTCAAGTGGTATCAGAGCCGGCAAGATGTTGCCTCGCCGGAATGTTCAGAGACCAGTTCAAGAAGTCTTGATTGAAGATCTGCAACGAGAGATAGCTCAGTTACAACAACGACTAGCTAGATGCGAACAACGTGATCTGGTAGTCAATACAAATGTGGAAGAAGAGGTTAACCCATTTCATCAAGAAAGCTCTAGTGAAGTTGAAACTGTAAGACGACGGGTGGTGAGATCTAACAAGAACACTCACCATGATTGTGGAATTAAAATAGAACTCCCTTAATTCGACGAACGAATGGACCCGGACGAATTCATCAACTGGCTTCAAACAGTTGAGAGGGTTCTTGAATTTAAAGAAATCCCGGCAGACAGAATTGTCATGCTCGTTGCGATCAGACTCAAACGAACTGCATTCCTGTGGTGGGAAAATTTGAAAAGATCAAGAAACCGAGAAGGAAAGAGCAAGATTGTTACATGGGCTAAGATGAAACGGGAATTGCAAAGAAAATACATTCCCGACCAGTATAAGCAAGACATTTTTCTAAAATTCACTCAGCTTCAACAACAACAGCTGACTGTAGAGGAATACATATCTGAGTTTGAGCAGTTATCCTTGAAATGTGACATCGCAGAACCAGAAGAGCACACTATGGCTCGATTCTTATCTGGATTACAACCGGCGATTGCCAATGTTGTGTAATTACAGGCATACTGGACCTTTCAGGATATCACAGGGTTGGCTTTAAAAGTAGAAAAAGCAGCAATCCAAGGCCCGAAAGTTTAATCAGAAGAATGTCGGTCCAGAGTCTGTGAGCGACAAGGAAGCCAAAGTTTCCAAAAATGTCGACGGGCCGAGTAGACAACCGGACGAAGCGCCGACACGTATGTCTGCTCGTTGGACTCAAGGTTCAACTCCTGCTCCAGCCCGTAAATGTTTTAAATGTCAAGGATTTGGTCATATTGCGTCCAACTGCCCCAATAGGCGTGTGGTGACCATGATAGAAGAACCTGAACCTGAAGATTCAACCACCAACTCGGTTGCTGAGGTTCCTGTGTCCGAACCTACCTACCTAATGGGAGATGAAGGAAATATGCTACTCTTACAACAATCCCTAAATATTCACAAGGATGATTCATGGCTACGTCATAGCATCTTTCGAATAAGATGCACCGTTAAAGATCGTGTGTGTAACGTGATCATAGATAGTGGGAGCTGCGAGAACGTTGTTGCCACTATCATGATGGATAAGCTACAACTAACCACCACTGATCACTCTAAGCCATATGCATTATCTTGGATACGCAAGAATGCTGAAGTACATTTGGGCAAACAGTGTCTGATTTATTTTTCCATAGGACCATTCAAAGATCGTGTTCAGTGTGACGTCGTCCCCATGGACGCCTGCCATTTGCTGTTGGGACGACCCTGGCAATTTGACAAAGGGACTATCCATAATGGAACCACAAATACCTATTCATTTGTCCACGATCATCAACAAATGGTGTTGTTGCCGTCTCCAGTCATGGAGCATGAAGAACGTTCTGCGACCAACATCTTCAGTCACACTCTGTTACTTCAAGAATTGAAAGTGGCTCAACATGGTTTACTGGTGATACTGATGGAAGAAAATCCTCAACAATCGGAGATTCCGGAAGTCGTCTGGCCTCTATTACAACAATTTAAAGATGTGTTAGCATCCGAATTACCCACGGGACTTCCACCTCTGCGTGACATTCAACATCATATGGAACTTATACCATGGTCAGTATTACCCTATAGACCCGCATATTGACTTCGGCCAGATGAACACTTGGAATTACAGTGACAGGTCGAAGAACTTATTAGCAAAGGTTTTGTATGCCCCTGCGCCAGTCCATGTGCAGTCCCCGCATTGCTCGTCCCTAAGAAGGATGGGTCTTTCAGAATGTGCATAGACAGCCGATCAAAAAATAAAATTACGATCAAATATCGTTTCCCCATTCCTCGGATCGATGACATCTTTGATCAGCTCCATGGTACAACTCTGTTCACCAAGATCGACCTGAGAAGCGGTTATCATCAAATAAGAGTGAGACTGGGAGACGAGTGGAAAACAACATTCAAAACGTGGGAGGGGTTGTATGAATGGAGTGTGATGCCGTTCGAAGTCTCCAATGCCCCCAGCACTTTCATGAGACTCATGAACCAAAATTTTCAACCTCTTATGAATAAATGTGTATAATTTACTTTGATGATATTTTGATATACAATTGTGATACCGAAACTCACTTAATGCATTTGCAGCGTGTCTTTGAGATTCTCAGGGAACAACAGCTATTTGCCCATCCGAAGAAATGTCATTATCTGACGAACAGCATCACCTTCTTGGGCTTCATCATCTCGGCGGTGGGCATTGAAGCTGATCCCAGTAAGGTTAAAGCCATCCTGCAATGGCCGAAACCCAATTCAACTACTGAGGTGCGCCAGTTCCATGGCCTCGCCTCCTTTTACAGAAGATTCATAAAGAATTTGAGTTCCATTGCTGCACCCATCACTGAGCTACTAAAAGCTGAATGATTTTTCTGAACACCTGAAGCGGACCATGGGTTCGATCAACTAAAACTTGCCATATCGGCAGCCCCTGTTCTGGCTCTACCCAACTTTGAAGAAGTATTTGAATTAGATTGTGATGCCTCTAACTTGGGCATTGGGGCCGTGCTCAGCCAGAAGGGTCACACAATCGCCTTTTTCAGTGAGAAGCTTAATGACGTTCAGCAAAAGTATTCGGTCTACGACAAAGAGTTCTATGCTGTGGTGCGAGCTTTACACCATTGAGAACATTATTTGTTACCCCATGAGTTTATCTTGTTCATCGATCATGAAGCATTGAGGTTTCTAAACACTCAAAAGAAATTAAAAGGGCGCCATGTTGCGTGGGTAGAATATATGGGAGCTTTTCATTTCGTCCTGAAGCACAAATCGGGTAAATTTAACCAGGTAGCGGATGCACTTAGTCGGCGGGTAGCCCTGCTTCAAACTTTACAAAATAAAATAACAGGATTCGAAATGCTGAAGGAATTATATCCCCAGGATCCTGACTTTGGAGCCATTTGGGCCAAATGTCAAGAAGGACCTAATCAGTTTTACCACTGTCGGCATGATCATCTCTTTTATGGCAATCGGCTTTGTATTCCTCAATGTTCGACGCGGATGACTATCTTACAAGAATGTCACGAGTCTAGCATTGCCGGACATTTCGGAAGAGATAAAACATTGGCTCTAACCAAAGAACATTTTTACTGGCCCTCACTTAGTAGAGATGTAGAAAGCTTCATTAAGCGGAGTCGCATTTGCATTCTGGCCAAAACATAGGGCCAAAAATTGGGCTTATATACACCTCTACCGGTGCCAAAAAGTCCTTGGATGGACGTCAGTCTAGATTTTGTGCTCGAACTGCCGAGAACACAACGCAGGAAGGATTCAATCATGGTGGTAGTCGACCATTTTTCGAAGATGGCTCTTTGCAGTAAGACTCTTGATGCTACTCATGTCGCCGACTTATATTTCAAAGAAATTGTCCGTCTGCACGGGATACCGAAAACAATGACTTCTGATCGGGATGTCAAGTTTCTAAGTCATTTTTGGAAGACACTATGGGCCAAGCTGGGAACGAGACTACAGTTCAGTTCCACTGCGCATCCTCAAACCGATGGCCAGACGGAAACCGTCAATCGAAGTCTGGGAAACCTTCTTCGATGCTTTGTGGGAAAGAACATAAAGCAATGGGATCTCATATTACCGCAAATAGAATTTGCGTTCAACAGATCTGTGAACTAGGGCACGGGACACACTCCGTTTCAAGTAGCATATGGCGGTAATCCCTTGACTCCGTTGGATTTGATTACTCAAGTGACAAACAACAACTACAATGCCGACGGAGATAAGCATAGTTGAGAAATTCAACGACTGCATCAGCAGGTACGAGAACTCATTCAGAAGCATAATGACAAATGTATGAAACAAGCAAACAAATCTCGACGAGATGTCCAGTTTAACGAAGGAGATAAAGTATGGATTCGTTTGCGGAAGGAAAGGTTTTCCCCCGGCGCGTTTGGCAAGCTCAAACCAAAAGCGGATGGACCTTTTCGAGTCGTTCGAAAAATTGCAGACAATGCATACCAAATTGAGCTTCCAGGTGACTATAATGTTTCAGCCACCTTCAACGTTGCTGATCTTTCTCCCTATTATGAACCTGAAGTTTCTCCTACACCTGGAGAATGACGCCGGAGCTGAAGGAAGGACGCCGGAGCTGAAAGAGAAATAGTTTTGAAGTATTAGTGGCAACTTCAGTTTAATGTGTTTGTGATTAGTTTCTTTCCTATGTTACTGTAGCCTTATATGTGGCTCATAAGTGTATAAATACTCGTGTATCGAATTAATCAAGGAGGTTGAATAGTGAATTTTCACATTTTCATTTTCCTTTTGGAATTTGAGTGCTGTATCCGGTTTTGCAACCGGTGGTGGTTTTTGGCGCGTTAACAAGAATTCAAACGAATTCTCTGTTTTGCGGCTGATCGTCGTTCGAACAATTGACGATCATCGTCGCCTGAAGGACGACGACGTTCGCCCCTGTTCTACGACCGAGTTATACAACGTCGATGGAGTTCTTGATTCTCCGTCCAGAAGTTTTCCGCGACCTTTTTCTTCGAGTCCGGAGTCACAAAAGGCCTTGAACTAGTCAAATCGTCCAATTTTGCCCTCCTATGCATGGAAGTGGCCCCACGCAACCTCTTAGTCACGTGCAGGTAGTTATGTGTCCATGTTTCCATTTATCTTTTATTGGCGTCTGAGGGCCACCAAATTGGCCCAATGGCATGCTAATGCCCTCCAATATCACATTGCACTTGTATATTGCATTGCAAACCATCTGGAAATACTTGGACTTTTATCTCATTGCAACCTCTATGTTAAAATTAAATGATCCTAAATTGGGACAACGAACCTTATTAGATTCCTCTCAGAGATTTGACTGTCAAAACTTCAATGAGTCATCACTAATATGCTTGTGGTGTAGAGATCTACAATGTGATATATTTGGATCACCAACCTAGTCATTCCAGGTAGTTGGCAACCATCGTTGTTATAACATCATTGAACGCCCGTATTAACCCCAACTTAGGGGAGTTAGTCAAGTTAGCTCGAGTGTTGATGCTGTAAATGTGAATCGTCGTCATTGTTATAGAGTTAAGATCTTTTGTATATATGTTTGTTTAGTTGTATTTTTATTTTATTTATGGACTCTTCCGTTGTCAGGTCATATTGGGCATTTATATCATTGGGTCATGTTTGTGCTTTGGGCTTTGGAGGTCTTATGTTTTGAGTCATGTGAATATGAATAATGTGCGCGTGAGTGTGTGTGTATCTAGCTAGTTATAACATTGCCTTATCTTTGCCTAATGGACCCATTTTGACTACTTTTGACCACTACCACATATGTTGACTTTCACATCATCTTTGACGGTCACATCACATTACCGCTCCATTTTCTCTCTCATTCATGGCTTGGTCGGCCCCTCCCTCCTTGTTGTTCTCTACAAATTAATTTAGAAGCTTTTGTATCTTGATATTCTCTCCTAATGCTTTGACCTTGGAACTTCCATGAATGACCTTGGAAACTTTCATAGCCCACAAAAATTCATTACTACCTCTTTCCTATGTCTTCCCTGACACCCCCTCATGATTCTTGGGTTCTTCTTGTCACTTGTATATATATAGCTCCCTTGCTTCATGTACAAGGGATTATATCATATTAATGAAAGGTTTGAGTCCCACTTACACAATTGAGTGTGCTTTTTTTTTTTTACTTCTCTCGATTAACAAAACTTGAGTCTGAAAAAAATGGACTCCAGTTAAGGAAGAAATGAGCTCATCATGATGGCAAATTATTCATGAAGCTCAACTTTAGTTATGGCCAAATACAACATTGATTTTTATAAGTTATTCACAAGGCTCGATCATTCTCTAAGTTTATTTTCATCTTTCTCGCTTTCTTAAGGATAAGATTCTTGATTGTTTATCATTAATAGAACAAGCACAAACTGCCATACCCCATGTTCGGAAGGCGGTACACCCCAGCAATACGGGATGTGGTGAAAGGATATGAAGGTCTGTTTTGTATTCATAAAGAGAAACATGCATATACAAAGGATACAACATGATATATATACACTAGAGTAAACAAATGAAGTGAATTTAAAAGGCTAATTTATTAATAAAATGCATATGACTATAACATCCAAATAATAATAGTTTAAATACAAGCCAAAAACAGAATATAAATAGAACAATAAACAATAAAGAAACTACTTAACCCTCATAGTCAAAACATAATAAACTATTACACTATTAATACAAAAAAGAAATAGACTACTATTGATAACTCTGCTTATGAGGTGGCAGTCCATCAAACATGCCTACAAGACCGTTGAAAAAGAAAACAGGTGAGTTTGATAAATCAAACTCAGCAAGTAACTCCTATTTATTAAAGTATAAATGACAAAGGACTATGACATGCAATATAAACAACCAAAAGGGAGGAGAATAATTAATAACCTTTAGTCACCAAATCAAAGTAGCTGTGAGATATGCTATGTTTTATATGAAAGACTTTAATATGCTAATGTAACTAATGCACATATTGAAATGTTGCACACATAATTTCATTTATTTAGAAAATATTAGAAATGACCTTTCTTTATTAGATTTAAATGAGAATTTGACTTTTAACATAACACAATAGAGAAAAAGGATTCATGTAGTCGACCCCACATAGTGCGACAAAGTCTTGATGATGTTGTTGTTGTCATGTTCACTTATATTTCTTATATATATATATATATAATTAACCTAATTTATTAAAGAAATTAATTCAAAATTAAATAAATGTATTAAAGAAAACACAGAATAATGTTTACACTAATTAGACACTGTACAACTAACACTAATATCCAAACTCCTAAAAAGCTAACCAAAATAAAAAATAAATAGAAAGGCTCCAAAATCCTAAATTAAACCCCTCTAACTCCTAGTAAGGCTCCAACTCCTGACAAGCTACAGCTCCTGGTAAACCTTATAGCTACCTGTGAGGTCTCCAAACTTCTGTAAGCTACGAGCAACTTCAAACAAGTGGACGAAAATCAACTCAGGGTAAATAAAAAAAAACCTAGTGCTGGAAAGAACAGAACATGTATTGTTAAAATAAAACTAATGCTGGTAAAACATGTACTAGTAAAGAAGGTGCTAGAAAAAATCAAAATTAGTACTAAGAGAACAAACATGTACTAAAATAGACTAGTATTGAAACAAACAAATAAAGCTATTGCTGAAGTAGGAAAGCTACAAGCACTGCTACGAGCAAAATCACTATAAAATAATGAAAGCTAGAATAGAAAGCACTAGTGTCAGGTGGTAGGGTGTGTTACTCTACAGTCAACCCAATAGGAAACTAGTAGCGAAATTAGGATAAATCTCAACTAAATTAATGTACGCAACCTCCCAAGGGGAGCTAAAAAAACTCTTATGGGGAGTCATAAACCCTCCCAAGGGGAGCAACAAAAAACTCCCTAAGGGGAATAATCAAATCCACTAGCTATTGTAAAAGGGAAGCAACAAATCCTACAAACTAAATGCTATTTGGGCCACATTTAATAGAGGCCGTAAGACCAACTACTCATGCTACTTCTAATAGAAGCTATAAGACCTACATGCATCCAAAACCTCTTGGCTACTTCCAAGTGAAGTAGTAAAAACTGTTTTAACCCACGCTTGGGCAACCTCTAATAGAGGCCATAAGACCTGCTACACGGGCTACTTCCAAGCAAAGTCGTAAGTCCCACTGCACAGGCTACTTTCAAGCGAAATCGTAAGACCCACTGTACGGGCTACTTCCAAGCGAAGCCGTAAAACCCGCTACATGTGCTTCTTCGAAGCAAAACAGTAAAACCCGTTACACGGGCTACTTCCAAGCGAAATCGTAAGACCCAATACACTGTCTACTTTCAATGAAAGTTATAAGCCTAGACCCAAACCCAAACTACAAAAAACTCCTAAATGAGACGTGAACCAAATCCAAACTACAAGAAACTCGTAAACGGGATCATACGACCTTACATAAATTTAAATTACGGGCAACTCTTAAGTAGAGCCACAAGTCCCAACCTAAACTATAATAAAATTAAAACTCACACCTACGCATTTTAATTTACTCAGGATCCTTGAGAGAAGGCAACCCATGACTGCTAATCAAATTCCCTTGACACTACAATCAACGGTTGTTAGGATTGGTAGACTGAAACCTACGGTATATCTGGGACGACGGAACCATGAGATCTTGATCGTGTGTACCTTCATCCCTTACAACCAAGACAAAAACACTTGTACACTTCTGCACTTCTTGCACAATTAAATATACTTTCATCTTTAATCTAGAAGTGTTCTTCTACGCTTTAGAAGAGGTAATTAACTATGAGGGCTTGCTCTCATAGGAAGTGGAACTTTAGAACTAAATAAACCCTGATGCTTATCATTAGGGGAAATTTGGTTAAATTAAAATCCAATCTACCTCAGGAAAAATAGGACCTTAGGCTAGCGAAAGTAGGGTTTATGCTGTAGCGTAGACTTTTCAAATTTCCTGAGGGTGAACAATATCAAGCATTCAAAGAAAAACCTTTTCAGGTGGATGGAAAACACTAAAAGGAAGGTTTGAGAGCCCTAATATTTAGATTCCAATGAATAGAGGGTTGACAATTACATATTCAAAAGCTATTCAACCACTCTATAATACAAAATTCTTATTTCATTGAATGGGTGGCCGACAAATACTTCTCTGGAAAGGGAGTGTTATTAAATTTTATCGCATGCAATTTATATAAAAGGGAAGGGAGTCGGCCATGACATAAATTGAATGAAAATTTGTCTTTCAATTAAGCATATGGTGATTCCAATAATGAGAGGGATCAACCATGCACATTTGAAACTATTGAAGCTTACTTTGATCGATCTTGATCATCAAATATTTGTTATTTGATGGAGGAG
>CM028344.1:55526373-55918739 GCA_016618105.1 Dendrobium huoshanense
TTTATATTATTATTCAAGTTTAAGATGAATCTTAATTTATTGTATCATCAACTCATCTTGATCTGTTGGTTGAGAGTTTTGGCTTTCAATCAAGAAGTTATAGATTTGAAGCTTGCATATGTGATGGATATTTTCATTTGCTTTATTGGCTCAAAAGTTTCAAGAAAAAAAAAGAAAAAAAAAAAAAACAACAAAAACCACTCAATCTCACACGAGCTTGTAATTCTTCCACAAAATGTCTGGAGGGTGAAACACAAGGGGCCTAGCTCAAGACAAATATAACAGTGGATATATATCTCTATCTAGTCAAAAGTTTAAACTACTGGTAAAACAACCACTAGGTCCACTACTACTACATTAAAAATTAAACGCTTATTCTAGTTCTAACATGGGACCATTATCCACTCCCACTTGAATCTAAACAAACACTTACAAATCCAGCACTTATAATCATATTTGCAACACTTTAGTCGCAATCATGCAATGAAAAAAGAAAAAAAAAAAAAAAAAAAACTGGACAACTGTGGGCCCTTTAAAGTCAAATATGAGAAAAACTTCTTACCAATAATTCAGAATAGACAACTGTGAACATAAATAAAAAATCAGAATAGTAAAATACAACATTTACCAAGGAGATAAAATTTTCACAATTTGGAGCTGAGGGTAAACAAGTTTAGTTTTTGATTTCTATTGCCAGGACTTTGCAAAATCCTTTGCATAAGGGTTTTACAAATAGTAAGGCAAGGAGCATTGCACTTACCTTCCCAACAGGTTGCTGCTAGTCTCTCCGCTGATGTTCTGCAAAGGCTCATTTTCAACCATATCAATACATGGGAGACTAGTAAAGGTGTTGTCACCCTGGCATTGCATATAAGCTTCATTGAGCTGTAGAACATACTCCAAGTGCCATAAGACTTCCCCTATTGTAGGTCTGTTCTTACCTTCATCACAAAGGCATTTCTCTGCAATTTCTCCAAACTTCTTCAAAGACTCCAATGAGAAGTCCCCCTCCAACCGAGGGTCGACGATGGTCTCAATCGATCTTTGGCGCTGCCACCGCACAGCCCATTCTGCAAGGTTAATTTGATCTTTTGGAAGCTCCGGGTTCACGACAGGTCGAGCACAGACAACCTCAAACAGCACCACTCCAAAAGAATAGACATCAGACTTTTGAGTCAGTTGCTGCCTCCTATAGTACTCAGGATCGAGGTAACCAAAGCTCCCTTTCACTGCAGTGCTCACATGAGTGTGATCCAATGCTGGGCCGGTTTTAGACAGTCCAAAGTCGGCGATTTTTGCGACAAAATTCTCATCCAATAAGATATTTGTTGTCTTAACATCTCTGTGAATTATGCCTCTTTCTGCTCCTGTATGAAGGTAATGAAGACCACGAGCAGCACCAATGCAAGCATCCACCCTTTGTTTCCATGAAAGAGGCGGCAGGTTACTTCCATATAAATGGCTTCTAAGAGTTCCATTTTCCATGTACTCGTAGACTAAGATCATTTCATTCTCATCCTCACAGTATCCAATCATAGAGACAAGATGCCTATGACGGAGTTTTGAAAGCATCTCAATCTCAGTCTCAAATTCAGCAAGCCCTTGATTGGATAAAGGGTGTGCCCGCTTGACTGCTATGAGGTTTCCTTCCTCAATCTCACCCTTGTAGACCTTGCCAAAACCCCCACTTCCAATGACTAATGCATCATCAAAGTTTCGAGTTGCGGTTCGAATTTCCCCTAAGCTGAACCTTCTTCCAATTCTATTAGAATTTGTTGAGCCAGTATTAATCAAAGGTGACTTTCTTAACTTGGAATTTCCTGTACTTCCTACTGTGTCATGAAGGTAAAGAGGATGCCAACCAGGAGGATTATCTTGCTTCATTGAACTCATCCTCTTATTTCTCCAAATGAAAACAAATAAAGCAGCAGATGACACTGATATGGCAAGTAAAGATGCAGAACCAACTCCGATTGCAGCCAAAATACTCTTACTCTTATGTTTTTTACTCGCTTCCCCTTCACCAAAACCATCAATTCTCTCAGGACCAAGAGCAAGATTTCCATTATGGCTAAGCTTGAAGATCTCCAACCCATTGAGAAGAGCATCACTGCTTGGAATACCAGTTAACGTGTCGGGTCCTAACTGAAGCCAAAGAGTGTTTGTTTGATGCGAGACTCCGACGACATAGTCTTCATGGTAAGCTTTGTTCATCCCTCCAGCTTTTACAAATACATCATAGTTATCAGCTGCTGTTTGGTTGTTGATGTAGATTCTGAAGACCCTCTCGCTTCGCGTATTATAAGTTAGCTCGCAGAAATGCAGCCTCACTAAGTAGTCAAAGTTAGGGTCTACTTCAAATCTCCATGACATATTGAATCGCTTTTCGATTACCTCATTGTCGATCATAATCCTTGCTGTCTCATAAACCAGAAGAGGTGCAGCAAATGAATCAGAAGAAGAAACATAGCTTATGTTAGAATGGTTGGCTAGGGTGCTCGCAGCATTCAATGAGAACATGTAGCTTTCATCAGTTTCCCATTTCCTCCACAAGAATTTATCTTTACTTGAATCAATTTCAAGACCTCCTACATTCAATCTATAAATTGTCTCAATGCCTTGGCCACCAAGTCCCTTGAAGCCAACATCGCCTACTTTGTTCACAACATCAATGAACAGGCCAGTAGGAACAGGAATGACTTCAATTGCATTCACAAAAGCAAATGATCCTGAGCTGGGCACAAAGTCGATCATTATTTCGTTCGAGCTCACATTGAGAAAGTACTCTTTTACTAGAGAGGTGGCACTTGAATTGCTCATCAAGTTCTTCAAAGAGATCTCTCCAATTACACTGAACTTGGAAACCAACTTCAGATCATTCGCCATCACATCGAATGTGGAATCATTCACATTGAAGCTCTCAAATATAAAAGGATGGAAATGGAGCCTAATGCAATAGCTTCCTGGTACAATGGTGAAGTTATAGTGTGATGAAGAGTTGAAAATCCGGGCTGTCTTGTACAGACTTCTATATCCTTCATCAACAGTGATTGCAGAAGTATATGCAATAATCCCAATAAAACTGGGGCTCAAACCAGTTCTAGACACAGAATCTCCAACCCATTTCCTTCCTTCAGCAGCAAATACTGAATCTGAACCGCAGTTTATAAACAGTGGACCCTTCTCTTGAGCTAGTGCTGTTCTTAGAAAGATATGTATAGAAGCCACATAGAGGATCCAGAACAACTTCATTCTGCAAACCCCCTAATCACATCGATGCTGTTCTCTGATATATATATGGCAGAAATCAAGAATCCTCCCAGAACAACTTTTAGGTGTAACTTTTGCAAAACTATAGAAACATGCAAAGAAAAGGCACCAAGCTCTTGAAGAACGAGATCTCAATTTCTACGTCTTAAGAAATTATTTCTTTTGGATGGATCGCAACTTCACCATTAGCCCATTCAATTTTCTGCGTTGTCCAATGGAATGCCCTAAAAATTGAAATTGAACAGAAATAAGAGATTCTATGATAGAAATTAGGAATCTATTCAGAATAACTTCTGTAAACACTATGAAAACATCCAAAGAAAAAGTACCCAGCTCTGAACAACTTCAAGTAAATCCCAAATCCTTAAAAATCGCCTTTTCCGGAAGTAAACGCATTCATGATTATTTATTCAAACTTCTGTATTGTCTCACAGTGCACGGAAAAAGCAAAATTTAAAGACAAAGAAGAGATTCAATCAGATAAATAACTTTCCTACTCTCTTTTAGACAGAGTAAGAAGAAACAGCGGGAACAAGAAGAAACGCAAACCAAAAGTCACATGCAGTCACAAAGATCTGATCTACCAAAAATGCACCTTAATAAGTTCAAAATCACAGTCTGAAAGAGCTTTCGGGACAAATATTTGGTTTTGCCCCCTCTCCGCAATCTGTAGCGACCAGCGATACAGATCAATGGGAAAGGAAGGCTTTTCCTCCTTCGCTGAAATCAAGGGCAGTGTTTGTGTGAGAGAGAGGGAGAGTGAAAGAGCTCTGTAGTGAAGCACATCGACAGTCGAGTGTGTTGGTGCAGCGATTACTTCTTTTTGTCCATACTCCTTGTACTCATTTTCCTCCATTAAAGTGGGCTTTTAATATGGAACTGAGGTGCTCATAAATATTAACTTTTTTCAGTGAGTTAATAAATTTTAAAAAATATAATTTATTTTTATCTAAGAATATATTTTATGAGATCATCAAATATTTCTTCGAAATAAATTTTAATGTAATTTTTTAATAAGTATAAAATAAGTCAGCGGCATTATGGCATATAGAATTGTTTATAATAGGTTAAGAATTAGATACTTTATTTATATTTATTGTCGGGTAATGTGCTGCTTAAGTGAATTTTTTATAATAAATTTATTTTATTTTATATTGATATTTAATTTAATATAAATTTATTAATATTATTCTCACTATAATAATTAGGAGTGATAATAAATTTTAATAAAAAATGAGACTTGAAATTTTTGATTTTATATATCCCATAATAAGTGAAATTTGGAAAAATGTGCGTTGTTTGAATTTTTTAAGAAATATGTTCAAAAATTTGTTTCATACTAAAATATCAATGCTTTTGAACCACAGAATAGTACACAACGCTGCTTGGTCTATTGGTTGAGAGCTTAGACTTCCAACTAAGAAGTTTAAGGTTCGAGTCTAAAAAGATTCAACCAAAGTTGTTCGTACCATAAAATAATAAGGTTTATGACCTTTGATAAATCATATGATATGAATATTTAATCAAATCTTTCTTAGACAATATTTGAAATTTATCCAAATAATGTTAAAATTTTATTTGAAACAATGTTGGATATGGTTCACGCATGGATTGATTATAGTTTGAACATGATTTGAATTCTAAAAAAGTTCAAACAAAAGTGTCACAAGATAATTATCTTGGTTAGACACGAATCTCGATGCAAATATGAATAAATAATTTTCAAAAATTTTCCACTTTGTTAGGTTAGTAAGATCAAGCACTTGAGGTGCAATAAAAAAATTCAACATACTAATTGGAGGACCGGATAATCTATATATAAAGCATGCATGCTTATAATCAAATGGAGTTTTGAACTAGATGAATCCAATGAGTCAAGCCCAAAATTTTCAAATTATGATATATTGATATCATTAAGATACTTAAATACATAAAGAACAACATATAGTTGAGGGAATTAATACAAGTTGTCTATCAGAGAGTTTGGATTTTTGCTTTATTTACATGACATGCCACTCTAAAAAATCTATAGATATAGATTCCAAAATTGTCAAATTATGATATTATTAAGATAGTTAAAATGCCCAAAATAATGAATTATGATTGAGGGAATTAATAAATGTCATGTAATGGAGAGTTCTTATTTTATGTTATATTTACATGACATGCTACTCTAAGGGCTGTTTGGTATTGGATTTACAGTGGGTTTTAAGTCGAATTTACGCTAAATCTAGCCAAACAATTTTTGTGCGCGCATGAAATCCTGGGATTCGGTAAATCCCGATTTAGGGATTTACGATTTAAATCCGGGATTTAGTAAATCCCTGGGGTAGCCGGATTTAACGGGATTTAAAGTTCGAGCGATACATTTTGTGCGGCGCCCATGTCGTCAACTGTCCAGCTTGCCCTATTTCTACAAACGAACACATTCATTCTTCTTCACAACCGCCTCACTCGGGATTTCTTCTTTTCATCTTCATTAAGCTGCTTCGCTGGAGTTTGGCTGAGGCGACAAGTAATCTAGTTTTTTCTTTGTTGTGTAGATCACAGTTCGATTGTTGAGAACTTTTTTTTTTTTTTGCCGCAAAGCGCTGGAGTAGGGGATGTGGAAGATACATTATCTTCACATTTTTCATGAAAACTTCAATTACTTTGGGAATTACATACACCAATAACTAGATTATAAAATATTTTGTAAGGGCTAATTTGTTTGCTTGTACATAAAGAACATCTGCTAAAAGATTTGATATCATTTTCATTATATTGTTGATACAAAAATAGTACATTTTACAACTACTTATTAAAGTTTTTGAAGAGTTTGCAGTAATATTAATTTCAAATAACGGATGCTATTTAAAACACTGTCTTGTGGAGAACCTTTTTTTTTTTTGCCGCAAATAATTTTGATTTTATTTTTTGAGTGTGATGCAATTAGAAGCTTGTACAAATTGAAAATTATAAATTAATATAGTGGTAATTTAATTACAAAAACCTTAAAATCAAAATAGATTAATATATATAAATATAATCGTTAGCATCTCTTTTCAAAATGAATGGAGTGGTAATTTAATTATATTTAGATTATCTCGATCATTATTATTTAATTATTTGGTAGTACAATGGTTATGATTAATTAATTCAGAATAAAGCGAACGTATAACACAGGGTTTGACAAAGAAAATATCAAATCAGTGAACGACAACGAGTCATCTAATGACATCTATCTCAAAAGTTATGGGTTCCCTCTTGATTATAGAGTTTGTGAAGCAAGCAAGAGTATTACTCATGAAAATACTTGATAAATTGATTTAGATATGTGACAACAAAAAATTAACATACTTATAGTGCTTTCTTAAATATTTGACAGATATGAAGAGATTTCTAAAAGGGAAAGATTTAGCTCATGCTAGTAATATCTCTCAATCTCGTGGAGCTCAAGATATATCAATCCACTCCAGCCAATCCAAAAGCACATCTCAAAACCCTAAGTGGCCTGAGGAACACAACGTCGTGCTTGCCGAGCTCTTTGAGCAATTTGTGAACGATAATATATGTAATGGAAACTTAAGGAGGGAGCAGTGGTCAAATCCTGTTGTTGTTTTGAACAGGAGGTTGGGTACATTTTACACTGAATCATCAGTAATTATTATGTTCAAGAATATGAAAGTTGATGCTTTATCAACTAATGAATCTGAGTGGTTGGTTTGGGATGAGGAATTACACATTCTGATTGCTACTGATGAACTTGGGGATGAAATTGTACAGGTAATATTTATCTTATTTATTTTACAGTTAGATCTATCAACACATTATGTTAATCAATGTTGTATAATGAAAATGTAGGTAACTCCAAAGCTATTACGATTTCGATGACATCCGTTTCACCAATATGAAATTTTTGAAAAAATATGTGCAGATAATATAGTTGTTAGGAGCGGTGCGAGATGCAATAAAACAACATCCAACACAATATGTTTAGAGGTGGACTGTAAAACCCCTCCGAAGCTGATTTTTTTTAGTGTTGTTAGTCAGGACGAACTGGCCTTAGTACGGGACGAACTGAAGAAATTGTGAAGAAATCTGTATGTTTCGTCTGTACGAACCTGGAACAGTCGGGACGAACCGTCAGGACGAACTGAACCCTAGAGCATCGTCCAGGGACGAAACAAATTGGAATTAATTTCGTCTGTACGATCTGTGTCCAGAGGAGTTCGTCCCGGGACGATCTGGGCATCGTCCTGGATGATCCTGCTTGATAAGTATCGGATTTGAGATCTTTTTGATTCATTTGAAGAGAGAGAAAGAAAAGCAGGAGAGAGAAAGAGAAGGGAAAGCTTGATTTTGGAGGCCGCGGAGAGCTTTTCGTCCGACGACGCAGTTGGAAGATTTGTTTGTCTCGAAGTAAGGAATCTGAATCCTATTTCTGATTTCGAAGATTTCGAGTTTTGATAATTCTATGCTCAGTTTTATGTTTTTGTTACCGAAAAACGTGCATAATTTTGTATTGACGAAAGATTTATCGCACAACTTTTGATATGTTTATGATATAATTTTTTTTACATGATTTGAGTATTTTCTGTAAAGTTTCTACTGGTTATTTTGAGTTCTATACGATTTTTATCAAATAGAAAATTATCAAGATGTTGGAAATTATTGCTTCAGTACAAGTAAAGCTTTGAAACGTTGTTTTATTCGATTTCTGGTAATTTGGTGAATTTGTGATTTATGTGTACATTCCGTGTACTGCTGTTATGCTGCCGATTTCTCGTACGATTTTTGATTTTCTGAATTGATGATTGAATATGCATATGAATGTGAATATATGATTGAATATATATTACTATTACTGAAAGACAAGTGAAGACTGGTTGAACCGTTGGTTGGAGATTGATTTGACCTGTACATGATGGTGGGCCGACGGGCTTTCTTTTAAAAAGGGTTTCGCGATATCCTCTATTGATCATTGATATAACGATTGGGAGTCATAAGGATATTATTATGCCGACGGGCACCCGACGGGCACAGAGTGATGACTCTTATTGAGCCAACAGATATATTTATGGATTTCTACAACAGCACTATGGATTATCGACTTGAAAAACGTCTTAATAGCCAATGTTGCAACTTATTCATAAGACCCCGATTGTTTGAATTGATTTACAATATTGTCCTTATGATGCCATTATGATTTTAATGACTGACTTTTGGAACTGCTTTTCCTGATTGATTATTATTGATTATCTGTTATTTTTCTTGAGCACTAACATTTCAGGAAGATCACAAGTGACTCAGGAAGAAAGGAAGACTCAAGACCGGGTAGATTAGGAGTATGAGTCAAATATTGTATTTTTCATTTATTGCACTTTTTACTTTATTGAGTCTGGCCACAAAATGTGTAAGAGTAAGAGCAACCATGCACACACACAGGGGGAGAGTTTTTTTTTAACTGCAAATTATAACTAAAATTCTTCTCTGTAGATCGTACTGTACGATTTTATTTCGTACTGTACGATCTAAGCTATGTGGACAATTCTGTGAATAGATCGTACTGTACGAAGTCTTTCGTACTGTACGATATGTTCAGATCCAAAACCCTAACCGTGACATAGTTTAAGTAAGTGATTTTGCGCCGTTCGTACTGTACGAACAAGTTCGTACTGTACGATCTGTTTTTAATACTTACTTAAAATTAACCCGTGATTAGTGCATGTAATCCAGGGCTAATGAAAATTTGAACATCGTACTGTACGATAGTAATCGTACCATACGATGAATAGAGACGACATCCGATCGTCCAGACCATCGTCCTGTACGAGTAGTAGCTTGTTGGATCGTACCGTACGATATTATATCGTACAGTACGATTTATTTTTGTACTGATCGTACATCTTCGTACCAAGACGACGGCTGTTTGTGAAGATCGTACTGTACGATGTTGAATCGTACTGTACGAACAGTAACGGCTAATTTTGAAATCAGAGGTTTTTGGAGCCCGTTTTCAGGTGTCAATCAAGTCTTTTTTGGGTAACAATTACAGAGGGGGTGAACGTGGTTAGAGAGGGATTCCAAGGGAGAAAATTCTAGAGGAATTCTTGAGGGTTGAGAGAGGAAGGAGGAGGTGAGCGTTGTGAGGGAGAAGAGGTGTGAGGGAGATCACACGGTTGCTCCAAGCTTGCTGCATCTTGCTCCTCCTGTGGCCCGAGAAGGATTTGAGGAAGGATCTCCAAGGGAAAGGCTCGTCTACATCCGTTACCTCGAGGTT
This sequence comes from Dendrobium huoshanense, assembly GCA_016618105.1. Lineage (NCBI taxonomy): Eukaryota > Viridiplantae > Streptophyta > Magnoliopsida > Asparagales > Orchidaceae > Dendrobium > Dendrobium huoshanense. The sequence continues at coordinate 55,535,906 of CM028344.1, forward strand.
CTCTGCCTTCTCCAGGAGGGAGAAAAACGAGAAGGTTCTCTGCCGTCGCCAAGAGGGTGAAAATAGAGTTTGGTATTCCGCCACGCCGGTTGGTGAAAGGGAGGTTTGTACAGGCTTCTCCGCCTTGCCAAGGGGGGCAAAAGGAGAACTATTTTGATAGTGAAAATCCCGGAGTGGAGGACTCCGGGGAGTGGACGTAGGTCATATTTTGACCGAACCACTATAAAATTCTTGGTGTGTTCTTTCTTTATCATTGCTTACTTTTGCTTGCACTTTAATCTTGTCATATCTATTGCATGTTTTTTTTTTGTGAAAGCAAATTTGCATAAATCTTTGTTTTAATATTTCAAAAACAACAAAAAAATTAGAACTCTTGTTTAGGGTTAATTTTATTAATCGAAAGACTTTTACAATTCACCCCCCTCTTGTCGTTCAGTAATTTCAATTGGTATCAGAGCTTTTTTTTCAAAAATAGTGTTTTAGAAAACCTTGAAAAAACGATCATGTCGAATTTTGGTAATCGTAACACTGCGGAGGGTTATTCAATAACTCGTCCACCACTTTTTGATAACATACCGTTTGATTTCTGGAAAATTAGAATGTCTACATTTTTGCAATCTATAGATTACCGCATGTGGATGTTAGTAAATGATGGATATGTTGCACCGTTCAAGATAGTTAATGGTTTGAAAACTTCTGTGCCTTTTATTGAATGGAGCAATGAGGATAGGGAATTAGCCCAACTGAATGCTAAATGCTTAAACTGTTTTTTTTTTGTGCATTGAAATCTGAGGACTATATGAGAGTATCTACTTGTGTTTCTGGTAAGGAGATTTGGGATAGACTGTGCATCACATACGAAGGAACAAACGAAGTAAAACAGTCTAGGCTTAACATTCTACTGCATGATTATGAATTATTCCGTATGAAACCTAGCGAAACAATTTCTGACATGTACACTAGGTTCACCCAAATTGTGACATCATTGCATGCATTAGGTAGAGAAATTTCAAATTCTGAGAAAGTGAATAAAATTCTTAGATGCCTACCTAGTTCCTATGATGCTAAGATAACTGCTATCACTGAGTCTAAAGATCTTAATGTTTATTCTATTGATAACCTCCTTGGGTCACTCATTGCATACGAGCAAGGAGTGAGCCAAAGGCAAAGTGATGCAGGTGAAAAGAAAAAGGAGCGGACGGTGGCATTAAAAGCTAGCAACTCAGAAAGTGAAAGCTCTGCAGGGGAGGAAGATGATGAGATATCACTGATGACCCGACAGTTCAAAAATTTCCTGAAAAGAAAATAAAAGCGTCATCAGAACAGCTGGAATAAAGGTAAGAGCTCAAGGTCCAATAAGGTTTCATCTGATACAATTTGCTTTGAGTGCAGGAAGCCAGGTCACCTTCGAGCCGATTGCCCTAATCTGAAGAGTCAACCAGCAAAGGAGAAATGAGATGACAAAGTTAAATACAAGAGAGGAAAGACAAAGACACAGAAAGCTTTTTGGGCCGACTCTGCCTCAGAATCATCAGAAGAAGAAGCAGAGGAGGAGGTAACAAATTTGTGTCTTATGGCTAATGATAACCTTGATCAATTGGATCAAGAGGAGGTATGTCAACTTTCTTATGATGAATTACTGCTTATTTCTGAGAATATTCATGACTCGTATAGGAAACTGAAGAAAATGCATGCTAAACTTAATATTGAATTTAGTTCCTTACAAATTGAGCATGCTAACTTAGTTAAAGAAAATTCTGATTTAGATAAAGATCACATGTTACTTCTTGATGAGTATGATGCATTAAATAAGAAGCATATTGAACTAAGTGAAGCGCATGAATCCTTGAAAACATCACATATTGAACTAGATGTAGAGTTTGAAAAACTAACTGCACTTGCATTAGAAGTAGATCATAGTGAGCACTTGCTATTGATAGAAGTTGATGGATTGACAGCTCAAAATAAAACCTATAGTGAAAAGATAAAAGAATTAGAAAATGAAATTGCATCACTCACAGTAGGCCATCCTAGAAAACCCCCAACACAGCATGCATTTCAAAACCTTAGGAAGAGGCACCACCATACTCATAGATTAGTAAATCCATTTCCTGGTGTTAGGTGCTTCTCTTGTGGCATGTTAGGTCACATAGCCCGCACATGCACAATTCACCGTAGGACACACTTAGTATGGAGACCTAAACTGCATCCATCACAGCATAACATGCATACATCTCATTCATGCAAGCATAAGGAGGAACCCAAACTCACTTGGGTTCCCAAATCTAATCTTTGAATGAAATTGTAGGGATGCTCTCACAAAAGACCTAGTGAGAGCATGTGGTACCTGGATAGTGGCTGCTCGCGACACATGACTGGAGATATGAAGAAGTTCATCCTATTGGAGACCAAAACTGGAGGCAAAGTAACGTTGGGAGACAACACTACCAGGAAGGTGATAGGCTCAGGTATTGTTGGTAATGCTAAGAATTTTATAATTGAAAATGTTTTATTAGTTGATGGTTTAAAGCATAACTTACTTAGCATTAGTCAACTGTGTGACAAAGGTTTTGATGTTAAGTTTTTTACTGATAGATGCCTGATTAGTTTATTTGATGAAATTATTTTAGAAGGAAAACGAATTAACAATGTTTACATGTTAGACCTTGATTGCGTTGATAGTTCAAAATCATTTTGCTTGAAAACAATAGTTGATGACTCGTGGCTATGGCATAGGAGACTATGTCATGCTAGCATGAAAACTCTTAGAAACATCACTCAGAAAAACCTAGTTAGAGGTGTACCTAAGTTAGAATTCACCAAGGATCACTTATGTGATGCTTGCCAACAAGGAAAACAAGTCAAATCATCTTTTCACTCAATTAGAGACGTGATCACCTCTAGGCCACTAGAAATTCTACACATGAACTTATTTGGACCCGTTAGTACAGCCAGTCTAGGTGGAAAGAATTATGGATTTGTGATTGTAGATGACTTTACTAGATTTACTTGGGTAAGATTCTTAGCACACAAGAATGAGTCTTTTGAGGAATTTAAAGTTTTCTCCACATGGATTCAACGAAAATTAGGTTGTGAAATATCAACAATCCATAGTGATCATGGTGGAGAGTTCCAAAATGATAGATTTGAGTCATTCTGTCAAGAGATAGGAATAGAGCACAATTTCTCAGCTCCTAGAACACCCCAACAGAATGGCATAGCAGAAAGGAAGAATAGAACTTTGGTAGAAGCTGCTAGGGCAATGCTAGCGGAGTATACCCTTCCTAGATACTTTTGGGCAGAAGCAGTCAACACAGCCTGTTATGTTTTGAACAGAGTAAACATTAGATCGAAGCTGAATAAAACTCCATATGAACTCCTTAAGGGTAGGACACCAAACCTTTCACATTTACATGTCTTTGGGTGTAAGTGCTTCATCTTAAATAATGGTAAACATCCCTTAGGAAAATTCGATCCCAAGTCTGATGAGGGTGTCTTCTTAGGTTATTCTTCTGTAGGTAAGGCCTATAGGATTTTTAATAAGAGAACCCTTGTAGTATAAGAATCCACCCATGTGGTATTTGATGAATCAGATAAGCCCTCAGAATCAAAAATTGAAGATGATGAAATAGAGGCAATTCAAGGAGTAGAGACGATGACCTTAGGAGAAAGGGTCGAACCTCAGGAAGTTTTGCCTAGAGAATGGAGATATTCTTCTAGTCATCCTAAAGAGTTAATTTTAGGAGACCCTTCAGAAGGTGTAAGGACTAGGCATGGACTTAGGAAGGAGGTTAGTCACTCAGCTTTCATCTCTATGATAGAACCTACAAGTATAGATCAAGCCTTAGGAGATGAATTCTGGATTCTAGCAATGCAAGAAGAGCTGAACCAATTCACCAGGAATGATGTTTGGGAGTTAGTTAAGAGACCTAAAGAGCAAAGTGTTGTTGGAACAAAATGGGTCTTCAAGAATAAGGTGAATGATTCAGGAACAATAATAAGGAATAAAGCAAGGCTAGTAGCTAAGGGGTACAACCAGATTGAGGGAATAGACTTTGAAGAAACCTTTGCCCCGGTTGCTAGACTAGAAGCCATAAGAGTGCTCTTAGCTTTTGCTTGCTTCAAGAACTTTAAGTTATATCAAATGGATGTGAAGAGTGCATTTTTGAATGGGGTAATTAAGGAAGATGTCTACGTTGAGCAACCCCCCGGATTTGAAAACTCACAATTTCCAAACCATGTATTCAAATTAAAAAAGGCACTATATGGATTAAAGCAAGCACCTAGAGCATGGTATGAAAGACTTAGCTCATTTCTTTTGGATAGAGGATTTCAAAAGGGTAGTGTAGATACTACACTCTTTTTACAAAAGGTCAAAGAAGAAATTCTCATTGTTCAAATATATGTAGATGACATATTGTTTGGATCTTCGGATAAAAACTTATGCGATGAATTTTCAAAAACAATGAGTAATGAGTTTGAAATGAGCATGATGGGAGAGCTTAATTACTTTCTTGGCTTTAGTGTAAAACAAATGGATAATGGAACCTTTCTTAGCCAATCAAAGTATATTAAGGATATTTTAAAGAAATATGAAATGGATAGTGCAAAACCCATGAACTCCCCAATGAGTTCGACAATCCAATTAGATAAGGATCCTAGTGGAAAATCAGTAGATCAGAAAAAATATAGAGGAATGATTGGATCCCTACTTTACTTGACTGCCAGTAGACCGGACATAATGTTTAGTGTGTGCCTTTGTGCCCGTTTCCAAGCCGATCCTAAAGAGTCTCACTTAACTGCTGTCAAAAGAATTCTTAGATATCTACTAGGCACCCCAAACTTAGGAATTTGGTATCCCAGACACAGCACTTCCTTTGAAATCCTAGGGTACTCAGATTCTGACTTCGCAGGATGTAGGATAGATAGAAAGAGCACCTCTGGTACCTGCCAATTCATCGGACAATCATTAGTTTCTTGGTCCAGTAGGAAGCAAAACTCAGTAGCACTTTCCACAGCTGAGGCAGAATATATTGCGGTAGGAAGTTGTGTTGCACAAGTACTATGGTTAAAACAACAAATTCTTGATCTTGGACTACCTGTTGGAACCATCTCGATCATGTGTGACAACACAAGTGCAATTTGTATCTCTAAGAATCCAATTCAACACTCTCGAACGAAACACATAGACATTAGACATCATTTCATTAGAGATCACGTCGCTAAGGGAGATATAGAATTACATCACATCGCTACAGGAGATCAATTGGCAGACATATTCACAAAACCATTAGCTTTTGACACTTTTAGCACCTTGAGGACTAGATTAGGTGTCATAGATATAAATGCATAAAAAAAATAAAAAAAAATAAAATAAAAAAAATAAAAAATAAAAAAAAATTCTTTAGGACTGCTCCTGATCACCACACACTCACCACACCAACACTTTATATGACTGTGCATCGTACTGTACGATCCACTTCGTACTGTACGATCCACGTCAGCACGTATGTGGACGAATTATAGCTGATTAGTACGACATTATTGATGATCGTACTGTACGATCCATTCTCTTCGTACTGTACGCTCCACGTCAGCACGGATTGGGACGAATTAAAGCCGGTTGGTACGACATTATTGATGATCGTACTGTACGATACATTCGCTTCGTACTGTACGCTCCACGTCAGCACGGATTGGGACGAATTAAAGCCGGTTGGTACGATATTATTGATGATCGTACTGTACGATACATTCGATTCGTACTGTACGATCCACATCATCACAAAAGGACAATCTGAGTAATTGCTGTTCGGTACGATATTTATTATGTATCGTACTGTACGATCCACTTATTCGTACAGTACGAAACTTTTGGTCAAAAGTCGTACTGAGGGCCTCGGGACGATCGATATTCGCCTGATCGTACTGTACGATACATATCGTACTGTACGAGTTGACTGCCTTTTCCCGAAACGAACGGTCAGAACATTTATAGGATATCGTACTGTACGATCTCCAATCGTACTGTACGATTTACGGAAAATTCTATATAAACCCTTGCCTAGGCTGTTCAATTCACTCAATCCTCTCCTCACTCAGCCTTCACTTCGTTTTCGTGCCCTCCTACAATGTCTAACTGAGGTCGGATGACTGCCGGAAGCTCGTCCTCCTCCAGTCGTCAACCCGATCGCTTTCTCAATAGTGAAAATGAGGAAGCCTACTACCGCTACAGGGCTTGCAAAATCTCTCCCTCGAAAATGCTTAATCAGGCCGCTCTAAATTTCGAGGTAATGGGCCTCTTTGCCTCCACTACCTTTCAATTCCTACTCACCCTAGCATTTCCATATAATTCTGAACTCCTTTTTGAATTTCTCGCCAACCTCACCTACACCATTGATAACACCACGTTTCACTCCTTTGTTTGTGGCCGCCCCGTTGAAATAACTAGAGCTGACATCGCCCAACATATTGGGCTGTCCACCGAAGGACTTATGGTTCGCTCGTTTCTCACCGATGATTTTGACTGGAGCGATGTAAATAGAGTCCTTAGGAATACTATTTTTCACCAACACCAGCCTCTAGTCCAATCCTTAACCCGCAATGCCCGTATAATTCAACATGTTCTTCGAACCTCTATCATTCCCAAAGGTGGCGACCGCATCAATCTGACCCCTACCCTGTCAGTCGCTACCTACCTGATTATGTCCAACATTAAGTTTGATGAGGTCGATTTGATTAGCAATTATATTCAGCACATGACTTTTGTTCGTCTTCCCACCACTCGACGGAAACAAAATCTGGCTCTTGGTCACCTAATATGATATATCCTCTACCATAAATATCAGTTATCCTACCCTGGTGAACCCGACATGCTTCCTATTTTTTATACGGATGCTTCTTTCCGTATCCTCTTTCATCGGGGACATGAGCCTGAAGAACCCGTCTTTGATGAAGAAGAAGGAGAAGATGCACCAGCCGCAGCTCCAGCTCGACCACGACGCCATGCTGCACCCCGAGCACCAGCACCAGCGCACTCTGATGATGACTTAGTCGCCCGCTTCGACCAGCTGCAGACTCGTCTCGACATGCATATTCAAGAACAGCATCACCAACACGAGACTGATATGCAGTGGTTTGGCGAACGATTCACTGCAATTGATCACCGCTTCGATGCTCTCTTTCAATATTTTCAACCAAATCCACCTCCACCACCACCAGATCAGGACCCGTCTGCTTAGTTTATTTATGTTAGCATTGTAGTTTCTGTTTGTTTTCTTCTCTTACTTTTTGCTTTTAGTAGCTCCTCCTTTTTGTGCTGTCAAAAGGGGGAGAAGTTTGTTGTAATGCCTATTCATCTAAATGCAGTATCTTTTGTTTTGTACTTACTTGTAGTATTTTTTTTTCTTCTTGTGTTTAATTTAAAAAAAAAAACAAAAAAAATTAACAACAAAAGAAATATTTTTCAAAAGAAATGGTTTTCTTTCTTACTTGCAACAAATTATTTGACATCATCAAAAAGGGGGAGATTGTTGCAACCCATGACCCCGAGTTTGAGATTTTGATGATGCCAAATAATGACTGTTTTGGAACTGCTTTTCATTGATTATTATTTTATCTGTTATTTTTCTTGAGCACTAACATTTCAGGAAGATCACAAGTGACTCAGGAAGAAAGGAAGACTCAAGACTGGGTAGATTAGGAGTATGAGTCAAATATTGTATTTTTCATTTATTGCACTTTTTACTTTATTGAGTCTGGCCACAAAATGCGTAAGAGTAAGAGCAACCATGCACACACACAGGGGGAGAGTTTTTTTTTAACTGCAAATTATAACTAAAATTCTTCTCTGTAGATCGTACTGTACGATTTTATTTCGTACTGTACGATCTAAGCTATGTGGACAATTCTGTGAATAGATCGTACTGTACGAAGTCTTTCGTACTGTACGATATGTTCAGATCCAAAACCCTAATCGTGACATAGTTTAAGTAAGTGATTTTGCGCCGTTCGTACTGTACGAACAAGTTCGTACTGTACGATCTGTTTTTAATACTTACTTAAAATTAACCCGTGATTAGTGCATGTAATCCAGGGCTAATGAAAATTTGAACATCGTACTGTACGATAGTAATCGTACCATACGATGAATAGAGACGACATCCGATCGTCCAGACCATCGTCCTGTACGAGTAGTAGCTTGTTGGATCGTACCGTACGATATTATATCGTACAGTACGATTTATTTTTGTACTGATCGTACATCTTCGTACCAGGACGACGGCTGTTTGTGAAGATCGTACTGTACGATGTTGAATCGTACTGTACGAACAGTAACGGCTAATTTTGAAATCAGAGGTTTTTGGAGCCCGTTTTCAGGTGTCAATCAAGTCTTTTTTGGGTAATAATTACAGAGGGGGTGAACGTGGTTAGAGAGGGATTCCAAGGGAGAAAATTCTAGAGGAATTCTTGAGGGTTGAGAGAGGAAGGAGGAGGTGAGCGTTGTGAGGGAGAAGAGGTGTGAGGGAGATCACACGGTTGCTCCAAGCTTGCTGCATCTTGCTCCTCCTGTGGCCCGAGAAGGATTTGAGGAAGGATCTCCAAGGGAAAGGCTCGTCTACATCCGTTACCTCGAGGTTCTCTGCCTTCTCCAGGAGGGAGAAAAACGAGAAGGTTCTCTGCCGTCGCCAAGAGGGTGAAAATAGAGTTTGGTATTCCGCCACGCCGGTTGGTGAAAGGGAGGTTTGTACAGGCTTCTCCGCCTTGCCAAGGGGGGCAAAAGGAGAACTATTTTGATAGTGAAAATCCCGGAGTGGAGGACTCCGGGGAGTGGACGTAGGTCATATTTTGACCGAACCACTATAAAATTCTTGGTGTGTTCTTTCTTTATCATTGCTTACTTTTGCTTGCACTTTAATCTTGTCATATCTATTGCATGTTTTTTTTTGTGAAAACAAATTTGCATAAATCTTTGTTTTAATATTTCAAAAACAACAAAAAAATTAGAACTCTTGTTTAGGGTTAATTTTATTAATCGAAAGACTTTTACAATTCACCCCCCCTCTTGTCGTTCAGTAATTTCATTAATAGCCAATGATCGTACTTATTCAGTAAGACTATTGTATTGAATTGCATGTGTACAATATTATCCTTATGATCTTATTATGGATTTTATTGACATTGACTTGTATGGATTTCCTGATATGAATTGATCTATTGATTACTGATTGATTTATTGATTACCCTATGCATGAATGATATTGACGGATTTTATCGACTGATTTTTTGTTAGCGAATGGATTTATTGATTTATTGATATTGACGGATTTATTGTATTGAATTGATTTATTACTAAATGGATTTACTAACGGATTTACGGGTTTACTGTTATTGTACGATTTCATTGATATTGCATGTTATTCATGTCACTGGATACCGACACCGATATGTATATGGATATTGTATTGATTCATGGATACAAATACCGATATTTTTGATTCATCGATATTATGGATTCATTGATTCATGGATACTACAGATACTGATACCGATACTACTGATCCACTGATACATTGATTCATTGTATTGATTCTTATAGCACGTGATTATTGATGTATTGATTTGATTGATTTATATAATTTTATTAATTTGATTTCTACTGTTCACTGATTCTATCATTGATGATTTTGGGATTCTAATGTTTATGCATTGATTTCTGTTTATGTACTGATTTTCATATATGCTGCATAGATTCACTGATCATGTGCAACTGACTGTTATGGATTTGATTGATTGATTGACATGCATATTGTTTCAATATCGTCCTTTGATTTCAATTATAGGCTTTGGTGACCTGCTGGGCTTTTTGAAGCTCATTATATGTGGTTAACAATTTCAGGTCTGAGCAAGGGAGCATGAAGTGAGGTTGATCAAGACTGTTGACGAATCCTTTCACTATGGATGCCTGGGGCGTTACATGGACGATACACCTCAATTCAAAGATGAATTTCTTACAAGTAATGGTGTTGCCTACGAATTCGAAGAAATCCCAATAAGTGATCTCCCCGATGTAACATACTATATGCCACCATCTTCCAAACCCACTGCAGGTCAAACGATTGGCTCTAAGCGATCAAGTGATGAACCAACCAAAAGTACAAGCCGACCATGGAAAAAGAGAGGTTTAGATAACCTAAATAAATTATTGGTGGAATCCAACAAAAATGTTTTAGCTTTTAAAGAAATGGTTGTAAGAAGCAACACATACACAATGACTGAATGTTTGCAAAAACTAGGCACTGTAGATAACTTAACAACGAAAGCTCTATTAGCTGTTGTTGATGCATTGAAGGATAATACTGATTACAAGGTCATACTAACGACTTGGGAGGGTGAAGTTCTTCACAAATGGATTGAATTTATTGTTGAAAACCATCCGTGATTTTATTCATCAAAGATTTGGCTGTAGCTTTTCCCTGCAAATGGTTTAGTAATAATAACTTATTTGCACTTCTGTAGATCTATTTTACTTTTTGAATTTGTAGTTGCATAGTGATTCCATTTGAATATGTTTGCTTCAGAAAATGTAATTCATAACTTATTTGAATAAGTTGTGCTTTCTCATTGTGTTCTTAGCAATATTAAAAATGTAATTCGGGATCTTCACGAATTTATGAAATTCTTCTATAAGCATTTACGATCATGTTCTTCTACACGCATGAATAGTTTGGGTGAGGTATGCTATGTCCACAACAGTATGTGCAGACTGCATGATTTAATCAAAACATGTTTTGGAAGTTAAGGGAACTTCTTCTCTGAAGCAGGATTAAATGTGAATACATAAGCATGAATGTTCAGATTCTTTGGTCTTGGTTAACTAGCTTATTGTTAAATATTTTCTGTTGAAGCAGTTCAAAGAGTAACGAAATGATTGGCTTGAAAGGGTGTATAACCAGTTTAGTAGCATATCTTATTTTGTCGTATTTATTTATTGTAATGTTTTATATAGATGGGCGTTTATGGTCTTTTGTTTCCCATTGTTCTGACAATGCACTTATATGATAATCTAAATTTAAGATCATTGCTCATTATTTTCAAAACTACTCATTGAGCAAGTTTTATGAATCTTTTATGCTCTCATTTTGATGTTGGTATTCAACATGAATGACTTATGGATTTAATTTACATATACAGGTCTGTAATGTCAAAAATTTTATGGGGTGTTCTTTTGGAAGAACAATGCAAAATGGTTGATTTACATATATAGGTTACCAATGCTATAGCTAAACTTTCCCCTGCTATTATAGAGAAAGCTGCAAATATTGATGAAGAGGAGCACGTCCGACGTCCGATGTTCAATAGAACATACACTAGTCATCAATATGTGTTGGATGTACTGGACATCCAGGGCGGGCATACCAGTGTTTTTGCCTGCCATCGGATGCGTTCATAAGCTTAAGAGATATGCTTGTTGCAATAACACATATATCATACACAAAAAATAAGCTTGCAGGGGAACAACTTGGTATTTTCTTACGCAGTGTTGCACATGCACACAACTATCGACAATTATGTGAATTTTTCCAGGATTCCTTAGAAACTGTTAGCATGTACTTCAATCAGGTATTACAAGCAATTATATCTTTGCCTGATGAATTCATAAGTTTACCTCCAGTGGAAGTTGATTGTCATCCATTCGTGCGTGCCAATGAACAATTTTACCCATTCTTTAGATATGCAATTGGAGCAATAGATGGTACACATATTCTCACAGTTGTTGGAAGTACTTCACAAAATCGTTATCGAAATCGTAAGGGTTTACTTCACAAAATGTTATGGCTGTAGTGTCTTTTGATTGACAATTTGTGTATGTAGCCTCCAGATGGGAGGGATCAACGGCGAACATGTGTGTGCTCAGATGGATTGTAGAACAAGGACAATTTAAAGTACCATACAATAAATATTATTTGGTTGATCATGGATATGCTAATACAAATAAATTGATTGCATCGTTTCACGGATATCGATATCACTTGGCCGATTATCGTGGATGTGCTTCTCGACGAAACGCTGTTGATCAAGAGTTATTTAATCATAGGCATGCATAGTTAATCCATGTGGTTAAACAAACTTTTGTGATATGGAAGGAACGTTTCCAGGTTTTGACCCGAATGCGACAATTTCCATTGACTGTTCAAGCAGATATAGTTATAGCTTGTGCCGTTCTACGCAACTTCATTGGCCAATATCACAAACATGACCTCTACTTTAACATGTCACAGACTGAAATGTTGCATGACGCTCTAGGTTGGGAAGTTGATATGACTAAAGAGGATCCCAATTTACATGCATCAATAGGAGAAAAGAATTCGGGGTGAAGCTATAAGGCACAATATCACCATTGATTTATGGAATGCTCGGGTAAGAATTTTGTTTTGTATTATATATCTTTCATAGATTATATTTTATAATTAACCCATTCATTTCTTTATTTCATATTACAAGTCAAAGAAATTGATCGGTGCGAAAATTTTTGTTCAACATTCTACCTATATGAAGCCAACCAAAGAATTAAAGATTTCTCTTACTTATGACCTTTTTTTTTGTTGCTAATATTAGTTTGTCATTTCCTTTATTTTGATAATTTCATTAAGTTGTATGAACTCGAATTGTTGGTATTATGGTTTATGCAATGAACTTGATTACAAAAATATCTACATCAATTTTAAATTCCTAAATGCCATAAATCTTGAAATATGTTACCAAACAGTTTCTCAGGACTTAAGAGGATTTTAACATTTAACATACCAAACAGTTTTTAGGATTTAACACAATTCGGATATACTAAATCCGGATTTACAGGATTTATTAAATCCCACTTAAGTTAAATCCCACTTGTTGCCAAACAGCCCCTAAGGTGGGAGGATCCTGGTCAGAGAATTAATACATGTAATCCTGATCATCTAATGGGGAGTTCTGACAAAATGTTGATCGCATTTCCTTGACCATCATTGCCCCATCTTGACACTTTGTTCAAGGTTGTCTAACTACTGTGATATGACCATTATTGTTTGATTATGATAATCTAACAATTGTCACATGGCTACCGAAATCTAACCACTATCACCTGCCTATGGACATCCAACCACCATCATCAAATTATGATTCTCCAACTACTATTGCTCACTTGTGGTCCTCATACCCCCATCAACCAACTATAATAATCCGACTAGCATTATCTAATTACAGTCCTCCAATCATTTTCACACTCGATTACAATATTTTGACCACAATCATCATACTATGATAATTTGACCACTGTAGCTCAACTACAGATCTCTGATTACCATCGTTAACTACGATCCTTCGACTACAATTTATATCTATTAAGTTGCATTAACATCTTTCTCAAATAAAATAAAGAACATCATTTATAATCAATAAAAATATAAATAGAATCATTTCAATTCATGATTTGTTTTCCAAATAAAAAACTTGTTAGTACCTGTGATGAATTTTTGTGAAAAATAAAGAAATTAATTTCGCTCTCTGTCATCATAAATATTTTGACATATAAACTAATAAAAGTATATATTATTAAACTATTACATTTTTTTTTTTTGGGGGGAAGCTATTACATAATTGAACGTAAGAAATAAATTATAATCATATTTAACTTTTTAAGTAAATGAACAGCATGCATCCACACGCTCCAACAAAACCTACCATAAGAAGCCCAGCAGCAAAATAATGGCGAGCCTCCTTCAATCCATGGACTGTTATTATCAAATAAAATAAAATCAAGCAAAATATGGCTCTGTCCTTTGGCAGTGAGCAGCTCTCCTTTTATCAAAAACCTTATCAGATAGAAAATGGCAAGCTGAAGATGTGCCACACATATCTCCAATGAACCACTAACCTTCTGCCTCCTGTCCCACCAGAAAATTGCTCCTCTTAGAACACAAAACCAATAAATCCTTGGCCTCTCTCGTTTCCCTCGCTCTCTCCGTCTCCTTCCCTCCGCTGAAGAAGAAGAGCCCTACTACCGCAAATTCGTGGAGGTAAGCTCCCATCTTCTCGGTGGCAAATCTATAGATTTCATCGGAAGTTCAGTCGTCTATCTTCTCTGCCGCGAAATTAGGGTTCTTTTCGTACGAAACAATCGAGAAATAACATTTTTGTTTAAATTTTGAGCCCGGGTTGTATAGTCTATTGAATTCGGAGATCCAAAATGGACAAAAAATGCGAATTTTTTTCTTCCTCTTAGGTTAGGCTAGAGCTGGTAGTACTTGTCTCTTTATGTTGGTCTTAGGTTGCCAGTTAGAAGTAATGGCTTCTCCTGCTTCCCTTGCAACGCTGGGAAGCACGAGGGCTTCGCATTCTTCTCACCTCGAGGCTGCTCCCCTGGTCTTGGGCAATAGAAGAATCCATGTAATTTCAAGGCTTAGTTTCAGTAACTCTGGCCGGAGGCAGCAATGGGTTTTGCATTCTCGTGGTGGTGTCTGTAAGTGCATGGTTACCACAAACTTAATAGATGAGAAGCGGGTTTCCTCTTCCCTTGAATCAGTATATCAAGCTAGTATTGCTAGTAAAGATGAGGATGCTGATCTAATTCTCAAGGCTGCCCCAAAGCCAGTTTTAAAAGGCAGGCCAAATAGTCCTGCCAATTTTGCAAGCTCTACTACATCATCGAATGGGAAGATTCTTACTGGCAAAAGAATAGAAACTCGGGATGAAGATAGAGAGAAGGTGATAAAGTCATTGGGGGAGGTTTTGGAGAAGGTGGAGAAGCTGGAGACTGGGATGGTTGTTAATACAGTTAAATTGGTTGGGAGTGAGATTAGGAGCAATGCTAAAACAACTGGAATCCCTAAGCCCAATAGGTCTGTTAACACTAACAATGCTACTCAGAAGTCGAAAACAATGAAGAGTGTGTGGCGGAAGGGAAATCCAGTGGCAAATGTACAGAAGATGGTCAAGGAAGTGCCAAGGATTGCTAAAGAAAAAGAGGATGAGGAAAAGGCTTCCCTGGTATCAGAGACAATCAAACAAGAAACTACATCTGTTAAAGCATTCAGACCTCAGAAATCTATGTCAGTGCCTCCCAAACCTGTACCAAAACTGCAAGCAAAGCCTGATGTTGCTCCTCGGTCTGCAAGTCAAACTAATGTACAGAAACCACCCGCTGCAAAAGAAAGAAAACCAATTCTTATTGACAAGTTTGCATCTAAGAAACCGGTTGTTGATCCCATTGCAGAAGCTGTATTAGCACCCACAAAGCCTGTAAAGGGGCCTCCTTCAAAGTTCAAGGAGGAGCGCCGTAAGAAATCTAGTGCTGTTGGGGGTTTGCGTAAAAGATTGGTAAAAGAAGATGTTGATATAACTGAGGAAGATGCTTCGGAGCTTGATGTGCCTATTCCTGGTGCAAGGAAGGGAAGGAAATGGACAAAAGCAAGTCGAAAGGCTGCAAGGCTTGAGGCAGCTAAAGCTTCAGCACCTGTTAAAGTAGAGATTCTTGAGGTTGGGAATGAGGGAATGCCGGCTGAGGAGTTGGCTTACAACCTTGCTGTTAGTGAAGTTGAAATTCTTGGGTATCTGTATTCAAAGGGGATCAAACCTGATGCAGTGCAAATCCTGGACAAAGATATGGTTAAGATGATATGCAAGGAATATGATGTGGAAGTTATTGAAGCTTCTGAGGTTACAGTGCAAGAGATGGCAAAGAAAAAGGAGGTACTTGATGAAGAGGATTTGGAAATGCTGGAAGTAAGGCCTCCGATTATTACAATTTTGGGCCATGTTGATCATGGAAAGGTACTTTTCCACCATCCAGTTGTTCTTGTTCTACAATATATTGTTTATCATAGTTTAATGCTAAGATGAAATTCGCTCATTTGTTTTTTTGTTTCTTATATTGCATTGACAGACAACTCTTTTGGATTGTATTCGCAAGAGCAAGGTGCTTTTATTTCTTTTTTGCAATTCATGCTTTTATTTTAATGCCAGAGGTTGAATTTCTTGAACTTTTGTTGCTTTCTCTCTAGATTAATTTAACAGAAAGAAAATTACAGGTTGTGGCATCTGAAGCAGGTGGAATCACACAAGGAATTGGAGCATATAAGGTTCAAGTTCCAGTAGATGGAAAGCCCCAGTGTTGTGTTTTTCTTGATACACCTGGGCATGAGGTATGCATGCTAACGTCTTATATGTTCATTTAGGCTTCGTTTGGGATAGCTTTCTTCTTGCTTCTTAAAGCGATTTTTCAGTACAAAAATTTTAATGTTTATACTAGAAAGCCGCTTTAAGAAGTAGTAAGAAAGCCATCCCAAATGAAACCTTAATCATTTAAACTCTTGACTGTTGTGTTCAGTTTTTCTGGACTTCTGAATCATACATAAACTTTGTAATCCAAGTCTTTATGCTTTCTAATCATGGGGTTCCATGGTAATAGCACTTCATATGTTAATTGAAATGGAGGAATTAATCTGACCTTTCACAGGCATTCAGTGCAATGAGAGCTCGCGGAGCTCGAGTGACGGACATAACCATCATTGTGGTTGCTGCGGATGATGGGGTCCGGCCCCAGACGAATGAAGCAATAGCTCATGCAAAAGCAGCTGGGGTGCCTATCATAATAGCAATAAACAAGGCATGGAGATGGATTCAAATATGTTGATACCTGTTAATCTAGTATGCTATTTTAATGGCATTCCTGAATCTTAATTACTTTCTTTCTACCTCTCAGATAGACAAGGATGGATCTAATCCGGAAAGAGTTATGCAAGAACTTTCACAGGCGGGCCTTATGCCAGAAGAGTGGGGTGGTGACATCCCAATAGTCAAGGTTGCTTCCCTAATTTTACTGCTTGAGTTTTCATATTTTTTTCTTGCTCTTTCTCTGAAACTTTTTTGGCAGAGCTGATTTATTACTCTTATTTTTTATCAGATAAGTGCTCTTAACGGTGAGAATGTAGATGAACTATTAGAAACTGTCATGTTAGTTGCTGAGGTATGAGAGACACGTCAACTTATATAGCTGTTTCTTATATCAAAGTAGCCTTTAACTTTTATCTGTGAAATTTATCTTCCTTCATTCTATTTCAACCTTTATAGATGCAAGAGTTGAAGGCAAATCCTCATAGAAAAGCAAAAGGCACTTGCATAGAGGCCGGTCTGGATAAATCAAGAGGACCTGTTTCAACACTTATTGTGCAAAATGGAACCCTTCGAAGGGGTGATATTATAGTATGTGGTGAAGCTTTTGGAAAGGTTAGTTGTCCTGAACAAGTAGCTCTTTTTGGAAAACTAAAATATAAAGTTGGTTTAGGATTCTGAGGTGAAATTTGTCCTAGTTCGGCATGGTAGTAATAGCATCCGTGTATATTTGACTCTACGAACTTTCCAATGAACAGGTTCGTGCTTTATTTGATGATAGGGGAGGCCGTGTTGATGAAGTTGGACCGTCAATGGCCGTTCAGGTTTGTAATTCCTTTATTTCCTGTTATGAAAATTTTAAGTTGTTTCTAAACTACTAGCCAGCTATATTTACACGGTAGAAGGAAAGGATTTTCCATATTTTGGAATTTTGTAGGCCTATAAAGCTCTCTGTTAATATATTTATGCATTCTGAATGCAGAGTCTTTTCTTGCTCGAAACATATATCTTATTTATGATAGATTATGTTGATTTTCACTAGTTTCTCATGATTAGCATGTGAAGTAAAATGAGTTTCTTTAGTTAAAATGATGAGTGGCCAGAGTAAAAGTGCACGACTTGACAGCAAAATATAATAATTGCGAATATTATATTGATTATTTATTTTTTAAGCTATGGATCCATATCAAGACTTGTTGTTGGATCCATATCAAGACTGCATGTACTTGATGTTTCATGTTTTATTTCTTGCAGTTGAAAGTCGCTTGTTGAAATTTTTGAATATCTTATGCTCTTAGCCACTATTAAAATAAGAGGATATTGCCTTCTCAGATTTCCATGATGTTTTGCCGTTGAATGCATTGGCATATGTCTTTTTTAAAAATTAGAAGAACATGAATATAAGGGCGATGTTTTTTTTTTCCTCATTTATTCTTTTCTGGCACATGAGAATTTAGGAACATGTACACATAGGATGGCAATTCACATTTTTCTCCGGTATCATGTGGTTCCATGTTATGCTATCATCACATACTTCACAAAAAGTTGAAAGATTATATTTGGTAATTTGGATCACATTAGTAGATTTTTTCCAGATGTAGAATGCCATAATATAAATTATCTTGTGTCCTACTTCTATTTTAAAAAAAAATGGTGATGCTTGCCGACAATGTACAATTATATATATATATATATATATATATATATATATATATATATATATATATATATATATATATATATATATATATATATATATATATATATATATATAAACTAATATTTGTGGTCTTCGAAAGAGACTTATGCGACAACGAGGGTCATAAAAAGATTGAATCGTACCATCACAAGAGATGTAAATGATCATAGGACCAAAGAAAGGAAGACTAGTCGCACATGTTTATTTTCAAACACTTCATAGAGAGAGGACCCTACTTCCTCAAAGGATAAAAGGACAATTTACTCTGCATTCAACACATAATATTAAATAAGATTTATTTTATTCTAGGTAATCAGGTTTTTCAGGAGTGCAAGCTACCATGATTAATTATATATTAGACAAAGAGTTTAAGAATTATGTTGATTAACGATTAAGAGTGTTCGTTTATTTTCTTTCAAGGTTTGGTACATAAAAAGTCTTCTAAGGATCCCTCTTCCAATGGAAGAAAGGGCTTATATGGCTACTTATGCAAATGGTGATACAATCAAACATACAGAGGTCAACACAATGAAGGTGTAATCATGCATGGCATGTATGTATACTAGATGAACATATGAAGGAACACCATTCAATGAAGTAGATATGTGAGTTTTATGAACTATGATACTATACGGATATTGCTAGTCTTTATCATAAATCTAAAGGGGTTAAACATACTAATGATGTACGACCCATGATCTAATCTAATGCAAACGTTGTGATGGGACTTGCAATATGAAAGCTCACCAAATGTTAAAGATGCCCATGATTTGGATTTACACTCCTATTTGGAAATGATGGCTATATATACCCATCTAGTTGCATAAAATCATGATGTTTAGTCTCTTACCTAAATGCAAGATAGGTTGGCATATAAGAAATGGTCTTACAATATTACTGCTAAAGCAAAGTAGTCGGACCATGAATGAACATGATATGCATAAGTAAATTTGATTTAGTTATCTAATTATAAGGAAGTTATAGAAAATAAATCTAATATGATGACTCACTAGAGTATCCATATGTTTGCATCAATATAAGATTTTACAGACTTTGAAAAGCATACTTTTAATGAACATAGCAAGCAACAAAATGCTGACTACACACTTATTGTCCATTAAAGTGGCGAAGATTGATTATTTAAAAAAGTTGGCTTTAAGAAAATTAGAAAAGGCATGCACTTAATTTTATAAAGAAGTTTTTCTTATGACTATTTTTAAGTAATGTGGTTATTTAAGATAGAAATTCTAACATCCTAAGAGCTTAACGATGACACAAGTCTTGGCCATCTTTATGCAAAATATATGAAGAAACCTAAGAAAAAAAAATAGTCCTAGCGTCAATCAAAGTAGACAATCAATCACAATCATATCACAAAAGAATAAATAAATACCAAAAAGGCAGCTAGTATTTGTAATACACTCTAAGAGAGAAAAAAAATGGTTATTGAGCTCTATCATATTATAACTCAGTTTAGAAACTATACATAAAAATAAATGATATGTGGAGTCTTAAAGGTCTTCAATCTATATCGTCATTTAGCCTCTTGCCTTCTAAAATAACATACATACCTACTCGGCTTTTCTAACCTAAAAAGTATATGAGTAAAGTAAAAATTACAAAACCCCTACAAAATTGATATTAGTATAGTAAAATGTTCATATATAATCACATAAGGCTTGTCACAAATTAGTGCCAAGGTATATTTTAGCCACCTATTGATCATGCCTACTCAGGGGCTAAGCTTATCATGATAGCACTTATATTTAAAATAAACCATGTATTTATTTAAATTAACCGCCCTTGTTAGGCATGGTCATTTGCAAGGAAGAACAAGATATCTCCATCCTAGCCTTGTAAGGGGAAGTGATCACAGCAATATCACATTAATAATAAACAAACAAACACAAATAAAATATCATATTGAATCATCACATTAGTTCACATTATGCATAAAAAGAAAATTCCTATTTAAATCATAATCCTAGAATGCCTAAAAGATGTGTCTATCATTGCACCTGAGATATGCTAAGCTAGCGAGGGTATCAATTTAACCAAATATGTGATATTCAAGTTGTAGGTTTGATTGAAAAATATTAATATTTTATGCTCATTTATTACATACTTTAACTTGCCTAAATATAATGAACACGACACATGCTGAAGTTGGACGTGCCATTATAGGGGTCTTAAAAATTATTTCCTAAAAGAGAGCAACAACTTTGGTGTTCCAAGTAAAGATATGTCTGGAGCACCTAAACTCTGCTAAGCAAAGTGATAGGAATTAGATGTAATTTCAACCAAAATCGGTGAACAACAATAAGAAATTATGAAGAAGAACACACCAAGACTCTTTTTATTGCAAGATATATGAAAGAAAGTAGCAAATATATAGTTGGATCGTTAATTGGAGAGGAAAATGCGGCTCTCCCAAATCCTTAGCCATCAGCTAGAGCACTCACAAGTCACAACCTAAGAAATTCTAATTTCAGCAAAAACAAGCATAAAACTCAACCCTAGGATAAAGAATCTACTTAAAGCAAATAATAACAAAGCCAAATCCCAAGCCATCCCTCCCCAAATTGCTCTTCCCTCTGAACTTCTGTCTGGCGTAAGCCTTGTTCGGACCGGTCCTTCACAAAAGTTAGAATTAAAGAATATAAAGCTCCACCAAAGGAACTTAAGGTCATTAGCAAGGATTACGACCATCTAAATTTTTCTAAGATTTTCTATTAGCCAGTCTATGGGTTAAGTGGACTATGGGTTAAGTGGACTATTGGATCTCTTATGATCAAGAGTTGCTAAAACTAGTTTATAGGAAATCTCTAATTTGCTTAAACTTATCTAAAGAGAAGGCTAGAGCCACATAGGAAAGTCATTGGATAGTTCAAATATCATATGAGATTATAAACCACTGGACAAGGCCTATGATCACCTAGGACTAAGTTGATGGGAGGCATGCTAAGTCATCCAGGGTCCACTATGGGGAGCTAAGTTCAAAATCGGTAAAAGGAAAATTGATGACTAAGGTAAGCAGCTTTCAAAATCAGGATTTTATTAGCTTAACAAGAACAAAAGGAGTTAAGTTTCGAGTGTTTTTATTTAAAAAACCATTTTTAAGCATATCTTAGTGTTTCTTAACAACTTTAAGAAAATTTTAAAATTTTTAGGTGTATAAAATCCGTGTACATAATGCTCGGTGTCATGATATGGCACAAGTAGTTAGCCTACTAATAAGCGATAATGGAGCCTAAAGATTCTATGGCTTATAACATAAAGGTAGATTTGGACTATTAAGGCCCAAATCACTTGTGCAAGTCGCCAACTATCAAAAGGGGCCACTATGACCCATGGGATGAGAGTGGAATATATGAAGTTTCGCCCTACCATAACTATATATGGGTGAAAAGTAAGATAATAGTCAAGGTGTAATGTGTGCACCCATCGTAGCAAACAAAGATGAGGTATATAAAACACAATAAATTATATCTCAGCTGGGGCTATGACTTACTAGATTGAGTAGCATACCTAGGCTTGTGCGCACGCCTCAAAGAACCAAGGGGACCTTACTCGAGGTCTGGGGAACTATAGTTCAACTACCAAGACATGGACACAAGTTTCTCATAATTAACAAGAAAGAGCATCTATAAGAATAGTTATGTGAATGAGCAATGTAAATAATCATCATGATGAAGTTATCATGCCATGCAATGCATGTTGTCAAAGTTGACACAAAATGATGCCTGAAAATCACATAAGGCTTCATGAAGATAGTATGGCAATAAAAGTCAAGGCTTATGAACAAAATGTGGGTTCACATGTGTTGAATGAAGAATGATCATATGATGTTTTATATGGGATCATCATAAAAGGAGTTTCATCTTTTGAATAGTCTTTGCATATACAATCTATGGCTTGCCAATGATATTGAGGCATTTTCTCTAATAAATGGCATTCAACTTGATTTAAGATTATGTATATCTAGCATGCCATACTCAAGTAATGAGAAATATATGCCCAATAATTTGGGCTTAATGCCATGTCAATATGAGATCATGACATGTTTCTCGTATGCAAAAGATGCAAATAAGTAAAATAAAATTTTGGTCAGAACTTTTCACGAGAAGTTTAGCTTCTAAGTAGTTTGGATGATCAAAATCAGAAACTATGGGGCTTATTTTAATATAAATTTGAGATCAATATACATATGCAATATGTATGAAGGGTAATCAAAAGAATCCTATTAAGGAGAATGCTTACTATTTGGTCAAATTTAATGTGCAGGATGAGTCAGTGTTGTCAAGTTGTATAAATAATATCAAGCCATCGTGATTTGAATATGAATCTTAGATGAGAATCTAGGCATTTGAATATGAAAATGTTTCTCTTATGCCAAAGATGCATGCAAGTAAAAATAAAAAATTTGTTGGGACTTTTCATGAGAAGTTTAGCTGATCAAAATAAGAGACTATGAATCTTATTTTAATAAAAATTTGGGTTCCACATGCATATGAAATATATATGAAAGGATCAAACTTATTAAAACAATCCCATTAAGGAGAAATACTAATTGAGTTGATCAAACTTAATATGCAAGATGAGTCAGAGTTGCCAGCTTTTTAAATAATATCAAGCCACCGTTATTTGAATATGAATATTATATGAGAATCTAGGCATTAAATCTCAAACTGTTGGCTCTTAAAACCCAGTACGTTAAATCTCCTTGTTCATGTACATATTTTATCCAAACAAGGAATTAAATAAAAGAAATTACTGTATTTTATCTTTTTCCCATTAAAAAAGCTTAGAAATGCTTTTTTGGAAAATAGTTGCTTTAGATAGCTTCAATTAAGGGCAAAAGAAAGAGAGAGAATAAGTACTAAGTATTTATATAATTATATAATATGAGCATATTTCAATAAATTAATTAATCATATTATATATATATATATATATATATATATATATATATATATATATATATATATATATATATATATATATATATATATATATATATATATAATAACTTAATCTCTCACTTAGATCAAATAAGCCAAATTTGGATGCAGATAGGCCCATTCTAACTGTCTCGATAATTCGAACTCCCTTGCACAATTCATTTTGTGAGAAGAATCCTTTATCAAAGAGTTTACATAGGTGAAAATTTCATACAAATGGAACTTTGCACCCACAAAACCATGTGAAAATTTTGGCAAATCGTCAGTTGCCCTCTTCGTGCGTGCATCCCCAAATGTGATGACGAACGCGGTGCAAGTCACATAATCCAAACCCTAGTATGACAGTTTGGGGTGACCACAAATGATTCGACCTACGCGCGGCCGTGTACGAAAGGCATGAATCAAAGTCTATCAATGGTTCTCAAGGACAATGATGACCGCAATCAATGAAGGACCATTTTATGATGTGCATAGATGAGTCTAAGGAAGGTCTGCCAAAATGAGGTCAATGATAACTAATTTGTTTTTTATATGGCGATATTTCTCTCCCCACTTCGTTATACATTTTTTTGAATGCTGCTCAGCCAAGTTTTGATTACGTGCTGTGTTGCTCTGTGCCTGTGGTACTCTTCATGGGAGGCTAGTTTGTTTAAAAAAGAAAAGTTAACACCTTAATAATCAAAGGCGTAGAGGTTCAACAGCGTGTTTACATTGCAAAAGTTTGTATTTCGAATGTTTTTCCCTATGAACAGTTTTTTTTATTCGGCATTTGCTAATTATCAAGTTATCTTCTGATTTTTGCTTTGTGCTTCCCTGATTGGGTCACTGCCCTCTAGGTTATTGGCCTCAGTGATGTTCCTATAGCTGGTGATGAATTTGAGGTTGTTGATTCCCTTGATTTGGCACGGCAAAGGGCCGAGGCTTGTTCAGAATCTCTGCGGGTGTCGCGGATATCTGCTAAAGCTGGGGAGACAAAGCTTACTCTATCTTCCTTAGCTTCTGCTGTTTCACTGGGGAAGCAGTCTGGAGTCGATCGGCATCAGCTGAATATTGTCCTGAAGGTTGATGTCCAGGTAACTTATCATCAACATTTTGCTTGCATAACAGCTTTTTGACTTGATTTTATGTAAACAGCATTTTAAACTCATAAATTAAAATATTGTCTCAAACGAACTAATAACTTGGGGTGTAAACGAGTCGAGTCGAGTTTAGGCTCTTATCGAGCTCGACTCGTTAGTTGGAAAGTGAGCTCGAACTCGAGCTTGTCTCACTGTAAACGAGCTCAAGTCGGCTCGCAAGCCATGGGTGGGAATTTTAAAAATTAGGCGGGATTTTTTTAAAATTAGGCAGTATTATTAAAACTTTAGCGGGATTTTTAAAACTTAGTTTAAATTTAGAAAAAAAAGATGAAATGTTTAACATTTAAATAAAACTTAGGTGGTTTTTATTAATTTTTTAATATTTAAATTTAATATATAAAATGAAGTTATTTAAAAAATATGAATATTTATTCGAGCCGATTCACGAGCTCACGAGCCGAGCCGACTTGAGCTCGATAAGCTCGGCTCGCGAACCCATAAACAAGTTGAGCTCGCGAGCCGGCTTGGCTCACTTACACCGCCACTAATAACATCCACCCTCGTCAATGATAGGGCTCAATTGAAGCAATCAGACATGCCATTCAAGTGCTTCCACAGGATAATGTCACTTTGAAATTCCTTCTCCAAGCACCAGGAGATGTAAGCACAAGTGATATCGATCTTGCTGTTGCTGCTGAGGCTATTATATTTGGCTTCAATGTCAAAGCACCAGGGTTAGTTAAGAGCTATGCTGACAAAAAGAACATTGAGATTCGATTGTACAGAGTTATCTATGACCTCCTTGATGATATGCGCAATGCAATGGAAGGTCTTCTTGAGCCTGTTGAGGTGAGTAGCTTTCTTAATTCATTAACTGGGTTTTGTGGCTCACTTCAATGCAGCTCCTTTGAATAATTATGATCTGTTAATTTCTATAGGAACAAATGCCGATTGGAATAGCAGAAGTTAGAGCCAGTTTTAGCAGTGGAAGTGGTCGAGTGGCTGGATGCATGGTAACTGAAGGAAAGCTGGTGAAAGAGTGCGGTCTTCGAGTTGTTCGAAAGGGAAAGACAATTCACACTGGAACAATTGTTTCTCTAAGGCGAGTAAAGGAAGAAGTGAAGGAGGTATGTCCTAAAATATTATTTTAATTCGTTCATTGATGTTTTACTGGGTGCGTTAAAATATTGTTAGCAGTAATTGTTTATTTAATTCATTGTCAAGAAAAAGTAACTAATGATTTAGAGTAGGGTTTATGTTTAAATGCATATTATTTGTCATTTAATATTAATCACTCACTTGGGCTTTGTTTGGAACAGCTTTTGGCTGCTTTGTGATAAGGAAAGTAGCAGTAAAAAAATATTGTGTTTGGAAGATCACAGCTTTTCCAAAATTTTGACTTTAAAAATCTGTTTTTGAAAAAAAAAAATTTAAATTTGTGGTTGAAAAAGGAGCTTTACAAAGCAAAAAATAGAAAAACAGAAGATGTCCCAAATAAAGTCTCAAAAGGCTTGACCCTATCGTATTATTTATTTTGTGCTCTTGAAATAAATGATTTGAAGGTAGCCAATTATTAAAAATGAATGCTTATAGATCTTTGTTCTTTTTTTAAAGATGGTTTTAAAGCTTTTGTGAGGAGATTAAGGGTCTATTTGAGATAGCTGTTTAGTTTCTTTGCTTTTCAGACAACAATTATAATTTCGTTTGACTAGTGCTTTCTCGTTGTTTTTCAAAAATTTCTTGATGGAAAGTTTTCTTTTGCAACCATGGTAGATAAGTTATTTTTCTCACAACCAACTTTATAAACTTAAACAACTATCCCATTCATACCCGAACTTTTTTTAAAGTTGCTATAAAAAATAACTTTCTAGCATATAAATTTTTAGAAAGCACCAAGCAGACCTTTGATTGCGATTTGAAAATCAAATTAGTAAGAAAGTTGTCCCAAATAAACATTAAGCTTAATGAAATCTGCTCGGGAAAAAAACTGACCACTAGAAAAAACACTATTCATGAGCTATGATGAGATTAGTGTTGGGAATATTTCACTGTTATTTTCGTATCTTTAGTTGTTGCAACTCTCTCTCTCTCTCTCTCTCTCTCTCTCTCTCTCTCTCTCTCTCTCTCTCTCTCTCTCTCTCTCTCTCTCTCTCTCTCTCAGCTAGCCATTGCCAAACAATTTATCATTGTAAATTGCCAATCTGTCTAAATCTCATATGTACCATTATGATTAGTATGTTTTTTATTATTATTATGTCTTCCTCGGCTGATCCCAGAACTAGGAAAGAGCTAATGGCAATTCTTTACTCTTTATCTCCCACAACCTCTTCCAGGTTGGTGCTGGGCTAGAATGTGGCGCTGGTGTGGATGATTTCTCAGATTGGGAAGTCGGAGATGTCATCGAAGCCTTCGAAACAATCAAGAAAAGGCGAACACTTGAAGAAGCATCTGCTTCAGTTACAGCTGCATTGGCCGGTGCTGGTCTCCATCGCTGAGAATGTAGAAGAAGACCGCGAAATGATGCCGGCTCTGAAATTCGTCTATGATCCATGCCTGCGTTGCAGAACACCTCAGCTTAGGCTTCTGGTATCCATACAGTGCTAGTGCCTTCAAATGCCATTGATAATCAAGCCTGAGCTTGGCTTGATAGTATAATTCAAAATCAATCTCAAAGTTTTTTTTGGCTCATCTTACGTGTGTTCATGTAAATAGAATAATTCAAGTCTGGGCTATCATCTTTCTTGTGTTTTATTTGTGTAGCGCCATTCATTTATCCCACACTGTAACAGATACTCATCTTACAATTTCTTAACAGCAATACTTCTCTACAATATATGGTACTAAGCTAATCCTGTCTTTGATTATCCTAAATCATGCTGTGCAGTGTTTGCAATTTAGAAGAAAAGTGATGGAAATTTCTTATTAGTAGGTATATGATAAATATTCGTTCTTCATAAAATTCTTACATGCTTAATTCCAAGCATTATGATATTATTATAGAAAATTATTGTAAATCTTGAAATTATTAGTAGAGCTCTTTATGGAATTCTATTATACAATTTGCTGTTATTATAATAATAATGTTAGTTGTTTATAGCAAACTCTTGTGAGAATATCATGATTTTAATAATGTTAAGCAATCTGTTTTATAGCCTTCATTTATAAACTAAATAAACTATGGTTTGTTTATGAGTTTTTGAAATTATTATTATGTTTACAAAAATATCATATTATAAAGAGCTTTATACAAATCTTACAACAATTTATGATTCATGTAAATGAAAGAATTAAGATTT
Source organism: Dendrobium huoshanense (assembly GCA_016618105.1). Lineage (NCBI taxonomy): Eukaryota > Viridiplantae > Streptophyta > Magnoliopsida > Asparagales > Orchidaceae > Dendrobium > Dendrobium huoshanense. Next base: position 55,563,594 of record CM028344.1, read on the forward strand.
TATTATATTTGTGATTTTAGTTTGACTTTGTATATTATTTTGATGATATTGATTTTTGGGAAATAAATTGAAATGCATATGCATTTATCACATGCATTTAATATGATATATATGAATAATATTTTCCTTAGCACTGCTCGATCTCTTGCAATGCATCGTCCATGTGTATGCTCTGCAAGGGATTATTACGTGCGGAGACTGGACACAGAGAACCGTATGGATTTATTTATGTTAATAGTAAAAGCCCAGCTTATTTCGTTTTTATTGTTCACAGAGACAAACCGGACGGTTCTCTGTGTCCGGCTTCCGCACGTAATAATTTATTGTGTTGTGCAGACTTAGTTGTGACATGAACTAAGATCCCCCGATCCTTAATTGAGACTATTATCAAGTAGAGTACATAATAAGTAATTGAATATGGGGATCATGTCATAAAAGATCTTGACCCCTTTTTTGGGACATTTAGGCTAATTAAAACAAATTCACACAAACGACACATACGCAGGACTCAAACCCAATATCTATTTATTGATAGTCAAAGCTCTCAACCAACAGACCATGATGAGCTATGTCTTAACCTCTTAACTACATAATTTTTTATGATGTTGTTTATTATTCAAAAAAAAAAAAAATTCTTAGATAACATATTTTCAATCTATCTTTCATTGTTTCTCATTAGTTTGTGTTAAATTTTGTTAGTCATTATTGCTTACTAATCATTATTTTAAAATTGAGACATGATAACCACTGTGTATCTTAGAACTTGATATCCATTACTGAGCATTGACAAATGTGATGATTTTAGCATAATATAATATATTCTATCAATGATATATATATATATATATATATATATATATATATATATATATATATATATATATATATATATATATATATATATATATATATATATATATATATATATATATATATGAACGGAGGTATCTATCGACTGTCACCTCAAAGAAAGCGCTTGTCGGCGTATCTAATCCCTCGGCCGGAACCTAGTGAGGTCACCCACCTACATTGGGCCCACACTTGCTTTGTCTCACTAAAGAGGCGAGATCATAGTAGAGGGGATTCGAACCCGGGATGGTGGGTTCCCAATCGTGCTCGTCCACGAGCCAGCCTAAGCCTCGGTGTGTATTCATAGATTTTTTATTACAACACAGTTTTCTTCCCTTGATGCATTGCTCAAAACTTGAATATCATGAAAATAGTGTTTTATCTTTTTACATGGAGTATTTGCAACATTGTATTGTTGTAGGAGAGTTCTACTGAACTCTTGAGAGAATTTATGGGCACTAGAGAGGACTGATGCTGATGTGTTCTTTGAATACATTCTAAGAGGACTTTCATAATATCATTAGTTATTGAAATATCTTATTACTACAAGAAAAATAATTGATCACCAACAAAGATTTACAGTGGACACCACTATAAGCTAATAATGTATGATCGAACTCACTATTTTTGCATATTAATCATGTTTCATATATTTATTGTTTTAGTAGTTTGTAAATTCGTTCCAATAACCATCAAATTTAAAGTATGAGCATATGTGTGTTTATGTAGTATTATCATTTAAATGCACATAAAGTATGAGAGACTAAACATTAATCTCTAATATATTGAACTTGCAGCTAAAACAAATAATCTTTTTTAAACTATCTTTAGAAGAAAAGTACCGAAAGGAAGAGCGAATACATATTGAATTAGTCAAGCTATAGCTATCCCTTCTCGTGATAGCATCTCACTCGCCCTACTCTTTTCATGCTGATCTCAAAGCTTCCACACAGGTTGTTGATCACATCAACTAACTTGCCATATGTTGAACCACTTTTTATTTGAGTACTCGCTTGCATACTCATCCACATCTACTTGGCATCATAGAGCTTGCCTAGAGATAACTCGTGAAAGGGTTCTTATCATGTCCTTTTTCAGCTACTTAGGAGGCGAAACATGTCTAGGATATTATGTTGCGTTGCAAATTTGACTTTTTTCTTGATTAAATTTTAATGTAGCAGTCAAACCCTTTTAATTAGGGGTAAAGATGAATAGCTTGGGGATATTTTTTAAGAATTTTTAAAAAGGACTTTCTCGATCTTTTTAAATTGATAGTGAAAACTTTGCCAATTTTACTGTTCACATTCTCTATATTTCCTCTCTACCCTCTCCCTCCCTCATTTTCTCCATTATCTCGAGGGTTCTCAAGTCACTCACCCACCCTTTCATTTCGACATGCTAGTAAGGTCAGGCATCCTCCACAGATAAAATTTGATCCAATTGAAGGCGAATGTAAAGAAAGTGGCTATGACTTTATACTTTGGATACAAAGGGGCTAGAGTAAAGACAAATGCATAGAGTACAAGGGATGGATATAAGGAGATCTAGATGACAATGCCATTAGTAAGAGACTAAGGCGAAGGCAATGAGTGTTACTGTAATGCCCCGAGATCTAACTTGGAAAGAATGTCGATCAATTGCCAAACAATTTACCAGAGTTATCTAAAACCATCTGTAAGCAATCTATCAAACATCTATAAAATTTAAAACATCAATATAACAGTCGATTCATATCTCAAAACAACATGTACAATACTCAGGAACTACACTATCAATGCAAGAAAGGAAACTATCCTGTCCTGAGTACAAAAGAATCATCAATCTATCAAAAGAACTAAAACCTGTCAATCTGGATCAATTCCTATCTCCTGCTCCCGAGCCCTGACCTGAAAATATCAACCACATATAATGAGCTTACAAAGCCCAGCAGGTCACCTAATACCTATAACTGAAATCAAAGCACGACAATGCTATCAATATGCATGTCAATCTATCAATCCAAATCAATCAATGGTCAATGAGTCTATGCAGCGGAAATTCATAGTCAATAAAACCAGTCAATGCAGCAGCAGGCAATTCGATAAATCAACTAAATCAATCAACGTCGTCAATCAAATCGATGCGATCAAATCAATAGAATCAGTAGAGAAAAGCGATACGGCGGAAATACAATGAATCTATAGGCAGAAATCAATAATTCTATAGGCAGTAGTACGATGTCCATGCTATCAATGCAGTATCTATAGTCATCCATTTCTATATCAATACTCAATGTCGATGCACAGAAATCAATCAGTGGGATCAATGCAATCGTACGATCTAGTAAATCCAATCAAAGTCGATAAAGCAGGAATCTATAAAACAATGAATCTATAAAGCAATACAGTAAACATGCAATTCAATACTATATACTGAACAAGTACAATCTACTGGTTATGTTGCTGTTGTAGAATCCATATTGCTGTTGTAGATAATACATTGGTTCAATCAATAAGAGTCGTCACTCTTTTCGCCCGTCGGCATATCAATAAACTCCTTATGTCTCCCTTCAATAATCAATAATCAATGTTTAAAGGAAAGCCCGTCGGCCCACCATCCTGTACAGGTATCAATCAATCTTCTACCAATGTTCAACCAGGTTTCACTTGCGATCAGTATCAATAGTCAATACAATCAATAAACAATTCTATAGTCAATATTAAAGCAATCGTATCAATAATCAATGCAATATCAGTTCAATCTATCAATTTCATACAATTCAGGAATTGTACGAAAATCGGGCAGCGTAACGGTAGTCGGTCAAAATTACACAAAAATCCTGCAAAAAGACACAATATCCAAATCTTTCCAAATTACAATAGAATATCTATAACGTCAATACAAGGCTATTATCCTATAGAAACCAAATCAAGTCAAGTCCCGATTATTTTCTATTCGATTAAAATCACGTAGAATCAATTCCGACCGGTAAAATCTTCGTAGAATACAGTCAAATCGTGTACAATAATCATATCTATAACATATCAGAAGTTGTGCGGTGGAAGTTGTGTCAAATCGAAATCATGTCGAAAAGTCGACTACGAAAACACAAAACAAATCCCAACTCGGTCAAAACACAATATCTTTGAAAACAGAAACAGGGTTCGGAGTCCTTACCACGAGATCTTCACTTTCTCCAACAGCAGCGTCGGACGAAAAGCGCTCCGCGGTCTCCGAAAACCAGCTTTTCTCTTTTTTCCTTTTCTCTTTCTCTCTCCTCAGATATTTCTGATTTTAAATTTGATTTTTCTCTCTCCTCAAAACGAGCTCATTTCCTTATATCATACACTGATCGGCCTGGCCGATCGACAAATCGTCCCGGGACGATCAGACCAAATCCTGATCGTCCTGGACAGTTCCCAGGGCTGTTGTCTGGCCGATCATTTCTACATTACAGATCGGCCTGGACGATCTCAACATCGGCCCGGACGATCTGTACAGAAATTCTTCCAGAAAACACACCAGAAATCAGCTGTTTTCAAAGCACTGATCGGCCTGGACGATCTAAACATCGTCCTGGCCGATTCTGGGAGGAAAATCCAAATCATAGAGGAACAGTAAGGGAACGAGATATTACAGTTACATCTAAAGGCATAGATACATGTGAAAATTTATGGCAGTTAAAATCGGGTCACAGGGTTGGGTTTGGGTCAAACCCGAAACTGACCCGGTACTGCTTGGGTCAACCTGAACCCGACCCGTTTTTGCAAACATGTCAGTTTTTCGGACCCAACTCGCATATTTCACTCCTTAGACGATGTTCCATTCAAGTCAGAATCAGATGTTACAACATTTTGATCGGAAGCAACAATAGGAGTTCGCTCACTGCGAAGGTAACTTTCTTCGTTTCGTGCGCTTCTCCGTAGCTCTTCGACTTTGTTCATTGGATGACGTTACCTTCCAGTCAAAATAGAAGTTACAACATTTTGATTAGAATCAATGACGAGAGTTCGCTTGCTGTGAAGGTAACTTTCTCCCTTTCATGCGCTTCTTTGTAGTTGTTCGGGTTCGCTCCTTGGATCATGTTCCCTTCCAGTCGGATCGAAAGTCACAACATTTTGATCGGAAGCAACGACGGGAGTTCGCTCGATGTGAAAGTAGCTTTCTCCCTTTCGTTCGCTTCATCGTACATGTTCGATTTCACTCCTTGGACAACATTCCCTTCCAGTCAGATCAGAAGGTACAAAATTTTGATCGGAAGCAACGACGGGAGTTCGCTCATTGTGAATGTAACTTTATCCCTTTCGTGCTCTTCTTCATACCTGTTTGACTTCGCTCCTTGGACGACGGTCCCTTCCAGTTGAATCAAAAGTTACAACATTTTGATCAGAAGCAATTAAGTTAGTTTGCTCGTTGTTTGGATTCTGAGTCAAAACTGGGTCATACTCGGGCTTCCTAGTCAACCCGAACCTGACCCAAAATTCGAAACGGGTAGAAAATCAGGACCCAAACCCAAAAATTTTCGTGTCGGATTCGAGTCAGGTTTTCGAGTCATGTCAATTTTTGACACCCTCATGAAATTTGTTTAAAAGAAGAGGGTCTAATGGGGCCATACGTCGCTCGTGTGGGTTCTAACCCCACAACTAGCAAAAAAAAAAAAGTGTAAGAGATAGGCATGTATAGTTATCACATTAATGATTCTTAATTAGAGGATAAGAAAGCTATTTTTATATTAATAAAAGTTGTTCATATATATATATATATATATATAAAAGCAATTAAATATTAGATATATATTCAAATAAATAAGAATTTATTGTCATGTGAACCCAAAATAAAATTTAGAAACATCTACTTATAGTAAAATCGGGTTTAAAATTGCAGCCAGCGTGGGTCTGTCACACCTCACCGGTCGGTGAGAACATCCATCGATCGAATCGCTCGGATTGAACGGAGGTAAAATATCCCACAAATCGAACGCTTCCTACGCCAGCAAAGTGCCCTAAACTTTGTTCAGATTCCTATAAATCGAACGCTAGACAGGTCGGCTGTCAGCAAACTCCTCAAAACCCTAGTTTTCCTGCTGCTAGGGTTTTTGTGTGTTTTTAACACGAGTGTTCTTCTTCTTAAACCTCTTCGCGCAATACATCCTTTGCGGCGGCGCTTAATTCCGTCTTCCTTGATCTCGACACCTTGTACCTTGTAAGTTTATTGTCCTCATCGCGTGGAACTTTTGCTCTTGTTTTCTTCTCATAACCATCGATGTTCTTCCTGGATCCTGCTACATCCGTGATTACTTAATCAATATTGTCGTGAAACTCAGTGCGCTTTGCATGATTCTTAGGGTGATGATTGTTTTTTGTAGCACAGAAAGCCGAGTTCTTTTTTTCATTTACTAAAAATAAGGCTTTTCTTTTTTGGTCAATTGTTCAAGTTCTTGACGGACCACCCCAATACTGTTTTTATCTATTTCTGTATTAATTAGTTCAAAGCCAAATTGTGCATTAGATTTTCAGGTATTGGTATTAATTATTTTGTTACTCCTCCCTTTACAAGAGAAGAAAGGTATTTTCAATATTGTTTCTTACTCTAATGTTTCTGCATCTTATGATTAGCGCTAAAATGGGTAAATCAAGCAAAAAGTCTGCTGTAGAGGTGAGGGCATCGGTTTTAGTTAATTTTTTTTTGGTTTGTTCATTTTGTTCAGTTTTTCTGACATTGTTCTTTAATGTAGGTTACTCCTGCTGCTGTGGCCGTTCCTCCTTCCAAGTCGGCCAAAAAAGGTTTGATTCCTCTGATATTTTTTCATTATTATGTTATGGACCTTTGGTAGTTTTCATTGTGACGTACTTGCGATTCTTCAAGATACTTTGTTCTCATGTTCAGGAAAGAGGGATGCAGAAGTAGTGTTGGAGAAACCTGTGAGTACCAAAAAACCGAAGAAAGTAGTAGTGGAAGTTCAGACAAAGCAGATTGCTGATAAAAAGTCAAAGAAGGTTCCCCCGCCAAAGAAAACTGAAACCAGCACCTCAGAGGACACATCAGATTCTGAAGAGGAGGTATTTCTTGTGTTGACAGCTTTTAATCACCTTATGTTGTTCTAAAATTGACTCATATCCAGCACTATTTTTAAATTGTTTTTTAATGCTTCTGTTTAAATTCTTTGGGATACTTGCTTGTAGACTTATTTTAATTTTATTGTGCAAGGATAAGGAAGCTGTTAACAATTTAACATTTAAGTGCTTTAGTATGCCCTAATCTCATCTATAGTTTGAGTATTTTCAATTTAACTTGTATATAAAGGCACAGCTAGAACTAGCAATGTTTTACAGTATAGTTTCATAATCTTTTTTTTTTATTGATTAAAATTAGGGTGACTTAGTTCAAGCGGTCCTCACCAAAGTAGGATGTATAAGGTTTTGATGTACTCTGTCTTATCCTTGCATTGTGGAGAACCTGTTTTTCCTAATGCTAACTTATGGTCTTCAATTCATGGAGAAAACTAACCAGCTCTCCAAGCCTGTCCTCTAAATGATGGGTTGTGAATTTAGAAGTTCACTGACCTCTTTTTTGCATGGTATGTGTCTGGTTTTTGCATGTATGCAATTTTTCTTATTGATCATGTGGTATGATTCTGTTATGGATAAATGCAATTGATGAGATGATAATACAAATTATGCATTCATGTGATTTGTATTTGCAACTTTTTTGTTTATCAAATTGTGATCATGTGCAGAATTCTGATGTAAAGTCCATCATAGCATGCTCTATTTTCCTTTGTCATACACTAATTGTTTATTTTAAATTCAGGTCAAAGTTGCACCAAAAAAGGGTGGCAAGCCAGTACAGAAACCAATAAAGGATTCCAGTAGCAGTGAAGAAGAGTCATCATCTGATGAAGTAGGTCCAAATGATTTTCCAAGTCATAATTTCCAACATTTGTTATATAATATTTGCTTGTTTTTTTTTACGTTCATTCTAAATCTGGATATTTATAGTATATTTATTGATGTATTACCATAATTGTTAACATTTTTTTAGCAATTTTCAAACTCATTTAAATTAACTTTTTATTAGGAATTACATTGCCATGCATTTCATTATTGCTCACATCAGTGTGATGGGAAGGGTCTCTTTTGTGTCTTTTATGTATTTTTTTCTGTTTTAATTCAAAATATGTATATATTCTATTATATTTGTTGGTGTATTTCCATTGTTTTTAATGACTTTTTAGCAATTTCTGAACTCAATGGAATTAACTTTTTATTGGGAATTACTTTGCGATGCATTTTATCACCGGCAAGCTGAAATAATTTTGCTAAAGCCATATTTGTTGTAAATTGATATAACAATTCATATTTTTACGTAAGTTAAATAGTGTAGTTCCAGTACGTGAGCATGGTGAAATCGCTTTAATCTGAGGCACATTGACTGATTCTGGCCTTTACTTGGAGAGCACGTCTACAATGTAGCTACACCATTTTAAACTAGCGCTAATTTTTTTTTAGTAAAGCAGAGTGAAACATAGCCAAACAAAAATCTTGTACCTGCCACTCTAAATGCATCTGATTAGGTCATCTTTTCTTTTAATTTTAAACTCCCTTTAGTTCATGGAAAAGAAATATGATGATTCTTTGGATAATGCAAAATATGAAATGATGGGATGCATATTTATTCATTTCTTTCATTAGTTCACTTGGCACTCCTTTAAGAAAAATTCAACGGTGCCCTCGTTTATTTAGGGAGTTATGAGCTTTACTTTTTCAAAGTAAGCCCTCATTCTTAAAGATTTGATTATCTGATTAGATAGCTTAAATTGTGATCTAGATTCAACTTTTCATCAAACTATGATTGTATTACCATCGATTAAAAAGGCGTTCGAGGCGGACGCCTCGAGGCGCGCCTCGAATCGAGGCGGAGGTCGGGCGAACTGAGGCTTAAGCCTCGAACGCTCGGGCGAGGCTTACGCCTTTTTCCACGGAGGCGTACGCCTCACCGCGTGAGGCGTCTAGGGCGCTGCCCCCGGAAACCCCCGCAGGGGCGCTGCCCCTTGACCCCGCGACCTGACCGGGCAGGTCGAACCCCGCCAGGGGGCAGCGCCCCCTTGGACCCCCGGCAGACTGGTATATTTTTGTATTCATGTTATTTTATTATTGGTAGTACAAATAATTGTTTTTTTGTTATTTTTTGTCATTATTTAAAATTTTAAATTAATTTATTTTAATTGTTTTGAGGCTTACGCCTCGATCCGCCTCGAGGCTTACGCCTCGCCTCGCTTAGAAAAAACGCCTCGATTCCCGATTTCGCCTTTTAAAACCTTGGTATTATGATATGAAATTAACTTTGAAAATGTTGTCGAATGCTGTGAAACTGGTAAGATTTTATATTCTCCATGCTTTTAAAAAGGGTATGCAATGATCTTGAATTTCCCTTGAGATCAAATGCAAGAAACTTTCAAGATAGAAGCAAGAGGGAGTAGCTCCTTTGTAGGGAATTTAGAGAATGGCTGCTTGTTTCCCTCACTTCTTTTTGTACGCTGTCTCTCTGATTTTCCCCGAATTTAGCTATAACAGTGAATTGAATCACTGATAGATGCCTAAAAAGAGATCAAGCAGCAGCAAACCAAGGATTCTGAGTTTTTGGGGTTTTTGCTGCTACAATTTTAACGTTAATATATTCAATATTTTCTGCAAATTTTATGGAGCACCAGCTCTTCAAATCTGAAAGGCATGTGTTTAATTAACAATTCTACCTTCATTTATCATACATTTATCATCATTTGATCTTTTGGATTAGTTTTATGTTTGTTGGAGGAAATAAAAGATGTGCTTTTATTCATAAGAGGGTTTCCTATTTATAATTGGAGAAAGAATAGTGTCTCAAAGGACCACCAAATAAGGACTGCTAGCCATAATAAGACATCTTTCCTAATATAATAAATATTAAAGTAAGGCTACTCTTCAAGTTGGAGCTCTTCAGCTTGTGACACATTTTTAAAAACCGAAAAGGATTCAAAGGTTTGAAGACTCAAAACTGGAGAATTTATGTTAAGTTTAAGTCGTGAGCTGCACATCAATTTAACACTTTTATGGTTTTATGATTCATTATGTTTTTAACATTCTATATCTATAATTTCATAAATTTTGTTAAACGTTTTTCTTCTGTCTCTGAACTTTGAGGCTGTTTATTAATATTTGATTGTAAAATATTGATATTTCTTCCAGGAAGTCAAACCTACAAATTTGTCTAAAAAGTTGCCTGCTGCGGGAGTTAAGAATGGCATTGCTCTTGCTTCGAAAAAGAAAGAGGACTCTAGTGATGAAGATTCTGACAGCAGTTCTGATGAGGAGAATGTTAGTGCCTAATTATTTTTTTATCAGACTATATATTTTGCTGATTTAATGACAATGTTGTATGCAGAAGTCTGTTGCTCCTTCAAAGAAGCAACCTTTAGCTGTTAAAAGTGTTAGCTCTGACAGTGATTCTGATGAAGATGAGGTCAATTTGTTGAGAGTTTCAAAATTAATTCCTTTGAAATTGTCTCAATGTTTTTGAATGACCCTAATCGTCTATTGTAACCTTATCTCAAGCTTGGATTGATTGGTGCAGGGAAATGGAAAAAAAATTGGTACTGTCAAGAAAGCTCTTCCAGCACAAAATAATGGAGTTACCGAAGACTCTTCCAGTGAAACTTCAGAGAGTGAATCTGATGATGAGGTAAAAGTCATCATAGATTGAAGCAATTGGTTTTGAAAAGTTAATCCATGCATCATTAACTGAAAATGAAACTTTCACAATTTTTTTTAACTTTAATGTTATACAGAAGGTGAAAGCTAAGGCAACATCAATTGTCAAAAAACCACCTTCAAAAGTTACAGCAAATGCATCAAATAAGAAAGAAGAGTCCAGTGAAAGCTCTGATAGTGACTCGGATGATGAGGTTAGTTGACTGTTTGAATTGAGAAATTTTTTTGTCTGGTATTGCATGCCTTTGCATGCCCTGCTCTGTCTGGCTGCTTATGAAAACATCTGCTGTTCTTTTTGTAGGATGATGCTCCCAAAGTTTCTGTTACCACAAAGAGTGGTCCAGCTGCTTTGAAGGTTGCTGTAACCACTGAATCTAAAAAGAAAGATGAATCTAGTGACAGCTCAGAGAGTGATTCTGACTCTGATGAGGACATGGTAGATCCTTGTTTAATGAATTTCAGGCATCTCATAGTTTACTATCGTAGAATGTAATGATCTAGTTATGTAGGCGTTTTTTAAATTATGGCTCCTAGTTTTCTGAAGCCATCCCTATACATATTCTCAGCCAGATTCACCTGTCTTAGTCGATTCATTTCCATGAATGATTGTTCTTGGAATGGTTTACAATCAGGAGTATGCCTGTTAATAGTTTGATGTGTTGCTTAAAGAATGTGTTTCTTGATTGCGTTTATTTGCTAAATACATTGACACTGCAATAAATTGTGACTTAGGTTACCGTCCTCTTCCTTAGTTTTTGCAGGTTTTTAAGAACATTTTATTCTCTTTTTTTTTCTGTATAAGAAGGCTAAGTTTTGTATTTTTCTTTCTGAGAGTATCACTTGATTGTTAATTCCTTAAATACTCAGCACCTAAAATCTGTGCTTTCTCAAACAAATAAAATATCTCTAATGTCTTCCAATATGATATCATCACCGAAATGTTAGTATATTGCCATTAATTTAGATCTTCAACATGGTACTTTCAATGGATAGTTTGTCATTTACTTCTTTCTTAAGAACCACAAACACAAACATATTTGTGGGTGGTTTTTAATGTGTTTTCTTGCATACACTTATTTTACATTTGCAAGTTTTTCCTGGCTATTTATTTGAAAACTGTTCAAGTCATTGCACGTTTTTTGGGGAATATTTTTGGTTGCTGCTTGGTTATGCTGATTTTTTGCATAATTAACGTAGACATAGAAATGATGACATAGCTTCTTGCTTTTGTTTACTGTAATCTTGAAGTCCTTAAGTCATACATGTGGTGTAATCAGTCAGATATTGTCTCTCTGAGTATAAGAATAGTCTTACATTTTTACATAATTTACGCATATAAGATTGTTTTTTATAGACAGTATTAAATAGATGATATATCGAATAAAATAATGATAATAAATTTTCGGAAAGCTCTGTATTTAAGTGGCATGCTCTGTCATCCTAGGTTGAACTTGAACAAGGATGCATTTTTTAAGTTTTGTATTTTAGTTCTATGATGGATATCATAAGATTTTATATAAATTCATCTTGCTAGATGGTCCATTTTTTCTCAAGGAAATTATCTGTTTCTATGCAGGTTCCTGCAGCTATCACTCTTAAAAAGCCTGAAGCCATAGAAACGGTAAATTGTTATCGTTTATGTGCATTAATTATTTGATTTTTGTTATTGTCATGCATATTCATATTTATTTTCTTGGGCTTGCATGCCAGCATGTCGCATAAAGTTCTTTTCTTTTTGATTACTTAGCTTCTCGTTGTTACTCCTGTTCTTTTTAATGGCACTAGTCATGTTAGATCAATTTTTTTTTTCTTCCTTTTACTGGTTATTGGTCCAAGTCTGAAGGAATCAAGTAACAAACTTTGTTGGGTTGATTATCAATTCAGTTATTCAAAAGTTTTAAATAGAGCAAAATATAAACAATACATCAATGGAAAACAGAGGTTTAAACAATCACTGCGTAAGTGCTCGAGGAGTTTTCTTATTACTCTTAGGGTCATGGTTACAACTTACAAGAATACAATTGATGAAGTACTGCTTGGAAGCAGCCAAGTGGGTCTATGGCGCTTGCGTTAATGTTCCTTTTAGCATTAGGAAATACTACTCGTTGAAGGGAATTCCATTCGAATAATTTCTTAATTTATAACGAGTAAAAATTTTCTTTCCTAAAATCAGAATTGGCACAAGTGAACATGGATTTGAACGGCTACCTTACATTTGTTGAATTAAAATTATGGTTGATATGAGTAGTTGTAACTTGCTGATGAGATTACAGGCCAAAAGATGAAACAATAAATCCTAGAAATATCACTTTGATTTGTAAAAATAAATACTTTTTCTTTGTTTATGTCTTTGTCTTTGTCTTTGATCTCTTCTTGTTTTGAATCCCCCCCCCCCTCTCTCTCTCTCTCTTTCTCTCTCTCTATGAGCCTTATTGGCTGAAAAGGTGAAATCTATGTAGGGTTCAACAATCTCTCTAGGTAAATTGTTGCTCAGGCCAAGCATGCTTGTTGGGTGAGGATAAATGTTGATGATCGAGCAAATACTAAAGGGATAATTGAAGAGGACCTTGTAAATTTGCTGGGAAACCATGTAGTTAAGAGAAAATGATTTGATCTCCGTTCTAGCAGTCTTTGTTAGATTAGGAATTTTTTTGAATGTTATTACAGCGAAAATCACTTGGGAGAAAAACTACCAAGAAGATTGGTGCCTCTTGAACATTTTTTTCCTTGAAGAGAAGGCGGAAGAGATAACCCCAATGAAAATTCTTCATGGAATGTTCCAAGGAAAAATAAAAGATGTAATTGATGTTGAGTTATTCAAGAACTATTTGTTGAAAATACTTTTGCTGACAACAATAATGTTTCATTTCACTAAGAATGAAGATGAACAACATATTGATATCACAAGTGCAGCCAATTCTTCTAGTGATTTGTTGGGATTTGAAGATTCTCCTATAGAATCTGTGGATGATGCTGATATTACTCTTTTCAATAATGTAGAAGAACATGTTGTGACTTAAAATGCTAAGAACTTGTTGACATAGGTTTGGATGTTGAACCATTAATTGTCTGCAATAGTTTGGAGTACTTGGGCTTCTTGAGTCATGACGTTTTGAAGAACTTGAGTATTAGATATATAACATTCTGGTTGAAGAGCCAATTTACTCCCTAAAGGGTTTGGATTGCAACTTGGATGCTCTGACTTCAGAGTTATCTTCATTGAGGGGTTTCCACAATGTTGTGTAGGGTATGACGTTTGAGAAAAATTAGAAAATGATGGGATTTTTCTATAATGCAGCAACTCACTCATTCAATCATTTCATTCAGCTTGCAGATTTAATCATTCAAGCTGATTGTTAACAATGAATCTATTTTCCCCATCTATTTGTTTGAGTGGACAGAACATAATTTGAAATTTGACTTCTAAGAGCTTATCAACAACAAGCATGGGGGAACAAGAAAGTAGTTACAGAGTAAGATAATTGATGTGATGTGATTGATCTGCAAGTATCATCGATTAAAACATAGTTTCTGATCCATAATCAAAATCATCTGTTCAGAAATTTTAAAGTTTGATGCATGGACAAGAATGTTTTACTGCATCAAGCAATTTTTATCTAACCTTATTCTATCAACCTCTTGCAAATTCCTTGGATTATTCTCTTTCCATGTCATGAATTGACAGCTAACTCTCCAGACAACTTTATATAGCTTATTCTTGATGCTATTGCAAATGTGAAATTATGTCCGCAGTAGATTCTATAGATATTTACTGAACTAGCATGGCACTTGTTTGTGATGGCACTGATGGATTACTTTTTATGGAGCACAAAAGTTTATGCCTAATTTTCTAGATGAGTTTCAAATTGTAAATCTGTACAGCCAAATTTGTTGGAGCCCAACAAGTTTGATGAAGATCTGTGTTTAAATTTAGCTGAAACTTTGATAAAACATTTGATTTGAGCTTAATTTCTTTTAGACTTTTTTAATTCAGTTATTTTTTGACATGTTTATGATGAACCTCTTATAGAAAGTGACATTATATAGTTATTGGATTAATTGAGTTTGCTCATAGGATGGAATTTTTGGTTATTGATAAAGCTCAATTGCTTTCTAAAGATAAAGTCAGGAACTTGGCACTTATTTTGTTTAATTGGGCTTTGAATGCTGCTTGGGAAGAATCTTTATATGGATTTTGATTACTAATTCGCTAGTGGGCTTTATTAAAAATTTGGATCTATTGTTTTGTCTACTTAGCTTCCTTCAAGATAGAATTTCTGTAATCGTATTTATCTTATTATTCAGTCCATTCTTACTTGCACACTGCTATATATTGTGCTTGTTTGTCATTTCCCACTTTCTTTGTGTGATTTCATTGTACTTGCTCAGGAATTTTGTGATTTAGTATTATTTGCTTTCACCAAGCAGTAGTATGATAGATGTTGAAAAATCTATAAATTACTTGCGGCTTGCAATTTTTTTACTTTTATTGAGTAAACTTTTTTCTTTCCTTTTTAAAACTTATATTGTTGTTGTGTATGGGTTTCTTTTGAGTGTGGTGCAATTGCAATTAGCAACCTCCCTTGGAAGTTGTCCTCTTGTATTGGTGTGAGACCTATATAATATTAATTTTGTTGTTTTCTTTCTTTTTATCTTTTTCCTTCCTTTGTTGTAGCTTTTGATTTTTATCAAAGTAGATACTAATGAAATTTTATTTGTACAAGAATTCAATTTATTACTTATTTTTAAAGTTTCTTATTTTGTGTTGATTTTTTTGGATTTAATCAAATTCAATCATTACGTTAGGTTCAAATTCTTGTATTTTTGATCTGCAAGTGAAGAATGTGAACTTTTAATTTTCTTTGTTATTTTACATTCATAGCATTATCCTAATTACATTAGGAGCTTTAGAGCCCTCCATCCCTTGCCTTGAATCAGAGAGCCTGCTGCTTCTGGCCTGCTTTGTAACAGCTGCAGAGCCGCTTGGATCAGCTAATGCTCCTCGGTAGATGATTGGTATTTATTGTTTGCATCTTGGCATTTTGACTTATCTTGTCATGAGAAGGCCTTGATTGATGTTGTAATGGTGGTATTTGAACATGAAAATGTCATTTGCTTAGTTTTCATTCTAGTTGGTCTTCTTATGCATGTTTTTCAAGTTATTTTTGTTTGTTTTGATTTTAATGCTCTCGCTTGTAATTTAGCACCAATATTCCACTATATTTATTAGCTTTTGTCTGCTATAGAAGAGTTCAATTTTTTTTATTGATTTGTTGGTTCTGTTTATTGTTTCAGAAACCACAAAGCAAGGCCAAGGCGGAAGAGAGTTCTGATGATAGTTCGGATGAGAGCTCTAGTGAGAGTGATGAGGAACCTCAGAAAAAGAAACTGAAAGTACCTGTATGCCTCTTAATGAGTTCCTGAATTTATCATTTAAATTGGTGGACAAACTTGCCTAATGTTTCCGGCTAATATCATTGTTATAGGAAACTACTGGATTGAATGCTAGCAAGCCTACCATGATTAGTGCTGAAAAGGAGAGCAGCAGCAGTGAAGATGAGGATGACAGTTCTGAAGAAAGTTCTGATGAGGAGACTCCAAAAGTACAACAAAACACGGTAGGCAAAATAAACCATGCTTTTTACTTGTTCTTTCAGAATACCAACATAATGTTTTTTTGCTTTGGAGTGTTTTTTAAATGTTTTATTACTATGAATTTTATTGTGTTTTGACATACTCGGTAGCCAACTAAACAACCAAAAAAGAGTAGTAGTTCCGATGAGGAGTCCTCAGATGAAAGTGAAGACGAGCAGCCAGTAAAGACACCTGCAAAGAAAGTATGCTTTCATCTTCTCCTCATTTTTTCTCTCCTTGCGAAAACTAAAATTCATACTATGGAGACCAATTGAAGTTGTTTTAAACTTTTCAGAGAAGGTTTTTTATGCCTTTCCCTGCTGTTTAACGACCATTGAAAATAGTTATTTTTCTAATTAAATGGTTATTAATGGTTATCTTCATTGTGCTTTTTTCATTGATGATGTGAATAAAATTTCCAGGAGACTGACTTGAAGAAGAAGGCTGCACCTGTAGATCAAACGGTTAAAAAAGTTGATAAGAGAGTGGTATTTTATTGTTTAGTTTATTTCTTTTATTACTGGTTGTTTAAAAATTAGAGATTTAATGTTATTTTAATTCAGGAAAAAACCCCTGTGGGTAATCAAGGTGTATCATCAGGATCAAAGACACTTTTTGTTGGAAACTTGTCATTTGACGTTGGAGAGGATGACATGTGTGTACCTCTACTCTTGTTCTTTGTTGATTTTTTTCCTCGAGGTTTTATTCTAATAATTTTCCTTGTTTCTCTCATTTAGAGTTGAGTTCTTCAAAGAGGCAGGGGAAGTTCCTGATGTTCGGTTATCCAGATTTGATGATGGACATTTCAAGGGGTTTGGGCATGTAGAATTTGCCACCGCAGAAGCAGCTCAAAAGGTTGCTTGGTTATTTAAAAAAATGTCTACTTCTTATTGTTGTTATCTGATGCTTGCTTATTCATGTTTAAATATATTTACTCTCAGCTTCCTGCAGATCACAGCTTTAAACTGATTTTATGCCCTCGTTTTGATAGGCATTGAATGATTTAAATGGGCAAGAACTTTTGGGTCGCCCAGTAAAACTTGATTTGGCACGTGAACGTGCTGAACGCAGCGCATATACTCCGAACAGCGGGTATTATTGTCTTTCTCTCAACTAAGAAACTACTATGTTTTTTATTTGTGAAAATTTTCTATCATAGCAACTTGAATAAATTTTTTTCCTTGCAGTATCTTTTAATGCTTATTTTGAATTGAGTCAAGCAATATTAAATTAAATTGTCCAGTGAAGTCGCGTATTGTGCTCTGAGACTCCATTGTAATTTAGAATTTGGTTCCAATTAGTCTGACGGGAATTGTTGTGTGGATGATAGGGCTGATATCAATTTGAGTCCTAACGAGTTTTGATTAACTTCAAATCGAAATTGATTAGAAGAACTCCACTCCAAATCATTGTGTGCTAACGCTAAAAATGAAGTTAATTGATTTTTAGTTATCCCTTTTGAGTTGACTTGATTATAAAATTAGGGCTCAAAGTTTGATTAAAAAATAAAGTGCCGAAGACATTTGAAAGAAAATTCAAATGCAAAGGTATAAATCATAATTGCTTGTTATAAAAGAAAAATATCAAATGAATGAATAACAGATGATATACGTAATACATGTTACAGAGTAACAAATGATCAAAAAAAAACTTGCAATAACAATTTCAACAATACGTAATACATGAAGATAGTTGTGATGCTCAAAGGCTATATCATCCTTTAGCTGTTTTGCAAAGTATTACAAACAAAGTCTAGTTAGCAGCCACCTCAATAACTTCAAACGGGGGTTTTTAGAACAGCGAAGATGTTAATGATCAAATAAAAAAAAAGGAGAAATGTTAGATACTAGATAACCATAATCTAATATTGAGTTACTCAATTCAGAATGCTAACAGAGACTAAATGTTGTCATCCGTACTAACTTAACTCTGACATATTTAGATGTTGAAGTTGTCAAATTCTAAAAAGATTTTGTAAACTTGCCACCAGAGTTTTGAAAATTTAGCATGGAAAAATCTTGATATTAAATTATCCGAAAGATCAAAGTTGGAGACTAACTATATTTTCATGAAAATCAAAACTTTTGTCCTCGAACTTTTAAGAAATCAGCTAAAAAGATATGTGATTTAGGCCAATCCTTAAGAGAACTAGAGTTAACATTAAGTATGTCCTATGTGATTTGGGTAAATCCTTAAGAAAATAAGAGTTAACATCAAGTATGGCGTCTATTTCAGGTGTTCGGCAATGGCAATAAGCCAAGTAGCCAATCCATATATTTTATATTAAAAACCAGCAAGTTTTCAATGTGCCTCAAATATTAACCTAGTCAATGCATTAGTCAGGGCGGAACTACACTCTCAAAGAGAGTGAGTAAAATATAATTATGAGATGTATAATATTATCTATGAAATAGAAAATGAAAATTGTTCTTAAAATTTGGACAACTGTATATTTTGAAAATGTGAAAAATAGTTAAAATTTTTATTTTTCTAAAAAAAATGATGGGCAATTGCTCAGCCTTAGCTCTTTTTGGTTTAACCGTTGGCATCAGTCATCAATATAGGATGTGATTAACATCTCAAGATTGTAAGAATGTAAGATCAATAATATTTAATAAATAATTAATCAATGAAATTGATTTTGTACAATTAAATATGTGAACATGTAAATCATAACCAAGGCATAGCAGTATCTACATTTAAGTATGTGAACTTTGTATATAAATGAATGAAAATTGATTTTATTTGAAAAATTATTATGTTGCAATCTATGTCTTGTTTTTCGGGTGAGCTGTGTGTGTGTGTGTATTTTTGCTGGCCATGCAAAGTCGCTTGCAACATTGGAACATTATATCCTTTCAAACATATGGGTAGAACACCCTTATGAAGTATGTCTCATTCAGGATTAATGAAACTTGATG
Organism: Dendrobium huoshanense; assembly: GCA_016618105.1. Classification (NCBI taxonomy): domain Eukaryota; kingdom Viridiplantae; phylum Streptophyta; class Magnoliopsida; order Asparagales; family Orchidaceae; genus Dendrobium; species Dendrobium huoshanense. Next base: position 55,582,723 of record CM028344.1, read on the forward strand.
GCTTTCTTTGAAGTTAATGTTCAAAAAACATTTGAAGCACCCTTTTTCTCCTAGCAGTTGTAACATGTGCAATTCTTTGTTTTAATTTATATCATTAAGGATTTGGTTCTCTGAAACTGAGAACGGCGTGCCGCCTTGCTATTAGGTTTTGTGTCACTGATAATTATGCTATTTATTTATATTTCGTGATGGAAAATAGGTCTTTCCAGAAGGCTGAAAAAGGTTCGAGTCTTACCATATTTGTAAGAGGTTTTGACAAGTCACTCGAGATGGATCAGGTAAATTTACTCTCGTTTTATGTTTCTACATTTTCCTTTGATTGCTTAAAAAATCATTTTGGAGCTGAGTGTTAACTTTGAATGCAGATTCAAAGTTCCCTTGAAGAGTATTTTGGTTCTTGTGGAGAGATAACACGAATTTCCCTGCCTAGAGATTATGAATCAGGAGGTTCTAAAGGGTCAGTTCTTTTTTATGCAAAAAGTTTATTGTTAACTTGTTTAATTGTTTTTTCTCGTTTGGTCATTAATAATATGGATTGTATTCTTGAGAGAGTTCTTTTTCATTTTGTTGTGACACTATTAGAAGTAAATGACAGCTGCTTTTGTTTGCAGTATTGGATACCTTGATTTCGGAACCGAGGAGGCTTTCTCAAAGGCCATGGAGCTTTCTGGCTCGGAACTTGGAGGTTACACACTGACGGTGGAGGAAGCTAAACCGAGAGGTGATGGAGGTAGTGGCGGCGGCCGCGGCGGTGGCAGAGATGGTGGTGGTTGGAGTGGTGGTCGAAGTGGTGGCCGTCGTGGTGGTCGTGGTGGCAGAGATGGTGGTGGTTGGGGTGGAGGTCGTGGTGGCGGCAGAGGACGTGATGGTGGTGGGCGACGTGGCAGAGGCAATGGCAGGGGCGGTGGAGGTCGTTTTGGCTCCGGCACACCCAGCCAAGGTTATATGCACTTTTGATTGATGATCACGGGAATTATTGGGTTCGGACACCGGGCACAGTTTACCGTTCGGTACTTCATAGTATCGAGTAATACTGAGCTGGTACTTCAGAGTACTGAGCACTGCTAAGTACCGAGTTTAATATCGAGTAGGGGGTGATGTGGCGCATTTTCATTAAGCTCTGGACGACGTCCGGTGTCTGAACCCAATAATTTCTCATCATGCCTACAGTTAGTTAGACTGAATGGCGGAAAATTTCTTTTTCTTTGGTAGAATTTTCTTTTTTGATGGTGCTGAAAACATAAATTATTATTATTATTTTGCAGGGAAGAGAACTACCTTCGGTGAAGACTAGATGAGTTTCAACTTCCTTTTGCATCTGCAGATCTAGCTGCTTCCGACACTGAAGGCATCTTCTATCAATTTCTGTAGCTTGTTAAAGTCACCGTATGGCTGCCCAATTTTGCAAAGTCAATTTTGACTGCGATATGTTGCAACTTTTGTACCTTGATATTTTATATTATTTATTTGATTTCCTGGAGAACATTGAATTCAAGTTTAATCGAAGTAATTTGCGTGCTGAAAGTATTTATGTATTATTGTTAGATTAATATTGGTGTTCTGATTGACCATGACTTCACATTAGTAGTAAGTTTCAATTAATGGATCTATTTGGTTCATGAAAGCTTTTAGTTTGATAGTCTTACATGTTTTTATTCTCTCTTTTTCAATATATGACAAGGAAATGAGTAGTGCTATTGAAGTGGTTGTATTAAGGCTACTTATGAGATAATTTTTTGTCATTATTTTTTTAACAAGAAAATTTTAGCTATTATTAATGAAGTTCATAGACTGTATTTTCTAAGAAAATATTTGATTATTAATATCAAACTTCTTATTACTTAAATATAGAAGTATCCTAAGTTTCTGATATTTCTATCTATTCGGTTCTATATCTTTTTTCCTCTTCTTTTTATTGTCATTTTTAAAATAGGAAATTTTTAATTTTGATTTTTGTTCTGTTATTCAATTCCTAAAAAATATATTCTTCATTTTGTTGATGTCAAAAGATTAAAAAAAAGTTTGTCTAGACGATTAAAAAAAAAGTGAAATGTACATTTACTTAAATGGGTCCCAAATAACTGTTTTGCATCTTTTGGAGCGCCCATAGATTTTTTGATTACAAAGTGATCAAGGAACTAAAACAGTCTGGAGAGAGATTCTTTTAACAAAATCTTTCATTTACAACATCAAGATCAAAAAACTTTGCCTGATTTCAGCATTCATTTTAAGATCAGTTGGCATCTGCAAGAATGCATCAGCACCGTTTGTAAGAACTCATTTACCACATTAATGTCAAAAAAAATGGTACAAGTTTTAACTGTACATTAATTTCCACTCTCAGAATCCAATAATTTTTTGGCAAGTGAAAGTTCTTCCTTATCTTCGGAAATAAAATCTAAACTCTCATCCTCCATTTCATCATCATCCTCATCATCATCACTATTGTCACCAATACACAAATATTCGATTGTCCTCCTTCCCAAGTGATGAACCTTATCTTCATTTTCATCAAATGAAGAAAGATCTCCAATTGTCTTTGCACCATTACTGTCATCACTGCCCTCATTGATCACAAGCTCATTTGCTTCCTCTTGTTCTTCTGGTGTTTTCGCTAGAGACAAAAGAATATTCTTTGCCTTCTGGTCAGGAGACAATCCACCTTTCCTCATTTCCTTGAACCAAACAACTGCACTTTCAAAATCTGAGTTCTTACCATATGAATCCATGATAATAGTATATATTGCTTGGTTAGATTCTACACCCTGCATCCTCATTCTCTCATATACACGCATTACCCTTTCAATATTATTTGTCTTTGCATAACCTTTCATCAAGGTTCCATAGACAATAACATTTGGCTTTAAACCATATTCTTTCAAGCGGCGGAAGAACTTTTCTGCTCCATCCATGTCAGAAGCATTCACATATGCAGATATCATGGTTGCGTAAGAGCAGAGGTCAGGACTAACTCTGTCAAATAGAGAAATATAGGTTAACAAATAATCAAGGAAAGTTGAATTTTGAAGTGGTCTTACTTGTCCCTTTTCATGCTCTTGAAAACAGTCTTGGCTTCCTGCAACATTCCAGAAATTGCAAATGCATCTAGCAAAACGTTGTATGCTTTTCTTGTTGGCCTGATAGAAGAAAAAATGAATCAGCAGCAGCAGGATATGACTATTCTCTATCTAATTAGAGAGATAAAACTGATTGAGCAAATCATTCAATGCTTTGCATGCTACCATTTCTTTTTTATATAATCAAGCTCGATGGCTCGTCGAGTAGCTCGTGTAAGACAGCGGGCTTCACGAGAGAGGGAGCGGGTCGCAGCTGCGCCGCGAGCGGGAGCAGGATTGCTGGAGTGGGCGCGACTGCGGGAGCTGGCTTCGCTGCGAGTGGGAGCCGAAGTACGACTGCGAGCAGGAGTGGGATTCGCGGATGACGCAGGAGCTCGACGAGCTGCAAGACTCGACTCGTCTCACGCTCGTTTCGTGAGATGAGTCGAGCTCATCTTTCGAGCTCGAGCTCGGTATTTGACAGTCGAGCTCAACTCGAACACCCCCTAGCTCGAGCTCGACTCGACTCATTTGCACCCTAGGTTGAATCATTAAACATAGTGGTTTAACAAATTACTATATTATCCTCTTGTATCTTAGAGTTGGACTTTTTTTTATCATCATCTTTTTTAGAAGCATCCAAACGTTGCAAACATTTGCTTACATTTGTTGTCCATCTAATAGCACATGAACGTTATAAACATTCAGCTCAATTTATTAAATGTGGATCTATTGGCTATATCACTTCTCCCAAAGGCTATGTGACTATAATCTATACTTCAAAAGATTTGGAATCTCATCATGTCGTATCCTTTGAACATGTGAAACCTCTACCAGAAATCTCTATTCTCCCTAATTTTGATTAACAAATTTTAGTCCTGAAATATTCAAACCTAAATTGATATATGAAAAAACATTAAACTCTTCCATCTCATAAGCCAAATCCTCCATCCGAGCCTATGCAAATTGATCTGCCACCTGAGCTTGCTAATGAGATTTTAATTATTGCTCTCAAACGATCTTCCAGAATTTGTCATCCTCCAATTAGTAGGGCTTTCACATCACATTGACATTGGTTTCCACTCCTTTAAGCTATTCATAGGCAATAAACATTATTGTTAGAAAGAGACTGACGGAAGAATTTTGAGTTCTTGAAGATAATCATAATTTGGAGATTATTCAATATCCTCCAAAAGTTAAAATCCATAGGATGCAATCATGCAATTGGGCTTACTCAACCAAACTCCATTTTGATGGTACCCTAGATTACTACAAAATATGGTTAATTGTTCTTGGCGACAAACAAGAATATGAGATTAACCATGAATAAACTTTTGCTCTTATAAAAAAAAAGACTATAGTATGAATGCTTATCTCAATTGCCCCTTCATAAGGATGACCACTTTACCAAATGGATGTTAAAAATGACTTTATTCATGATTTCAAAAAGGAAATCTACATTACCTCCCACTAGGTGTTCCTGCCTCCTATTGAAGTATGCAGGCTAAAGTGTTCCATATATATACTGAAACATACTCGACATGATAAATTTTGAAAATTAATTTCTCTTTCAAATAGAGCCAATATGATTCAATATTATTTTTCTGTAAGACTTCCAATGGGTTTGCTCTTCTTCTGGTTTATGTGATAACATCATTATTATTTGAATAAATTTACCTTTAATTAGTCATCTACAACATCTTTAAATTATATTTCATACAATTAACTTAAATTTGGAGGTTCACACTAATGTCTCTAGTACATTTTTAAGCTAATCTAAATATACATAGGATCTCATTATTTTGGTTGTCCTCCAAAATACCTCCTCAAGTGGACCCTCCTTTAGAAGTAAACACGAATTATTGCATGAGGAAGATGATCTTTGTTCCTATCCCACTACATTCAAGCAATTGGTAGACAACTTAACCAATTTAATAATTACTGGACTTGATATTTCTTTCCCATTTCAACAAGTCAGTTTATGCAAAATCCTCATCACAAAAAAACCCTCATTAGTCAAATCATTCAATATTTTGTTGGGACATACAGCCATGGCTTATTCTTTCCATTTGGTTCTCTTTCTCTTCAGCTTATTCTTTCCATTTGGACATACATACGTTATCTTGTTTCCCTCTACTGTTTTCGCTAACTCTCTAACATTTTGCTACTCACACAATTATTTCCTGCTTCTGTTGTTGCCTCTGTTTCCTATTCTCTAGTATGCCACTATCCGTGCTACTGTTTCCTGCTATTACTAATGCGTCGCCTCCAATATGATCATTGTCAGCTCACCGTTTGTGCTCACTCTGCCTGTTTTGGGCATTTTATAGGAGAACCTAAGAATTGGACTACACAAATCACAACCTAAACTTTATATGCAAGGTTTGATGCTATTGGAATTCATGAGGATCTATATGTCTAGATCTTGATAGATTCTGAGAAGTTTCTTATTTGCGATCTTTTGTGGGCTATGAATAAGACCACTAAGATACTGTTACGCGTGAACCGGCCCAGGAGGGGCCGGCTGGACCCGGTTCAGCCCAGGTCTACACCAGGCGGAGGCGGAAACGCCCAGAGGAGGGGGCGGACAAGGTGGACCCCACTTGGGGCTGATTTAATTGTGTGGGAGGGAAAATTTTGAATGCAAAGGGCTGTTTAGGTAATTTGTAGGAATCCTTTATTGTTAATTAGGAGGATTAGGAGGGAGAGGGCATCATCTTGAATTTGAATGTAATTTGAGATCTAGGGTTTTCTTGCTTGGGCTCTTGGCGTTGCCGGAGATTGTCGGAGAGTTGTTCTTCCTATCGAATCGAAGAACATTGTATCTTGCTTTCGTTTTGATCATCTACTAGTGGAATATAAGTCCATTGTGTGTTTTTCTCTCAGATTTCCTACAGTTTTCTACTGTTTTCCTGCGCTTTGGGCTGATTTCCTGCAGAAAACAGCAGCTATAGTGCTGTTTTCCCCACTCGAGTCGATAGGAAATACTTGGATCTAAGTATTTCCTATCAGATACAAAATCATATAGCATCAAGTATGACAATAATAATTCTAATTTTCTTCTATTCCTATGTGTGTTAAATAGATGTGTATTATTTCCCTTCCAAAAGTTTTCTACCGTTTGATTATATTAATGGACATCTAATTTGTCGTGAGACTCGTTTTGTTTCAGTTTTATACTATTTGATTATATTACTGGCCATCTAATTTGTTGTGAGACTTGTTTTGTTTCAGTTTTATACTATTTGATTATATTACTGGTCATCCAATTTGTTGTGAGAGTTGGGTTTTTCTTTGCCTTGGTCGATTAATTTTTGGAGTAGGTAAGTGTTTTAAGATGAGAAAGTACAGATGCATTGAACATTTGCTATAATGGCCAAAGTACTAACAAAAAGCAGGCAAATATGATCCATAAGCAAACTACTTGATCGATATGACCATTGAATGCACACGTTCTTTTTCTCTTTACGCGACCCATCATGCAAAAACACTAATTACTGATTGCCTTTAAAGAAATATCAGTACCCCATTAGGCCAAAGCTGCATCAAACAATACCTTAGTACCCATGTTGATCGTAAGCCTTACCCAATTTGAAAATAGAATTCCAGTAAATTTAATGATATAATCAATAATTTTCTAGAAGAAACATCCACATCTTTATCATCATCATTAGCTTTATCCTTTTGTATACGAATTCTCATGTTCCATTCACATTTATTGAGAGCTACGTAAGGTGTAAAACTCAATTTTGCGACAATTTTTGGACAACTTCTGACTATGTTGCCATTTGTCCAATCCTTTTTGCAATGTAATTGACATTCACATTCTTACGATAATTCATTTTTATTGGGCAGAATGACTTAATATAGCTCAAAATAAGAGAATCCTTTGGAAATAATCAAATACATTGCACATATAATCTGACACAGATAAGTGAATAAGAAGATAGTAAAAGTTAAAGCAAGAGCAACAGCAAGCACCTGACACCAGCATTTAGCATCTCCTCAAAAACTGCCAAAGCTTCATCCTCTCGCCTGGCCTTCCCATACGCACTGATTAGAAGTGTATAGCTCACCACATCAGGTCTTATCCCGGATCTTTGCATCTAGAGAGGCTCACTAAGTTCAGAATTTATGAGACTGGTGCTGGAATGTTCTATAAAAAAATCTTGCTATCTAGCAGTCAACCTTGAATTCTCCTGATATTTATTTATTCGTTGCATCTAACATGAATTTTGAATTAAATTATCATCTAAAAGTTTTGCTGTGTAAATAGCACTCATATCTTTTTTTTTTTTAAAATTTAAAAGAAGTTACGGTTGCCTTTTCTAAAATTAAATTGACAACGAATTAATATACAAACAACAAAATACGTGAGTCTCAGCTCCACCCTAAACTAGTTGATTTATTTTCCATGTCAAGCTACTATCAATTATTTGCAAATATCAATCACAAAAGATGTATTTAAGGGTTCGTTTGGAATGGCTTTTTTACTGCTGCTTTTAGTGCTGCTTAAATCATCTTTCTAGTACAAAAACTAAAATTTTTGTACTACAAAGTTGTTTTATTAAGTTATAAGAAAGCCGTCCCAAATGAAGACTAAGTCTCAAATTCAAACTGCCATAGTTCCTGAAAAGCCTGAAGGATTCATTTCAATCACTTATATTGTTTGACTGCATATTAATGGGCTTGTTTGACTGCATGAGCAGCAAATATCAAGTTGAGAATTGATTCCGATTTTAATTGAAGAAAAAAGAGGGCAGAATGATGAAAGAGTTACAATACCTGGTCATATATGCTCGAAACCTCCTTGTAGCTGGTTTCAAAAGACATTAGGCTATTAAAGGTAACAGCACTTTGCGGGAACCCTTTTTCAGCCATTTGGGAAAATATTTTTCGAGCTTGGTTGTAATTGCCAGCTTTCCTGTACATGTATATCATCATATGGAACATTTTCTGGTCAGGCTTAAAAGAAGCTCTCTCTTCATTCAAAAGATTTTGGAAAACTGCCTCAGCTTCCTCAAATTTGTTTGCCTGTCATAAATTTATTGTGTTGATAAGAAATAAGAAAGTTTCATTGAGAGGTAAAATGATAATCATCAACAGCACAAGGAGGACTATTACAAATCGAATCCATACTACAATAACAATAAAGGAGGTTTTACTAGATCAAGGTCTGCCAAGGAAACTTCTTTAAATCGAACTCTATATGGATAAAGAATCATTCCTTCCGAAATCATTCCATTTTTATGCTTATGCTAATGTTATTAACTTTAAAACAAGTCAGAAATTCTCCCATCTAAATATAGAAAACCTCCTTGGCTCACAGTAAAAGACTTCACTATGTTCCTGAATAAACTGAACTCATGTGCAAGCTATATCAATAAGAAGTGATCAACTCTTCTCTTCAGTAAAATATTTATCGATACCAAGTCAGACATGAACTAAAAGACTCCAGAACTTGAAGGCTCAAGTGTTATATAAGCACTGCTCTGAGGAAGCCCCGTTCTTGTTTTATAATATAGTTTCATGTTACTTTTCTTCTTGCGAAGTCTGTTTTGAAAGGCTTTAGTAATAAAAACAGCTTGCAAAATCTTTAATGAATTTAATTTGCTTATATAAACGGTAATAAGGTGGGTTCCCTTTGATAAATTATATTCGGTTTGAGAATCAAAGATTTGCAAATTCACTGCATTAGAGCTACACTATTAAAAAAAACTTATTTTACATTGAAAAAGAGCCATTGTGAGATCATGCACCCGAATGATTTTTATTTCAACAATGCAAAATCTTACAAGGATTTTAATAATTTTCTTGATATGTAGTCTAAACTATATGAAAGAATAAACTCATATGCTTATATTTAGGTTGTTTCCTGTTAAAGTTAACAAAGGAAAAGCTGTGAATGGACCAACAGAAATGAACAAATTACAATTCTGCAATGATTTTTTCTAACGAAATGCTCTACATAGGGTTTTTTTCCCCTAACAAAATGGTCTAGATAGTGTTGAAATTGGGTATAAGAAATATGAGAGAAAAAACTATTCACTCTATTCAAATTGCAGATGTACATATTTACAGGTGTTAAACAATGCCAATTATCAATCATAAAATTAAGGAAGAATTAATACAGATTAATACAAAATAAATAATAAAGACGATTTGATAAGGATCCGACATGGGTCACAATGGTGCTTTTATAAAATTTTCACACTTCTCAAGCTAAGAATATATATCAATCATTCATAGATTAGAAGTTAGGTTATTGAATTATGATTGATCATTGTCTTTGGTGAAAATATTTGCTATCCAAGTCTTGTTGGAGCGTACTGTATTTGAATGATCATTGATCAAATTTTTTTTTTTATAAAATGTTTATCAATTTTCACACTTAATTCTACCATGGTGAACTATTCTTTGGCAATGCTAATTGTAGCTTAGCTGCCACAAATCATTGGTTCTTCAATGTAGATGTTTATGCCTTCCAACAACTTTTTAAGCCACATTTATTCACAAACTACATGAGCCATGACCCTGAATTGTGCTTCAACACTACTTCTAACAACAACCAATAGTTTTTTACTCCTCCAGCTGACAGTCTTCCCATACAAATAAATAATAACTAGAGGTAGATTTTCAATCAATTATGGACTCAGTCGAGTTAGCAATAATAAAATTTTCACAATCCTATATATTTCCCTGTTTGAATAATAGTCAAATCACATGACTCCTTTTTAGGTACCTTAGTATCCTGTAGATGGCATCAATGTGTTACTAAATGAGAGTATACTTGCTAATAGCGAAATAGTGCACCATAGCGCATAACACAGAGTACAATAGTGCTATATTAAAAATGGTGCAAAATATTAAAATATTATGAATGAAAATGCAGATGAATATAAAACTATAAAGTTGAAAGATAAATCATCATACAACAACAACAATAACATCAAGATTTCATCCCACTATGCGGGTTCGGTGAAAGATAAATCCATAATAATAAAAATAAATAAATGTGATGATGAAGTTTAAGTGCTCAAAACTCACCTAAGTTTAAGTGCATTTTGAAAAAAATCCTACATTCTTTTGAATACCTAACATTTATAGAGATAGCCATAATAACATGCACACAGTAAATTTTTTTAATAACAAAATACAATTTAGAAATAGCAAAGTAGCATCATAGGTGAGAAATGATACCTTGATAAAAAAATAAGGCGTGCGACTGCTGTGAGAGGAAGACAGAGCATGTTGCCTAATGTTAGGGGTGTCAATTCGGGTCAGCGGGTCGGGTTCTGGTCGAACCCGGAACTGACCCGGCACTGTTCGGGTCAACCCGAACCCGACCCGTTTTTAAAAACGGGTCAGGTTTCCAGACCCGAACCCGACCCGATTCGGGTCCGGGTCAACCCGACCCGACACAATGACCCGAATTTGAGCTAAAATTGCTAATTTTTGGGTCAAAATCGGGTCAATATTTGATTTTTGGGTCAAAATCTGGTCAATCTTGGATTTTCGGGTCAAATATGAGTTTTTGTGTCAATTTTGGGTTGATGGGTCAACCTGAACCCGACCCGATTTTTAAAACGGGTTGATTTGTTCAACCCGAACCCGACCCATTTAGGGTTCGGGTTGACTCAAACCCGAATTTTTCCGGGTCGGGTTCGGGTCATGTTTCGGGTCGTGTCAAAAATTGACACCTCTACCTAATGTGCGAGGAAATTAAGGCATGCAACTACGCGAAGAAGACAAGATCACCTACTGTGCGCGATGTACTAGTGAGTAGGATTGACCGAGCAACTATTTTGTGGAAAAGATCGTGCAGTTATTTTGCATGTGTAGCTGAGACTGTGGGGTCGATATGAGACCAGAGGAGTGCATGCGTGGCTAAGGCAATGGCCCAGCCAGAGGAGTGCATGAGTGGCTGAGGCAATGGCCCGGCCAAGCAAGATGTAATTTATGTGTGAGATGCTACTGATTGTTAGGATAGGATTTATTGAATGTGAGCAACTATGATAGTTATTTGATTAGCCGGTGATTTCCTTACAAATAGGGTGTTATCAGCCATCCCTTGAGAGTATCCATATTTTTTAATTATAGTCGTAAATCTCCTAAACTAGGTTCTTAGATATTGCTTTAGGCTACATAAGAATTTCTTAAATTTATAAACTTTACTTTTGTTGTCAATGGCCTCGAATTAAGGAAAGAATTGAATGAAAAAATTCTCTCTCCCATTGTCAATTCAAAGGAATTAGATTTGGGTTTAAAAATGGGCTTGAACATAGAGATCAAACTTATTTACAAAATGACAAGTCTTATATTTGAATTTCATTAAGAAGATCCAAATAGGTATAGTGTGGTCATCTATAAAGAATATAAGCCACCTAGCCCCAAAGATATTAGTCACATGAATAGATCCCAAAATGATAGAGAAAAATGAAGACTTTATAGGAATAATTAGGATAAGTGTTCCTGGTGTGTTTTAATAATTGACAAGTTTCATTGAAATAACTCAAGATTTTTCTTATTGAAAGGGATGAAATTTTTTTTTGAGATAAAACTAGGATGATCAAGACGAAGGCATCATAACATTATTGCCCTCTTTAGGGCAAGAAACATCTTAAGTATGTTTTATTTATAATGTAGGATTTTCTTCATTATTCAAACGATATAATTTAGTGTTTTCCTTAGCATTAACAATCATCCGCCCTGAGATCGCATCCTGGAATTCACAATAAGTAGGAAAAAAATTAATAACACAAGTCATATAGTTAAGTTTACTTATAATTTTTAAACCCTAATAAAATCGAGTTTGTGGATAGGCTCGAAGCCTTCTAGCATTGGTAAACGAGGTCCACTGGCAAACCCAATATGATGAACCCATGGGATCTTAATAGAGTTTTCTTTCATCCTCATTATCATTCCCCCACTTAATCATATTCAAGCCCTCTGTTTAAAATTGCGCAATAAGAGGCGCGCCTCTGCGCAATTTGACCCAAAACCGCCTCGAGGCTTACGCAATTCCTCTCCTGGCAGAGGCGTACGCTTCACTTGGACTGAGGCGCGCCTCAGAGGCGCAATTGTGCAATTCTGGTTGAGGCGTACGCCTCAAATATATGCTTAGTACCGCTCAGTATATGCTCGGTACCGCTCAGTATATGCTCGGTACCGCTCAGTATATGCTCGGTATAGCTAGGTATTTGCTCAGTACTGCTAGGTATATGCTCGATACCGCTCAGTATTTGCTCGGTACTGCTAGGTACATGCTCGGTACTGCTCAGTACCGCTAGGTACATGCTCGGTACCACTCGGTATCTTCCCATAAAAACAAATAGAACTTCGGTACCCCAAGGTCGAACCCCGCCAGGGGGCAGCGCCCCCTTGGACCCTCGGCAGTCCGGCATATTGTTCTATTCATCATCTTTAGTAATAGTTGTTAGTGTTAGTCTACTTGTTCATAAGTGCATGCTTTGATTGGAAGACATTGGACTCTATAGGAGAGGAGGAAGGGGTGAGAAGATTCTCTTGAAGACCCATTTAGTGATGGGACATGATTGGATTATATATGTTCTTTCTTAATTGTACTTTGGGAGTTTTGATAGACTAATATTTTGTGGTTTTGTACTTTGGGACATGATTTTATTGCATTTATTTTCTTATTTTCCCCTAATTTTAATTGTATGATAGAATCTTACTATTTTTTACTTGCTAAAACCCTTAAATTCTCATTTACGCAATTCTTCGTCGGTGAGGCTTACGCCTCGCCTCACGGACGAAAAACACCTCGAGGCTTATTTACGCAATTTTAAACCTTGTTCAAGCCTAAATAATTGGCCTTAATTGACATTCTTAATTGAAAGCTCCTTTCCATATTCAGAAAGGATAACTAATTATGGGGGTTTGCTCCTGTAGGAAGTCACAAACCTAGATTGAAATAAACCCTAAGCATTTGGGGAAAACTCTAGTTAAATTAATCTCTTGAAATCACAATTAAAATAAGAAGTGTTAAATAATTTTTTCAAGTTCGAAGATCTTTTAGTAGCTCATAACAATAAAGATCCTTAGAGTAGGTTAAAAGTTAGTATTTTTTTTAAATTTACTTTAATTTGATTTGCATAATTAGGTTGTATCCTTGTAAAGGGAAATGCTTTAAGCCTAAGAGGCATATACCTTGTATGTCGAATGCCTCCATTGATTGCCCTGGAAAAAATTGGCCTACCTAGTCAAGAAGCAAGCCTTGGAGAAACTTCAAACCGTTTTTAAAACGCTGTTTCTTAGACGCCTTAATTTGATGATATTAGATGTAGTAATAAACAACTATGACATTTTTCAAGAATTTATTGGTCATTAGCATTTGATTGCAAAATCTCATGGAATTTATGCATACATCTAAAAGGCATTTTTCTCTCTTTTTCTCAATCAAAAGGCTGGCCAAGGTTGACTACAAACAAGGATAAATCAAAAGGTCCATTTTTAATGAAACTGAGAACAACGCTCAATCACACATTCCATATAAAATTGAAGGGATGATTTTATATATATATGTAGATTGATTAAAATAAAAAAATTCATTCCCCTTTTATTTAAAGCTCCATGTAATTTTCTATTTAAGATCTTATTTAGTATATTTAGATTATAAAATTCATATTTGGAGCAATATAAAGTTTTTTACAATAGTTGTTTTTTCTTTGACTAGTTTAAGACTCCTCTACATGCTATTTGGGCACATGTAATTTAACTAGTAGGAAATAACAATAGAATATCTGTGGGGATCCACTACGAGATGTTGCCATCAGAGTTTATATTGGCACTGTGCTGCAGAAAATGCTAAGAGGCGTATCAAGAACAGAAAACTGGCTCTTGGTTTCCATGCTTTAAAGGGTATAGATAACATGATTTTTTTTATTACTCCACTTAAAACAATAAACATCTGCTGATCAACTTCAAAACACTGATCAAGCCATCAACGAGATATTATCGATGTATTAAGCACGACAGTTGAAGTTTAGTTTTCCAGATGACAGAGAGGGATGAATAACTAAGATATTCCAAAGGTCAGCATAATTGAATCAAAATAAAATGATACTAAATTAAAAGATAAAAGGCAAAGAGGGATATGGATTACCTCAACAAAAGTTTTAAGAATGATCTGATATGTTAATGGAGATGGCTCTGGCCCTGATGATTTCATCCTGCGAAAGATACCTTCAGCCTTACTGCATTGCCCAGCCCTTCCATATGCTTCCATTAAGGCTGTGTGAGATATTACACTTGGAGTATAGCCTTTCTTGTTCATATACTTAAGGACCCGCTCTGCCCGGTTGAAATCCCCAATCTTTCCATAAGCTGTGATCAACATTAAAAAATCCATCTCACTGAATTCCCACCAATGCTGGCTCCTAAGCCATTCAAGAATCTGGAAAAGCAATAAAGGTTCAGAAAATATAGTAAATCCATGTAAAGAACTTGTTTTATCACATTGATGCAGCTTCCATCAGTCCAAAACCTTATTAGAAAAGACTTTTGGATATAATGTTAGCAAGGTTAATGCAGAAGAAACTTGAAAAAGTAAGAGAAAATGAAGATGGAAAGATGAAATTATTAGAAAAATAATAAGATAAACAAGCCTCGTTTTAAGAAGGAAATTACATCTCCATGAAGGAAGTCAAATCTCACACCTTATCAATGATCAAAATACTGAAATAGAAGAAGCGAGGTTTCAACGTCCACAATAAATGCCATAAATTGACTTGTATAACTTAGAATTTTCTTATTTATAGAAGAAAGAAATAGCATGTTAAGATTTGCCTCAATAAAAGCATAAAATTCAAAATAAGTGATTTTATGATAAATTCAATATTATGGATAAGAATTGTTTAAAAGTTTGTTGCAAACTTTGAATTCCAACCGCCTTAATTTCCTGCAAGAAGGAGATGAAAGAGAGGGAAAAAGAGTTTGCATGTGTTTGAGACCTATAGCCAATTGTTCTTAAGAAAAAGAAGAAAGGAGAGAACAAAAGAGATTAGGAAATTTTTAAGAAGAATGTAGGTGGAGATCTTCTTCTATGATTTAGATCTCTTTGCCTATTATTTGTCTTTTTTCACAATTGTAATTTATACAACATATTCGAATGTTTTCAGATTTAGTTGGGTTCAAAGATTAGGGCACTTTTGGTGAGATGGGGTCTACTTGGCTTGGGGAGCAGTGTTTTCTGTGCCCAATTTTATTTGTGCATTTGTGTGGCTCTTCTTGATAGTGAATTGGATCCTCTATCCTCTCTTATAGAAGTTTTTTTTTTTTGAACTACGACCTTACTTGAACATGATCTATTCTATAGGATCATACAGATGCATCTTTAATGATTAAAGAGGCAAGAAAATTTAATAATACTAAGTTAAGTGTTGCAGAGATGAGGATGCTTAGGTGGATGAGTGGATTTACCCTTAGAGATAGGATACGAAATGAGCATACACGTGAAAAGGTTGGAGTAGCTCCAGTGGAAGATAAGATTAGAGAGAGTCGTCTTAGATGGTTTGGCCACATTAAACGGAGGCCTTCTGATGACCCTGTTAGGAAAGTTGAGGTATTAGATTTGACTTATGTTAAGAAAGGTAGAGGTAGACATAAAAAAAACTTGGTTAGAAAATATTAAAAATGATATTTCTTTATTAGATTTAAGTGAGAATTTGACTTTTAACAAGACACAATGGTGAAAAAAGATTCATGTAGCCGACCCCATGTAGTGGGACAAAGGCTTGATTTTGTTGTTGTTGAACTACATAAATCTTGTATTCATTGAACATTTCCTGATGTGAAACCAAATGCACATGAGCTTATTAAAAAATTTAAGAGTAATTGGCAATGTAATCCAAATCAATAACTTATTGTAATAACAAGCAAATTTGTTAAAGAATCTTAGTTTTCCACTTGCTTAGGCGAAGAAGTACATGTAGATTAACCAAATCTCATAGATAAACAAATATAGTAGCAATACTAAGAGCTCTTAATCAACAATCCACGATTTAATAATGAGAGTTTTCACCTCGGGGATCGATCACTCGGCTACACTAGGCTTTAGCGAGAGAAGATCTTCCACACTAGAATCAAAATTGCCACGAAAAAGAAGGTGCCGGAGGTCTTTGTCCACGGGGAGGTAGCCGGAATTGGTGGAGGTGGAGGAGGGAAGGCGTCGTCTTCTTCTTCTCTTGGCTTCAATCTTCCCAAGGGGGAGAAAGGAGAGGGCCGGCCAAAGTGGGGAAGGGAAAGAGGGGAGGGGTCGGCTATAGAGATGGTGGAGGCGGCTAGGGTTTGGGGAGATTAGGTTAGGATGGAGTGTTGAAGAGATTTATTCAAAATCTGAAATTAATTTCAAATTTGAGTAAATTTGGAGGGAGGTTAATTTGAATTTGGATTTTGAATCACGTGTATTGAATGCATTAAAGTAGCATTAGAGGGGATTCCACCCTAGTAGGGCCGACGGCATGTGAGAGGGGGAGGAGGGGTTAGGGAGATTTAATCACTTTCCAAATGAGTTTGAAACTTGTGGGGGGAAAATAATGAGTCATCCAATCAAATTCCGTTTGAATTTTGAATTCAAAAAACTTCCTTATTTAGACTTCGCAAATAAGGAAAGTTTTTGAATTTCGAAATTTGAATTTCAAAATTCATTAACTCTCTTCTTTAATGCAAGAGCTAAATAATAGGAGAGTCATTATGAAGAACGAATTCATCATAACGACTAAGATCAAGGATGATGGCCGGCGTTCAAGGGGAGGGGAAGAGCTTGACGTCGGGTGTAGGTGGTTTTGGTGGAGGTTGGATGTGAAGTGGGGAAGCTAGTGGGTGAGAGGATGTGAGGGATAAGGGGAAGGATACATGGCCTGCGGCTTGGGGAAAAGCTAAGACCGGCGGGGGAGGGAAGAAAAAATGAACGGAGATGAAGAAGGTAGACCATGAGTCACGGACTCTTCCAATGACTGGTAGGTATTGCGCTCGTCCTTACCTCGGGCTCTCTCTCTTCTCTCTAGTGCACACACAAGATGAAGAAGAAGACAAACAACAAAATTTCATTCAAAATATTCATTATCCTCATTACAATAGAAATGACCTATATATAGGTCTCAACATAAAAGAAGAAACAAAGACTAAATTGCCCTCAGGGCTATAACTTGACTTAACTCATAATAGGGGTACAATAGGAATACTCAAAGAAAATAAAATGCATAAATATTTAAAAATATAAACTCTGAATCGTGGCCGTCGATCTGCGATTCTTCCGGCGATACACATGTTTGAACCTCTGATCGATGTCCTCATCATTTCCTCTCTTTATTATTACTTTGTGTTCATCATATATATATATGCTTAGTAGAGCTTCCACATGTAAGGTAGATTTTTTCTAACATTATAAACCACTAATAAATTGCTAAAATTTTGCTAATAAAATGCTAAATATTTGCTAATATACCTAATGAACTCTAAGAGACATAAAAGCACTCAAATATCAATGGAAAAATAAAATATAAATTTATGCCTACATAAAGGCAAAAACAATTGAATTTAACAAATTCAATCATTGCAACAATGCCATCAAAAGAAAGTTATAAGGAGGTCCATCAAATTGGCAATAATTATACTTTGCTAATAAATAATTAGATGGACATCCATGTCATTGAAGATGTTTCTATTCATACAGATTAAGAAACCTCACGACAATCAAAGATACTTCTTTCTACCTGACCCATCCCTGAAAGGATTCTTCTCTGCTTCCAAATTCATCGAGTCGGACAATGTGCAATTTTCCATCTAATAAGATCTTGACAAAATTCATGACCAATGTATAGGATTACAACTAAGTTTTTTATGCATTTGAAGAGTCAAGAGTGACACAAAAACTACTTTAGGATTTTGTGAAATACAAAGAGACTTATAAAAAAATCGAAAGTTCATAAAAAAAGATTGTATGGAATGGTAGAGTCATGGTTCCAACATTAAATTAGCAAAAGTGTCCTTAAAAAGTAGGTTCTAATGTAGGTTGGGATAGTCCAACATGATTATATGATTTCATCAATCTCTTCATGTTTGGATACGGTTCCATAAGTTGCATGAACCACAGAGATTGTATGGAATGGTAGAGTCATGGTTCCAAATAAATTTCTAAGAATGCACAAAACACAACAAGCAGGAAATACATCACAGAAAACTGCTAATATTGGCCACTAGAAAAGAAACTGGCTGGTATAGAAAGTTCAAGCCCCGAGGCTATTAAATTCATGGATTACATAGCAAACTGACAGGAAAAAAAAAAGAGAGAGAGAGAGAAGCATAGCTCTTAGCTAACCCTATAGGGAGAAATTTGACATATTCATTAAACATATACAAGAAAACCAACATTTCTTCAATACTAACAAGGATTTGCAGAAACAAAAGGCCGTGTTCAATCTATACCTCACCAACAATGCCCCATTTCTTCAACTGCTTAAATCTCACAAGGGTTCCAAGAACAAGATCTCTAGGAAGTGCCTGTGCTTTGGTCCTTTGCATCCTAAGAACTTGCACAGCACATCCCTGCTCTTCAATCTCATTCATCATTGTCCTCCAATTCTTCTGCTCCATTTCATCAGCAGCATCCTTGAAAACCTCTTCTTTCTTTCTCCTTTGCATGAACTTTCTTGGAGCCAGCATGCCACGAGCAACTACCTCCAAACTTCCATTGGTTTTCACGCTCTGTAGCCATGGCTTCCGGTAAACTTTTGCTTTGCTGAACACAAATCGAAAAAATCATCAAAGAAAACACATGCAAATCTGATAATTTTGTAAGCTTGAGATTAATGATCAAATATACACAAAGCCTTAATTTAACTCTTTTGCTACTAAAAACCTAACGTATTATTGGAGTTCTCCACGAAATGCAAATACAAGAAGATAGAGAAGATCCAGTATAGTAGCAAATGAAAAGCTAGGATTAAGAAGCTCACCAAAGATTGGAAGAGAACGAGAGCAATGACTTAGAGGCGACTACTTCCATGGGCTTGAGAAACGGTGGGGAGTCGGTGGCGCGAGAGTGAGGAGGGTAGCCTTATCGTAAACCCTCCCGTCCTTAAACCCAAAAATCTCAAATCTAAATTATACACGATGCTTTATTTGAATTTTTATTAGGTCCGGATACCTGTCCTAGCTCTCCATCCGGACGCTAATAAAATGTCGTCACATGCTCTTATTTTTTACCGTGCGGACCAACGACCTGACCCGGAATAAAAAGCCGGTATTGCTATGTTCGTCTATTGCTAGATATTGCTCGGTATTGCTAGGTATTGCTTGACAATAACGAGAAATACCACTCTGTCAATATCAATATCGAGCAATACCGAGCAATACCTAGCAAAACCGGGCTATTGCTCGGTATTGCTCGATATTGCTTAGTATTGGTCTTGACAGAATGATATTTCTCGTTACCAAGCAAAACCTAACAATACCCTGGTCTGTACAAATCAGCTAATACATAGCAATATTGGGTTCCGGTCCAGGTTGGGTCGTCGGGCCGCACGGTAAAGAGTAAGAGCACGTGACGTCATTTTATTGGCTTCTGGATGTAGAGCTACGTCAGGTGTTCGGACCTAATAAAAATTCGCTTTATTTTGGGTGAACAACTTATTTTAATAAAAAAAATTACCATAATTTTTATCTGGTTTTATTTTTATTTTTAAATTTTAAAATTATATTAATATTTATTTTATATAATTTTTTTCTTAAAACAATTTTATAACCATCATTACAGGAAAGTTACAGCCACTTAAATAAGCTCTTAATATTCTCTCATTAACTTACTACTCTGATTAAAATCAAAATAGTTTAAATGAATGTCAAATTTGTTTATTTTATTTTAATTCTGATATATTTAAAGTACATAATAGTTATTATTTAAAAACTATTTTTATTATTTAAATAAGATTATATTGAACAAAATTGTAATACTTAAAAAATATTCTTATTACTTAACCTACATAATATATTATATTTTTCATATTTAATTTTATTGAACTTGATAAATATTGTTGCGGGTTAGAATATATACGGCGATAGAGTTATAGTTCTACGTCTTAGTATTGTACGGATATCTAGGTCACACACAGATAATATAAGAATTTTTATGTGGAAAACACTTGAAGGAAGAAAAACTACGAGACCTAGCCCAATTGAAAATAATTTTACTAGAATTTGAGTTGAGTACAGTAGGCTGACTCGTCTTTGAGGGTGATCATATTACAAATGTCAACCGTATGGTTGTGGCCTAGTGACAAACGTGGATGAAAGTCCACTACAGGAAAATTACCCAAAATCGGCGATTTTTTCTGGCGGCTTTGATGGCAAAACCGGCGGTTTTTAAAACCACCGGTGGCGTAGGAAACATTTTGCCGGTGGTTTTTTTCCGGCTGTTTTATTAGCCGACGGTCTTCCAGCGTCTTATACCGCCGGTTATTACCACGCTTTGTACCGGCGGTGTTCCGGCCGTTGCACCGCCGGTCATTTTACCGACGGCTCACCGGCGGTCCCTTCATCGACGGCTTGCCGGCGGTTACAACGGCCGGCGTGCATTCGATCAACCACCGGTACGACACTAGCGGTTCCCCGGCGGTCTGGCCGACGGTCTTACCGGCGGTCTAGACCGCCGGGCTTTCACAGGATAACCGCCGGGTGCCGTCAGTAACCGCCGATATAATACCGACGATTTAATGAAGTTACCGGCGGCGTCAACCATTCATCTGGTATCGTAGTTTCCGGGGCCAAACCGCTGGTCGGCTACCAAAAACCTGTAGCACCTGAAAAAAAAATTGACAGCCTCCCCTCTATTTGAGGGAGGTTGACCCTAAATTCTATACCTGCACATAAAGCAATATATAACACCAAGTTTTGGGCAACACGTCGCTATATTCAATCAACCATCACAAATATATACATAAGCACAACCCAAAGATAGTCAATAAATGTAAACAAAGTTAATATGTTCAATCATCAAACATAAGTTCACAAGTTTACAAGTTCACAATAAACATAAAAAAGTTATACTCCTCAGCTGTATCCTCGCTGTCTTGAGATGCTTGTCGCTGCTCTTCCTCTTGCTTCCTTTGATTTTAAACTCTGTAGGATTGCAGCTCTGCTTGCATTTCATTTTGAACACTTCTCATTTCTTCAATATCTCTAGTCAACGCTGCAACCCTCTCACTCACACTTTCTTCAACTCCAGTACTTGGATCAGAAAATGCTGAGGTGGATGAACTGCCCTTATAAGCATAGCCCTGTGAACCCAAGCCATATATCCTCCCCCTCTGTCTTCCACCAACAACATCTGATCAAGTATGATACTCAGAAGTGTGGGCTGATCCTGAAGATGATCCCTCGCTAGTGGACTGACGGCTTTCTCGAGCTCGTACAAAATCATCTTGCGAGAATAAAGCCATAAAATAAATTGTAAATTGATATTACAATTAGTTTTATTAAAATAATTTTTTATTCCAAATTTTCAAAAAAATTTACTCACATGAGTCTTCTTATCATTTTCATTAACCCACTGATGGTCAGCTTGATGTTGATGAGTTATTTTATGCAACTCCAGTGGTGTTGGCTCCCGACTAAGGTTTGCAGATCTCGCCACCATCTTATAGAATTTTACTAAAGTTTGAGGGAAACTATTCTATCACACAAGGCATGATCGCTGCCTCACTAATGGACCCGTTGTGCACTTATGTTTGGAGGTACTAGGTTGAGTCAGCAGTCATCGTTAGATGTTTAATTAAATGACTCAAAATTGATAAAACTTGGAGGATGTTATTTACATCTCATAATGTTCTTTATCATCAATATGATTGTGTTGATAATATCCCCTTCTATTTCACCATCAATCTTAACAAAAGATCCAAGATATCTAAAAAATGTATCTTATTAATGACTTGATCGCCCAAAGTCACAATCCCCTCACTATGTTTATTTCCACTAAAATTACACTTCATATATTCAGTTTTAGATCTACTCAAACGAAAACCTTTTGACTCTAAAGTTGAGCTTCATAATTCAAGTCTAAGGAAAGTACTTCGTACATCCTCTTGCAAATGTCTAGTGAGAACATCCATGACTAAAGCAAAGAATATATGGACTTAAGGCTAATCCTTGATGCAATCCAACCAAATTAGAGTAGATAGTCAATGTAACTTGACCAAAGAATCGTTATTAATAGTTATTGGTTACTTTCTTCAAAGATGTTAATTTCTATCTCTCTCTCTCTCCCTCTCTCTCTCTCTCCCTCTCCCTCTCTCTTGCTCTCTCTTACACTTGCTTGCTCTCTTTCTCTTTCTATATCTCTATCCCTCTTTCTAGCTCTCTCTCTATCTATCTCTCTCTCTCTCTCTCTCTCTCTCTCTCTCTCTCTCTCCCCTCTCTCTCTTTTCTCTCTCCCTCTCTCTCTTTTCCCTCTCTCTCTTTTCTCTCTCTCTCTCACTCTCCCTCTCTCTTACACTTGCTTGCTCTCTTTCTCTCTCTATATCTATCTCCCTCTTTATAGCTCTCTCTTGCTCTCTCTCTATCTCTTTTGCTCTCTCTCTCCCTCTCTCTATCTCTCTTTTCACTCTCCCTCTCTCTCTCTCTCTCTCTCAATCTCTCTCTTGCTATCTTGCTCTCACCCAAAGTCACAATCAACCCATTATATCTATTATTACTAAAATTACACTTAATAAATTCAAATTTAGATCTACTCAATCAATTACAAAATTACCTATTGCAAATGCCTAGATTACAACCTAAAACATACACTAAATTACAAACTCTTGCAAATGTCTAGTGAGAACAAAAAATCATAGAAAAAAAATTCAAGTTTACCTTTAGATCTCAGTTTTCCTTCAACTCCCACGAACACTAGGGCGGCCGGTGTGAGATCGACGACGACAAGACAGGTAGCTTTGAGGGCGATCGGTGTGGGGTCGGTGGCGGTCGGCGGCCGGAGAGAAGTCGTCGGCGATTGTCAGCGAGCTTTATCGAGTGAAGAGGCGGGCGGAGGCGACGTCAGAGCTCGTCCGAAGTGAGAGAAGGGAAAAATAGAAATGAGACGGGAGGCTCAGGCCTGTTAATTTTAGGGCTTTTACCGGCGGCCTTCCGGCGATCCAGGTCGCCGGTAATTAGTTCACTTAACAACGACAGTATGAGCTGTTGATACACCGCCGGTAATATTGATGTCTGACGGTTCATCCGGCAGTTACATGACCGTCGTTATTACCAGCGGCCTAAACTGATAAAACCTCCGGTTAGTCCACCGGTAATAGCCGGAGGTAAAACTGTCGTTGTTACCGGCGGCCATATAACCACCGGTCAAGGCCGCCGGTATTGGGTGTTTTCTCTGTAGTGGTCTGACATCATTTGGTGGTCTGGCAGAAGTCCAATTGTCACAGTTGGTGGTCCGAAGGAAGTCCCGACATCAGCCCGTGATTTGGTGGAAGTGGCGTCAGGAAGTGGTCCGGCTGAAGTCCGGTATCAGGCGGTGGTCTAGCAGAGGTTCGACATAAGTTGGTGGCCTAACAAATCTTCAGCGTCTGGTGGTGGTCTGACGGAACTTCGACGTTGGGTGGTAGTCCGGCAGAACTCCGGGCGTCTGGTTGTGGTCTGGAGGAACTCCAACGTCTGGTGGTGGTCTGACAGAACTCTAGTGTCAGGTGGTGGTTTGACGGAACTCCAGCGTTAGGTGGTGATTCGGCGGAATTTCGGGCGTCAGGTGGTGATCCAGCAGAATTCCGGGTGTCAGGTGGTAGCCCGGCAAAAAATCGAGCGGTAGTCGAGGAGGAGCATGAGGGAACGAGTGATCTCCAATCTCTCTATTGTTTCCTTTAACTTGGGTCCCTTTTCATGAGAAATGATGCTCTATTAATAGATTTTCTAGAGTGACATGGCCCGTAAATAGGAGGAAGATCAAGGGTACTTCAGGAGTGGCTTGTATGGACGACTGATGTTGATTTCCTTGATCATGGATCATTTTTTGGACATTTGAGTGTCTTAGTCATAACGAATTTTAGTGATCTTGGCCTCGTTGGACTCGTTTTGTCGAGCTGCTCGATTTGACTATAAGCATGTCACATTTGGAAACCATTTGGTAAACTAAATTGTATTTCGAACCTTCGAGCATCACTTCGGATCCTTTATTTGGACCCATTTGGGCTTGGATTGAGTCGAATTTGGTGTCGTTGGGTTCGTATTTTCGAGACGTTTAGTTCGATTGTAAGTTTGCTGAAATCAGAGTCAAATGACCTCAAATTTAATTTTGAAAGTTTTCAACTTGATTTTGCCTCTAGATTCGTGCCCGATCAAGAATAATTTTTGGATGGTATATATGTCAAATGTTATTTATAATTTACCAATTATTTATTGGTATTGAAGGAATTCTATCATAAGTCAACATTAATTTGAAAATGTCATAATGATGGGAGTGTTTATGCGTATTTTAGTATATTAAAAATTATAAGGGTCTTTATATGACGATATTTGAGTATATTAAAAATTTTTACTACAATGAAAAAATTCATAAGGAATATATTTTCTTTTTTTTTTTTTCCATATAGGGAAAATTCTCTGACACATTTTTAGCCAATTTATTTTTATTTCTAATATTCAAGAAATGATTATAACTTGATGCTAGCCATTATAATGTAATTATAGCTATCACTGAATTAACTAATTAACTAATTAACTATCTACCTATTACAAGTTGTTGGGGATATGAAAGAATCACACAACGAACACAAAATAAGAAATATAACGCATCGAAAATAAGGCGAACACAAGATTTAACGTGGAAAAACCTGAAATTAGGAAAAATCTATGGAGTCACATCACACCAAGAAATCCACTATGAAAATTGGGAGAAATTTAGCTTGATCTCTATTCTCTCTCGCTCTCTCCTTTCTTCTCTTCACTCTTATGCTATTCTCACACACAAAACAAAAGAGAAAGTCTAATAAATATACCAAGGGATGCCACCCTTTTAGAAAAATGAGAAATAAAGTTATCCAATCCACCTGGAAGTGTTGTTGCGGCGTTGAATTTAGAGTGTTGCGGTGCTAAGCTCTATGTCATTTCTCCCAGCAAATTTTGTAGCCCCCGGGTGCTTGGGAACACAGTACTGGGGTGCTTAGGTACACAACATTGGGCGCTTGGATACACAACGTTGGGGTGTGTACAAAAAAAATCGACATGATTTCTCTTCTAGAGTTTTTCTTGGTGGCAATTTCTCACCACCTTTCTCATCTTCACTATTTTGCATGCCTCCAATCTCCACATCTCTTTTCACCACTATGTTTCGGCCCTTTGGCCCTTTTTCTCTGTTGTGCTTATATGGATGCTTCAGATTTTGTGCAACGTATTCTTTATGAATGGAAATCTTCCTCATGTTAATTATGTAATGTCTTTACTTATGAAGCCTCAAGCTATTAAAATCCTCCTGATTGTCATTTAGTTACTAAGTAAATGATTAATTTTTGTCATGGCAAAAGTAGAAGCATAAGTAGAGGTGAACTACTTAGAGGGAATAGTCATTATAATGTACATTTCTCTTTTGGCGATATGAATGAAATAAAAATCTAATGAATTTCTATAATCTAATAATTTTAGATACCATTATTTTTTTATTATTGAAGAAAGAAGAATAATTCTTCAAATTAGACGTTGGGATGAGTCGCCTTTGATCACTATGGCTTAAAACAATCCCCAAGGCGATGCTTTGTTATATTTTCTACTCATTTGCTGAATTTTGGTATCCAAACTAGTGTTAGCTGATCCTATCTTACTATTTTATCAAAATGGTACCATTACTGCGATCTTTATATTTTGATATATGTTGATGACATTTTGTTAACTGATAATGATGAATCATTCAACATTTGCTCATGGATCTTCACAAGCATTTTCAGTTAAAGAATTTAGGATCTGTTCATCACTTTCTTGGCATTCATGTGCTACCAACCTCAAATGGTTTTTACTAGAACCAAGCAAGCTATGCTACAACAATACTGCATAGGGATGGTATGCAAGACTGAAAACCACTTGCTACCCCAATGGCAATCAAAATTTCTGCTTCAACGAACAACACTATTTTATATGCCAGTCTATAATTTTATAAATATCTAATTATAATATTTGAATATCACCATGCCAGATATTTCTTATACAACTAATAAGCTTTGTCAGTATATGCAACAACTGTTAAATAATGCTCATTTTTATTTACTCAAACGCTCAAAGTAATGTTATCTTTGGGACTATCGATTTAGCCTAGTCCACTTAAACTTCTCGCATTTTCAGATTCTGATTGGGCATGAAATACTACTAATCATAAATCAACAATAGGGTGTCGTGCCTATCTTAGAAATAATTTGATCTCTTGGCAAGTTAAAAAACAAAAGATTGTAAATGCTCGCTCTTTCACTGAGGTCGAATATCGTTCCCTATATACAACTGTGGCTGAGATAGCTTATTGTTGAGTTTTACATCTCTCTTGCCACTTCCACTGAATTGTTCTGTGATAATATTTTTGTCATTGCACTTGCTAACAATCCCATTTTTCATGATCGTACAAAGCACATAGAGATCGACTTACATTTTATTCGTGATTGTGTTAAGAATAATTCCATTTCTATTCATCATGTCAACTCCGTCAAATAGCTGATATATTTACTGATATATCATTAAAAAATTATATTGATCGGGCACGAATTTTGAGGCAACATAAAGTTGGAAAGTTCAAAAATTAAATCTGAGATCATCTAATTAACTCTGATTTGTGCAAACTTACAGTCAAAACTGAATGCCTCAAAAATACAAACCCAACGACACCAAATTCAACTCAATCTGAGCCCAAATGAGTCCAAATCAAAGACCCGAAGCGCATTTAAAAGGTTTAAACCATAATCCGGATTACCAAACAGTTTTCAAATGTGACATGCTTATAGTTGAGTCGAGCGGCTCAACGAGACGAGTCCAACGAGCCCAAGATTGTTGAATTCAGATATCATCAAGACATTCAAATACCAAATAAATGATCAATGATGAAGGAAATCAATATTGGTCGTACATTCAAACCACTCCTAATTTATACTTGATCTTTCTCATATTTACTGATCATGTCACTCTCATAAAATTATAAATAGATCCCTCATTTCTTATGAAAGGGGACGGAAGCAAGAAGAGAAGGAAGAGAAGAAATAAAGTTTCTCTTGCCACCAGACACCTCCTCGACCACCACCGGACTTCAGCCCGGCCACCGACTGTCGTCAGACTTTCACCCGGCTATCGATGGATGTCAGACTTCTATTTGAATGCCAATTGACGTCGGAGTTCTTCTTGGCCACTAACTGACGCCAGATTTTTACTAGGTCACGGACTGGCTCGATCTGAACTTCTGTTTGACCTTCAAATTTCAATCCGACGGTTGATTATTGTAATCTGATCGTCCTTAATTTCAGGGACGAGTCAGCCACTTGTATTCTAATCAAACACTAGTATAATCATTCCAACTGGGCATGATCCTGTGATTTTTCAATTTTCCAAGGTTTTCTACGTAAAAATTCCGGTGTTTTCATTTTTCTTTTGTTTGTGTGCTAGATATCCATACAACGCTGAGACTAAAATTCCTAACTCTATCAATGCGTATATTCTAACCCGTAACATTTACCAAACCATAACCAATCAAACGATTTCAAGAGCTTCAACACAAGTTAATACTCATTGAGAGGAGTGTTATCTTGAGAGGGGATGATAAGCATAACTGATAAGCTGTTGTATTTGCCCTGCTTGCCGCCCATTTCCTACCTGTTGCAGCCACTACTGCTTTTCCAGTAACCTTTTTCAGACTAAATCAGCACCCTAAGTTTTTAATTGATCCGGATCTTACCATTCATTTGCTTAATCTACTTATATATATTCTGTAAAGACAGCTTTTGCTCTATGGAGGAAATATGATTTCAGCTGCTATGTTTCTTCTAGGTTTTACTTCTGTTTTCCTTCATTGTTTCTGCAGTAAGCTGCTCCAGCTTCTCAGGGCCATGGATCGGGTCTTTTAACAGGAGATAAAGAAAGGGATGAAGAGAAGAAAAGGTCGAGGGCAAGTGAAGATCGAGTAGTATAGGCTAAGAGATATATATAGTAATGCAGATATTTGCTTACGTGATATCCTTCTTGAATGCCAAGAGGAAATTAATGGATTCTTCTTTAGGGTTTCGGCTTACCAAAGATATGATCAAAGCGGTCAAGATGTCAATATAGTAATATGAAATTAATGTGCAGGAGAAGACAGTTGTAATTAGAATTTTTTTGCTCCGCGTGCATGTCGTTTTTTAATATTTTATGATTTAAATTTGAATGTTTTAGAACGTATAGTTTTCTGACAGCTATTAATTAACATTAATGAAAATGAAAAGGAATTCATATAAATATATGAATTTACGTTCCTATAAATAATAATAATTATTTTAAATATTAAAAGCTTTCTTACATCCTTATCAAACATTCTAAGCAAAAAACTTTTCCTCTAGGGGGTTCAAAAATTAATTCGGCGAGTCTGTGCATTTGCAGGTCATGTTCTTAGCCGGTATTGATCCACCCACAATATATGAACATGGAGTGGGCTATGGCCCAACTGCCTAAGAACCCTAAATCCAAGCGCAAGACACAAGAAGAAGTGCGTCGAGTAGTCAAAGCTTAGCTCATCATAGCTTTCTCCATAATCTCCCAAACATTATGCGCTTTATCAAGCAGGGGCAGACCCAGCCTTTTTTTTTTTGCCTTGAAGTTGGCTCTACCACTATTTGTTTATATCCTTGATCGTTATATGCTTCGCAGATATGTCAAGGGTCCAAGGGGGTAGTGCCCCCTGGCGGGGTTCAAATTTTGATTGTAAGGATATTTTTGAATTTTCTTTACTATTTCTCTTTGTATTTGATTCTTCCTTTCCTAACAATAACACCTCTACACAAGGTGTTTGATTATGCTGGGGCAATTGCCTAAAGACCATGATATTTTAAAACTTTTAGGAGGGTCAATTACCTAAAAACCCATGTAATAAAGACTAAAAAATAGATTGAAGTGGACAAATTACCTAAAGAATCACATAATAATTTTTTTTTATATAAAATTTTTTAGGCCCCCTCCCCCACCCTCGGGGCTAAAGGTGGATCCACCCATATTATCGAGTGTCTTCATTTTAAAACTTCAATTAGCATAATTGATCGTCTTAAGTGTAGGAACATGAATGAAAACTATATCAAAATTTGCCATCTCTCAAGAAAAAACCTTTTTGCTCTGATATCCATTTTGTTAGAATGGAAATGTTTTTAGAACTAATAGACAAGATTGAGGAGATAAGAGAAGATGAAAGAGGCTACTTAGTACAAGAATTTAAGAGAAGATGATGAAATAGACAATCAAATAGTTACAAATAATTGTCTAGAAAACTTTTTTATTTTCTATCATAAAAGTCATTAAATTATATTTTAAAAACTTTTAAGGAATACTCTTGAATTAGTTTCTAGTATCTTTAAATGGAGATAACTTGCCAAGGCATTATTTTATTTTTTAACATAGTATTATTATTTATTAATATAAAAGCATAATTTAATTATGACTTTTTTCATTTTAATTATCTTTTTCCACTTTTAATTTTTCTATAATAATAAATTATATTAAATTTTTATAATCAGATTCTTATTATGATATATTAAAAATTTTAGAATTTAGTTTAAAATAAATATTTGATTGTATTGATATTAGGATATTATAAGATGAAATAGATTTTTTTTGGTATGATTATTATAAAAAGTCAGCTACGAAATAGAATTGGATATTAGTGTATAAATGATATTTTAGTCAAACAAAATATTTGATTGTATTGATAATTAAATAATTATTAAAATTTTAAAAATATAACAAGTATATGTTATAAGTTATATTTTTTTATCTTAATGCAATTTTTCTCAATGTGCGTCGCTTCCAGTGGACGCCCTGGCATTAATGCAATTTTTTAAAAGATTCATGTCATGATTATTCGACAAGTTTTATGCTGGCTGTCGACTACCTAACGCAACCCTCAACTTTTCTCATATAGAACTTGGGACCTGACAACGACAATATTCCCTTATTTAAATCTTCAAGAGATATATTTTATATTAGCTTATGATATAATTAATTTTAAGGCCTTAAGCAATAGCTAAATAGAGGCATACTTAGGATAAGTATCCCATGTAATTCATTTTAACATCTAGCTAGTTATAGCTTTGGATCTTAATTAATGTGTTTTGGCTCAAATCAAGATTTTTCTTTATAATTTTGTTGTAAATTTAAATTGGAAGTTTTTTTTTTTTAACTTAAGCAAACTTCATGTTGGGCCAAAATAATGATAAAACACATGTAATTATCAATATTACACAATATAATTAGGTTAATTTTCATAATTATCTCACCATTTTTTTAATGAACAAACATATACCAAACTTGCAATTTCATGATTTTTTGTTGGCGAGTCAGCTTTGCTTGGTTGCATAAATTAGTGGTGAATTTGATGGAAAGTTTGGTTATTAAAAATGTTGCTTTGTGCATTTCAATCAATTTCTCCACATGCATTAATGGCTTCCAAGTTGGTTCAACAAGTCTATATATGGAATATTAAAATGTGTTCAAAAAGCTATATATGGTTGACACATCCAATCCAACTTTATATATATTTAATTGAGAAATATTTTAATTTTGGATATTATAAATGTTGAATTTATTTTGATATATTGTGCTTATTTTAAAATAAATTCAATAAAATTGAAATTTAATTTTATAAAAAATGATTAAAATATTAATAATTAATTTATTTTTTCATTTAAATGCTTCCAAAAGTTAGAGTACATTGTGGTGGAATAAGTTGGCATGAGATTTCATTAAGGCTTCATTTACGATAACTTTTTTTTTTTTATGATTTTTAAAACAGCTTCCTAGTATAAAAATAATTAGTTAAGAAAAATTTGTACCAAAAAGTTATTTTAGAAAACAGTAAAAAAGCTGTCTAAAACAAAACCTTAATTTTATAAATTCTATATATCTCAATTTTTCATTATTATTTCTTACTTAAATTCTCTTTTTTGTCAATATTTAATTCTAATATATTAGTTGTTTGAACTAAAATCTTCTTTCATCTTTCATCTTTCATAATAAATGAGTTAGTTTATAAGCCCAATTAAATATGATTAATTAGTCAATATAAAATTTAGATTGTTAGTGACTCAAGCTTGACTCAATTATGCTATTTTCTGCAAAGTTTTTTACGGACATATAAGTGTACATAGTGTGTATATATTGTGTACACACTGTGTACAAAAATAAAAGTACACATTGTAATAACTTTGATCATTGGATAATGATCATTCCTTTAATCATTTTTTCGTTGCTTCGGGAAGAGAGGAGCAATGACAAGCATGTTGGCATTAAGATGTGTGATATTAGAATTATAAGAGCTTTTAATTTCAAAATTCAGCAACTGTGTTTTTTTTTTAATTAAAACCCACGAAGGGGCCTACGCGTTTATATCAAAATTAGCAGTTACAAAGTCCTTAAAAAGATCCTCCAGCCCTCTACTACTCGAAAGAGCTACAAGATTAAAAGAAATAAAACCTAAGAGCCGGTGGTTCCTTGTTCCTCGTTCCCTTACTGTTTCTCTCTGAATTGGATTTTTCTCCCAGGATCGGCCAGGACGATGTTGAGATCGTCCAGGCCGATCAGTGCATTGAAAACAGCTGATTTCTAGAGTGCTTTCTGGAATGATTTCGGATCGTCCAGGCCGATTCTTGATCGTCCTGGGACGATCAGTGCTTGGCACAAGTCAGTGAGCAAGGGTTTTTATCGTCCAAGAAAAATTAATTATCGGTATGAGGAATCGGCCGGGCCGATTTGATTTTGTTATGATCGGCCAGGACGATGTGGCGATCGGCCGGGCCGATCAGACTAATGTTATAAGGAAATCAGCTCGTTTTGAGGAGAGAGAAAATCATTTTATTAAAATCATATATTTTGAAGAGAGAGAAAGATAAAGGAAAAGAGAAGGGAAGCTGGTTTTTGGAGGCCGCGGAGCGCTTTTTGTCCGACGCCGCTGTTGGGAAAAGTGTGATCTCGTGGTAAGGACTCCGAATCCTATTTCTGTTTTCGAAGATATTGTGTTTTGATTGAGTTGTGTACGGATTTATGTTTTCGTAGTTTAATTTTGGACCTGATTTGGTATTGACACAACTTTCACCGCACAACTTTTAGAATGTTATAGATATGAATATTGTACACGATTTAAGTATTTTCTACGAAGATTTTATCGGTCGGAATTGGTTTTACACGATTTTACTTGATTAGGAAAATACCAGAACGTGATTTGATTTGGAATCTATAGAAAAATAGTCTTATATCGATGTTGTGAATATTCTACTGTAATTTGGTGTAATTTGGAAATTAGTGGTTTTTGCAGGATTTTTGTGTGAATTTGATAGACTGCCGTTATTCTGCCCGATTTTCGTATGATTTCTGATTTGTCTGAAATTAATAGATTAGACTGATGTGCATATGGATATTGATGTGATTGCTTTATATTGTTATTATATGGACTATTGAATTGATTATTGACTATTGACTATTGACTTGATTATTGATACTGATCACAAGCGGATCCTGGTTGAATATTG
The DNA here is from genome assembly GCA_016618105.1 of Dendrobium huoshanense. Taxonomy (NCBI): domain Eukaryota; kingdom Viridiplantae; phylum Streptophyta; class Magnoliopsida; order Asparagales; family Orchidaceae; genus Dendrobium; species Dendrobium huoshanense. The sequence goes on from CM028344.1 coordinate 55,615,511, forward strand.
GTTGAATATTGATTGACCTGTACAGGATGGTGGGCCGACGGGCTTTCCTTTAAACATTGATTATTAATATATAGATGGGAGTCATAAGGAGTTTATTGATATGCCGACGGGCGAAAAGAGTGACGACTCTTATTGATAGAACCAATGTATGGATATCTACAACAGCAATATGGATTCTACAACAGTAACATAGCCAGTTGATTGTACTTGTTCAGTATTATTGTATTGAAATGCATGTTTACTGTATTGACTTACGGATTTATTGCTTTATCGATTTCTGCTTTATTGATTTGATCGGATTTACTGTATCGTACGATTTCATTGATTTCATCGATTGATTACCGAGCATTGATACTATTGAGCATTGATATGGACATGGATGGATATAGATATTGAATTGATAGCATGGATATGGACATTGTATAGATTTATTGATTACTGCCTATAGATTCATTGATATTGCTGCTTATAGATTTATTGATAGGATTGCTGTTGCTACTGTTTCTGCACCGTATTGACTGCTGCATGGATTCACTGTTAGAATAGATTGAGATTTATCGTATTGCTTTTCTCGATTGATTTCATTGAATAGATAGTATTGATTAGACATCATCGATTTGATTGACGATTATTGATTGATTGAGTTGATTTATCGATTTGCCTGCCGCTGCATTGATTGATTTTATTGACTATGGATTTCCGGATTGCATTGACTCATTGACCATTGACTGATATGGATTAGATTGACTGACATGCATATTGATAGCATCGCCGTGCTTTGATTTCAGTTGTAGGCTTTGGTGACCTGCTGGGCTATTTAAGCTCATTATATGTGGTTAACAATTTCAGGTCCGAGCAAGGCAACTGGAATGAAGTTCGATCAGAATGTCAGACGAATCCTTTCACTATTGATATCTGGGACGTTACAATTAATCTCTATATTGTTCAACTAATTAAGGCCATGTTTCGCGATGCGCGCGAGCGAGCGCGCGAGGAGCGCCGGCAGGGCGGGAGCGTGGGCGGAGCGGGCGCTGCGCAGACGCGACCGCGCGCATCGCGGAGCGGCAGCAACATGCACATAGCGTGAGCGCGGGCGGAGCGCTGGCAGGGCGGGAGCGCGGGCGGAGCGGGCGCTGCGCAGATGCGACGGCGCAAGCGCGGACGCGGGCTGGCTCGGACTCGGACTGCATGTGTCAGGTCAAACGGGTTGACCCGGCAACCGATCGGGTCAACCCGAACCCGACCCGTTTTTCAAACGGGTCGATTTCTGGAACCCAAACCCGACCCGTTTTGAAATCGGATCGGGTCCAACCCGGATTTTTCAGGTCGGGTTTTCGTGTCGTGTCAAATATTGACACCCCTAGGTATGCATTATGTTTGAGGTCCTTTTTCCTTGGGAGCTGTTTGCTTTTCTATGTGGGGTTCGTTGCAGTTGTTTCGTCTGCTTTTGTTTTTGGTTTCTTTATTCATCTTTGCTGTATGTTTGTTCTTCCGCCTTGTGGGATCTTTTTCTCTTCATCCCTCTGATCTTATTTACATTTGGTTTGTTGGGGTGGTTGGGACATCTTTTATGTGATATTCAGTTTATTTCTTAGTGACTGATTATGGTATAGTGCTAATGCTGAGTTCTCTGCAGTAAGCTTTGGATAGTTATGGAAAAGCTCTATTTCTCCGTCTTATCAGATTCAATGCTTGCAATAGTCTTCTGATTCATATTTTTTGTGAAATTAGGAAAGGTGGCTGCACCTGGATGCCTTGCTTTCTTCCTACTATGAGAGCTGTTCATTTTGTGGTCTTTGTTCTAATTTATATCTTGATTGCTAGTTAGTGTGTGTTATCTATTTCTTTTGGCTATATTGTTGTTCTATTTGACAGGTTTTTGAGAGTTATCCTTATTGTTTTGCAGGTCCTTTGTGTCTATGGCATGAAGATTGAGCTGAATGAGCTTCTGGCCACCCTAATATGTTATTAGTTTTATTGTACTGGTGTTTAATAGGGAACTTCGGTTCATAGGTTTTTATTTTCTTTTTGATGATTTTGTAGCTTGAGGAGAGAGAAAATCATTTTATTAAAATCAGATATTTTGAAGAGAGAGAAAGATAAAGGAAAAGAGAAGGGAAGCTGGTTTTCGGAGGCCGCGGAGCGCTTTTCGTCCGACGCCGCTGTTGGGAAAAGTGTGATCTCGTGGTAAGGACTCCGAATCCTATTTCTGTTTTCGAAGATATTGTGTTTTGATTGAGTTGTGTACGGATTTATGTTTTCGTAGTTTAATTTTGGACCTGATTTGGTATTGACACAACTTTCACCGCACAACTTTTAGAATGTTATAGATATGAATATTGTACACGATTTAAGTATTTTCTACGAAGATTTTATCGGTCGGAATTGGTTCTACGTGATTTTACTTGATTAGGAAAATACCAGAACGTGATTTGATTTGGAATCTATAGAAAAATAGTCTTATATCGATGTTGTGAATATTCTACTGTAATTTGGTGTAATTTGGAAATTAGTGGTTTTTGCAGGATTTTTGTGTGAATTTGATAGACTGCCGTTATTCTGCCCGATTTTCGTATGATTTCTGATTTGTCTGAAATTGATAGATTAGACTGATGTGCATATGGATATTGATGTGATTGTTTTATATTGTTATTATATGGACTATTGAATTGATTATTGACTATTGACTATTGACTTGATTATTGATACTGATCACAAGTGGATCCTGGTTGAATATTGGTTGAATATTGATTGACCTGTACAAGATGGTGGGCCGACGGGCTTTCCTTTAAACATTGATTATTAATATATTGATGGGAGTCATAAGGAGTTTATTGATATGCCGACGGGCGAAAAGAGTGACGACTCTTATTGATAGAACCAATGTATGGATATCTACAACAGTAATATGGATTCTACAACAGTAACATAGCCAGTTGATTGTACTTGTTCAGTATTATTGTATTGAAATGCATGTTTACTGTATTGACTTACGGATTTATTGCTTTATCGATTTCTGCTTTATTGATTTGATCGGATTTACTGTATCGTACGATTTCATTGATTTCATCGATTGATTACCGAGCATTGATACTATTGAGCATTGATATGGACATGGATGGATATAGATATTGCATTGATAGCATGGATATGGACATTGTATAGATTTATTGATTACTGCCTATAGATTCATTGATATTGCTGCTTATAGATTTATTGATAGGATTGCTGTTGCTACTGTTTCTGCACCGTATTGACTGCTGCATGGATTCACTGTTAGAATAGATTGAGATTTATCGTATTGCTTTTCTCGATTGATTTCATTGAATAGATAGTATTGATTAGACAGCATCGGTTTGATTGACGATTATTGATTGATTGAGTTGATTTATCGATTTGCCTGCCGCTGCATTGATTGGTTTTATTGACTATGGATTTCCGGATTGCATTGACTCATTGACCATTGACTGATATGGATTAGATTGACTGACATGCATATTGATAGCATCGCCGTGCTTTGATTTCAGTTGTAGGCTTTGGTGACCTGCTGGGCTATTTAAGCTCATTATATGTGGTTAACAATTTCAGGTCCGAGCAAGGCAACTGGAATGAAGTTCGATCAGAATGTCAGACGAATCCTTTCACTATTGATATCTGGGACGTTACAATTAATCTCTATATTGTTCAACTAATTAAGGCCATGTTTCGCGATGCGCGCGAACGAGCGCGCGAGGAGCGCCGGCAGGGCGGGAGCGCGGGCGGAGCGGGCGCTGCGCAGACGCGACCGCGCGCATCGCGGAGCGGCAGCAGCATGCACATCGCGCGAGCGCGGGCGGAGCGCTGGCAGGGCGGGAGCGCGGGCGGAGCGGGCGCTGCGCAGACGCGACGGCGCAAGCGCGGACGCGGGCTAGCTCGGACTCGGACTGCATGTTTCGGGTCAAACGGGTTGACCCGGCAACCGATCGGGTCAACCCGAACCCGACCCGTTTTTCAAACGGGTCGATTTCTGGAACCCAAACCCGACCCGTTTTGAAATCGGATCGGATCCAACCCGGATTTTTCAGGTCGGGTTTTCGTGTCGTGTCAAATATTGACACCCCTAGGTATGCATTATGTTTGAGGTCCTTTTTCCTTGGGAGCTGTTTGCTCTTCTATGTGGGGTTCGTTGCAGTTGTTTCGTCTGCTTTTGTTTTTGATTTCTTTATTCATCTTTGCTGTGTGTTTGTTCTTCCGCCTTGTGGGATCTTTTTCTCTTCATCCCTCTGATCTTATTTACATTTGGTTTGTTGGGGTGGTTGGGACATCTTTTATGTGATATTCAGTTTATTTCTTAGTGACTGATTATGGTATAGTGCTAATGCTGAGTTCTCTGCAGTAAGCTTTGGATAGTTATGGAAAAGCTCTATTTCTCCGTCTTATCAGATTCAATGCTTGCAATAGTCTTCTGATTCATATTTTTTGTGAAATTAGGAAAGGTGGCTGCACCTGGATGCCTTGCTTTCTTCCTACTATGAGAGCTGTTCATTTTGTGGTCTTTGTTCTAATTTATATCTTGATTGCTAGTTAGTGTGTGTTATCTATTTCTTTTGGCTATATTGTTGTTCTATTTGACAGGTTTTTGAGAGTTATCCTTATTGTTTTGCAGGTCCTTTGTGTCTATGGCATGAAGATTGAGCTGAATGAGCTTCTGGCCACCCTAATATGTTATTAGTTTTATTGTACTGGTGTTTAATAGGGAACTCCGGTTCATAGGTTTTTATTTTCTTTTTGATGATTTTGTAGCTTGTTCAAGCAATAGAGAGCTAGAGTTCGGCCCCTTAAGGACCATGTACTATTTTTTGGATATTAACACGTAAGTTCGTCAGTGGTTTTTAAACAAATAATAAAAAATAAAATAAAATTTTTATTTCTTCTTTTTAATGTAATTATGCACTATAAATTATCAACAAGTATAAACCATTCAAACCAGAAGATAAAATCTTCTATATATCATTTGCTAAAATCTATTCTATGTTGAACTTTTTCTTTTTAAAATCTTCTATATGCATAGATTTTTTTTTTAAAATCATAATATGGCTAAAGTCTCTCATTGTGTGGAGTCAGAAATTTTCTAATGAGAGCATAAATTAAAATTTTCAAATATTCTCTTAATTTTTTATATTCATGTTTGAGGCCATAACTTATTTTGATATAAAAATTAAAATTATAATAAGATGAATAAAAAAATAAATATGTTTAAACATTATTTTTTATTAAAAAATATTAATAATATTAAAAAAAAGAAAAATAATAAGATAGCGCACTGTCCCCTTTGCGAACTTTTATTTGGTCCGGTGAACGTACGTAGAGCTACGTCCGGTAGACACTAAGATTGTATGCACAAAATTAGAAATACCGAGCAATTACCGGGCAATACCAATAATAACGAGAAAATATCATTAGGTGAAGATGAAATACCGAGTTATACCGAGCAATACCGAGTTATACTAAAAAATACCGAGAAAACTCGGTATAATTCGATATTGATCATCCTAGAGCGGTATTCCTCCATATTATCAAACAATACCTATCAATACCGATCAAATACCTAACAAAAATTGAGTAACAAACCTCTGACCGGGTAGATCTACGTCCGGTCATCAGAGAACGTAATAATTGTTCCCCCTTTGCTCCACCACTGAATAGAAATATATATACCAGCGAACACAGGAACAGAAGCCGAACCTTACATCAATATTCTGACCCGAACCTTACATAAAATCTCAGCTTCATTATTAGCCATTGCAAACTCAAAGCATGACGCCCCTATGGATTCCCTTCATGTTCTTACTCCTCTTCATTGCTCATCTAAGAAGAAGGGGAAGGGCGTTGAATCCTCACCGGAGACTTCCTCCAGGCCCACCACCACTCCCCTTCATCGGTAACCTCCATCAGCTCCTCGGCGACCTCCCTCACATCACCCTCCGCAAACTCTCACACAAGTACGGTCCGCTCATCCACCTCAAACTAGGCCAAGTCCCGACCATCATCGCCTCCTCGCCGGAAACTGCCGCTGAGATCCTTAAGGCACAGGATGTCGTCTTCTGCAGCCGCCCGTTCTTCGCCACCACCGACCGCTTCTCCTACGGCGGCCTCGACATCGCCTTCTCCCCTTATAATGATCACTGGCGGCGAATCAGAAGGTTTGTCAACGCCGAGATCTTCAGCCCTGCGAGAGTACAGGTAATTACCATTTTTTAATTCAATTATTAGTTAGTACGTATTTCCATCCATTGTCGCTAAAAAAATCAATCTTTTAATTACTTTAATAAGAATTTTGATAGCTAAAATATTCTGACTAAATTCTTCTATCCAATTATCTGATTTCATATCATCTAATTATTATAAGCCAAAGACTTTTTTTTTTTAAATTTTTACGATAAAGAATCCTTCTTCCATCTCTCATTACACAGGACTTCAAAGCCGTTCGTGTAGAAGAGGTCGGAGCTCTGCTGAAAACCATATCCATGGCTTCAGCGGGCGGCAATGACTTCAACTTGAGCACGATGATGCTCTGCCTGTTCAACAACTTGATATACAGAAAGGTGTTTGGTAAGCGGATATCGGCCGTCCCCGGCGACTGCGGAAGGAGTCAGCACCATGAGATGATCATGGAGGTAGTCGCCTTCACTTCGGAGATATGCGTGGGCGATTTCTTCCCTTCATTGGCTTGGTTAGACGGGCTAACGAGCTGGCGTGGAAGGTTAGAGAAGACATTTCGGGCCATGGATCGGGTCTTTGAACAGGAGATAGAGGAAGGGATGAAGAGAAGAAGAGGCCGAGAGGAGGAGAAGAGTAGTATGGGAGAAGACATTAATGCAGATAGCTGTTTACTTGATATCCTTCTTAAATGCCAAGAGGAAATGGATTCTTCCTTAGGGTTTCTTCTCACAAGAGATATGATCAAAGCTGTTCTCATGGTAAGTCTCTTATCCAGCTAGCTGCTCTCATTGATTAGTCTATAGTTGCAATATTCCACGTAGCAATATTAGCTTGAACTCACTGTCACACCCAAAAAAAAAAAAAAAACACGCATATATAGATTATTATATATATGGGAGAAGCATAGGGGGTCTCTGCCATTTTTTTTATATTATTATTATTATTTTCTCTTATTCATCTTTTTATAATTTTGATTTTATATAGAATAAATTAAGTTAGAGTATTATAAATTTATAATCAAAATTTAATCATATTAAATTAAAATTATTAATTTTTTTTTAAGATCATATGCACGTAATATAAGTTAATTTAAAGTATTTTTTTAATTTTACTTTGACTATTATAAAAATTTAATTATAAAGTATAACTAGAGATTAATAAATAAGTGATATTTTCATAATTTATATTAAGAGAAATATTTAATTGTATTGATAATAAAATAATGAGTCAATATTTTGAGAATATAAAAATAGAGCATGTCGTCTAGCTTATAAATTGTAAGTTTTTTTATTAAGCTGTTAATTTCGATTTTAAGTATGAATGAAAAAAATTAATGAAATATTAAAAAATTTTAATTTGTATCCCTACCAGAAAAAAATTATATTGATATATATTATGTTAAATATTTTTTCTTTATTTGAATAACACATTAAAATGCATGAATATATATTTAAGATATATATTAAAATAAGGTCTGGTCTTGAGCAAAAATGTATTTTTTTGCTACTCGTTTGTGTAGTCTCTTAATATTTTAGAGAGATTTACATACATATAATTTTATTTCATGTTATTTATATATCTAATATTTAAAACTTTAATATTACATGCTTATCGTCCATAGAACAATTATGAGTATATATAATGAAATATTAAAATTTATTTATTTATTATTATTATTATTATTATTAGTTTAAACCCACGGAGGGGCCTACGTATTAATATCAAAATTCGGTTACACCGTCCTTAGAAGGCACATCCAGCTCACTAATGCTCCAGAGAGCTAAAAAAAGAACAAAAAGAAAACCTACGAGCCAGTGGTTCCTTTTCCTACGATTACAAAAATAATGAAAGCAATAAAACGGTCTGTCCAAAAAAGGAGGATCCAATCATACGCGTTCAACACAACCCTCCTGCAAAACTGAAGAACAAAATCGAAACACAATAGATATAAATTAACCACAACTACCTTGTTCATATCGACGTTCTTGATCCAGAAAGCGTTCCTTGCAATCATTCATGCACCCAAAAAGAAGAAACATGCAAAGAAAACTCTCCAAAAAAGTCAGAAAAGAGAAGTAAAAAGAGGTACCAGGTTCTCTAATATCCTTAGGAGTAGAAAAATTCGGGACAAAGATATATCCCCAAAAAACGAACAGGCTCAAGAAGATAGTCTTGCTAATCACGCTATAAACAGACACAAAAGCCTTACCAGCAGCCTTCACCAAAGAACCATAATTCCAATATAACTCCTTAATCCAACCCCAAACAATAACAGACTTAAAACACTTACTCCCAGTAGCAATATTAATTTGAGCATGAAAGTCAAGAAATGCCTGGACGGACTCAAACTCACACCAAAATGGTCCCAGGTAATACAAAACCGTCTAAAAGAGTGCTGGCAACTAAAACTAAACCAATTTCTAAAACGAATCCAGCAAGAGTGATTACTGATATTCAGAATATAAAAGTTATGAAGGTCAACAGAGACACCCTTCGGCAAAACGTAACCCACAAAGAGGAAGATGAAACAATTCTTACCAACCAAACTATCAAAACTAATATAAGCAATGTGAAAGATTAACTGAGCACAATCACAAACATTCCCAGAAAACATACCAGAGCAGAAATAAAGGTGCCCAGAAAAACAATATATCCTGCACAACTTAAAGTTCCAGCCAAAAGTAAAACAGGGATAACTAGAAGCAGCTCCCAAATAGCAAAACAAACTCGTCAGCATAAAAGAACCCCAGAAAACAGAAATAAGATAAAAACAAAGAAATATTAAAATTTATAGAATGTCAATGGTGGTAAGAATGAAATATATGAGTGTTATATTTGATATTAATATTTTAAATGAGTGAATATAATATTAAAATTTTAAGTGTTAGATATATAAATAGTAAGAAATTAATAAAATGTTATGCACGTAAATCTCCCAATATTTTATGATATAAATTCGAATGCTTTATAAGGCATAGTTTTCTTAACATAATAACTATCATTAATATAATAAAAAAGAATTCTTATAAAATATACTAATTTACTTTTCTATTAATCATTAAAATCTAATTTTAAAAATATTTTGAGCTCGATCTAAGGCAGTTCAACAATCTACTTCCATGTGTGTATTTTCAGGACATGTTCTTAGCAGGTACTGATCCTCCCGCAATGACCATGGAGTGGGCTATGGCTGAACTGATCAAGAATCCTAAATCCATGCGCAAGGCACAAGAAGAGGTGCGTCGAGTAGCCAAAGATAAAGGAAAGGTTGAAGACGCCGACCTTCAATACCTCCCTTATCTGCACAATGTTCTTAAAGAGACCCTTCGTCTTCATCCTCCTGGCCCATTACTTCTCCCCCATGAATGCATCATAGACACAAAGATTAATGGCTACGATATTCTGACTAAGACGAGGGTCTTTATAAATGCTTGGGCCATTGGAAGGGACGCAAAGGTTTGGAGTGAAGAGCCGGAGGCTTTTCGACCAGAGAGATTTGAGAAGCTGAGGGACGGTGTTGATTTCAAGGGGAGTCATTTTGAGCTCATACCATTTGGTGCAGGGAGACGAATTTGTCCTGGTATGGTGTTTGGTGTGGTAGCCGTTGAGCTTGCGCTTGCTAATGTTTTGAATGGATTTGATTGGGAATTGCCGTGTGGGATGAGGTGTGAAGAGATGGACATGAGCGAGGGGTTCAGGATGGTGAGTCACAAGAAGGTGCCTCTTACTGTGGTAGCTATTCCAGCCGCTGGTTTTACTTGATCTTCAATGTTTTGTTTGGCTATATCTATCAACAAATAGGGCTATATCTATCAACAAATATTAAACATTTACCGATGGTTATAACAGACAGAAATTTTCTTGCATGGTTTTAAAACCGCTGCAGTCTTATTTGTGATTGCAATATGCTGCAACGAAATTCTGCGGCGGTTTCATGATCGCGAGAGAAGACATAACGAAGTGTTAGTTATTTCAAAATTACTGTAATCATATCCTCTTTGTTTGATTTGGTGCCTAGAAAAGAAAAAAAATTGAAATTTATATATTTTAATTTTGTGATTTTTTGTTGATAAGATATGTTAAATTTTGGTAGTTGTTACATACGTTTCTACATATTAAATATTAAAATTTATACTAATTTTATAAAATTAAAATAGATGCCATTAAAATAAAAGAAAAATTATGAGATTTTTCAGAAGCGTGACATCTGTGATGGATGTGATTATATAAAATGTACAAATTTAACGATGTGTATGATGTGTTTCATGTGTTTATATAATTACATTAAGTAAATGAGTTTCTAAAGAAGAACAAAGAGTTTTTAGGATGAAGTGAAAGTACGATCTAATTTGACTTATAGGAAAGAACCTAAGGGGCTGTTTGGTATGCGAATTTAGGCCGGATTTAAGGTCGGATTTGGGTGAAATCCAGCCAAACGACCTAAAATGCGAAATCAAATCTCACGGTAAATGAAAACCGTGGTTGACGGAAAATTCCCTCTTTTCGTGGTAAATCCCGGATTTACGAAATCCTTTGGTTCGGCGGATTTACGGGATTTGGCCGAAGAAGCGCGCGAAAGGGAGAAAGTTACCTTCAAAGCAAGCGAGCTCCCGTTGTTGCTTCAGATAAAAAAAAAAATGCCGTACCTTCCAATCCAACAGGAAGGTAATGTCGTCGAAGGAGCAAAGTCGAATGACGACGATGAAGAACTCGTGAAAAATTCTATATTCGTGCGAAGGAACAAAGCCGAACGAAATACAGGAGGGAAAAGTAAAACTTAGACACTTCTAATTGTTGGATAATTTAATTAATATAATTTAAAATATTAATAATTAAGTGAAATTAATTAAATAATATTTAAATAATTGATAAAATTAATAGTTAAATACTTAGTTGTTTCAAAATAATTAATTGGATTAAATATGATCGATCTAAAATAAAATAATTATTATAAAATATTATAAATAATAATTAAATAATTAATAAATATTAATAAAGTTTTGTTATATTTTATTTAAACTTTTCTTATTGTGCTTTAATTGTCCTAATAATGTATGTCAATTCTTTTAATCGCCTTAAATCCTAAATTGAACAGCCAAATAGTCACACATGATTTAACTGGATTTATCATAAATGTTACCAAACAGTTTTCAGGATTTAACCCCTCAGGATTTCGAAAATCCGGATTTGGAGGATTTACGAAATTCTACTTAAATGAAATTCTAGATTCTACCAAACAGCCCCTAAATGTGTTTTGGCTTATGACGTGAAACAATTAAGAAATAAACAAATTGTTATGGTTAAAATTTAATAAAAGCATAGGTTGAAAATAAAAGCAACCTGAGAGAGACGTTGAGATCAAATAGATTTATCCAGATCTATTCTGATTGGTAACTTATAGTGAATAGAATGACTAAGGAGGGAAGAATCTAATGATCACTTCTATAGTACTGAGTCTATGTGTGTTGACTTGAATAAAATTTAGTAAGAATTATGAGTTCATTAAGTAACTATTAAATATTTATGAATTTTAGAGTTATTTTGTGCTTAATTTTATCATAGAGGGTTGTGGTTTGAAATTTGAAAAAAAAAGTAGAAATCCTCTTGGAAGTGTTGTGACATTTTAGTTGTAGTGTTGTTGTGTTGCCCTCTATGTTAGTCAATAAGTGCTTGGGAGGGCACCGTGACGCTGTAATAGTGGCACTTCACTCTTTGTTATCTGGATGCCTGATGGAATGGTGGTACAACACTGTGGAAGGGAGCACTAAGACGCTAAGCTTTTTATTTTGTAGTTTGAAAATTTTTATAATTGGGTTTAGGTGTGCTGCTTAGAATGATAGCATTGAGGCGCTAGGTCTATAAATCTCGAAATGCACATCTCCAAAGTTATTATATCATTTGAGCTAGCAGGTTAGAGAGAGGAGAGAAATTTTTAGAGAGATAAATTTGCCATGAGCTAAAAAAACATGAATATGAAATGACACTAATGAGTGCCATATACCATCCCTTAAACCTCACAAGAAATGATTGCACTTCTCTTCAGTGGTGTTGATAAATTGGGGAGCATACCTTGCAAGAGTTGTGAACCCTGCCTTCTGCTATATAGTCGTCTTACTCTCTTAAACCAACCTGAAAATTGACACTTGCATTTGTTGCCTGTCAGACAGTGACACAAATCAGCTCCTGAAAATCTCCATAAACTCCTCTCAAATACCAATGTCAATTTTAATCCTCTCCTTCCCATGTTTATATTCCCCTCCAACATAACCATACACTTTTGTATTGATTGTGAACGAATATAAATTATATGAACTAGTCAAATTATAATCATAAACCCTTTGTATCTAATGCCACTTACTTCCGTTATACAAATATGGGCATGAAGCTTCCAATGCGTCCATACATATTACCAAGATTCATGAAACATAACGTCATTTGGTAAGAACCAACACCAACACCAATGTTTCACAACTAATTTGGCAAAGTACATATCCAGCAAGAACTCAAAAGCATTGAGAAGAAGGATGATATTAATTGTGTGATTTTTCTCAAACATTCATTATTGTAAGACTAATTTAAGACATGAAAAATCATAAATTCCTCAACAAAATGTTGAACTGCATCTACCAAACTCAAAAAATGTTAAATAATTATTTTTTGATATTTCAAAAATATTAATATTAATATTTAATTAATTATTAATTTAAATATTATATAAGTTATAATATAAATATAAAAGAGTAGCATTTATAAAAAATCTTTTCCCACGGTATGATGGTTAGGCATTGGATCTTCGAAGGAGCTAGGTTCAAAACTCACTGTTGGTGTCGTGGGCACAGGCGAGTGGGCTTCGGATTGGCATAGATTGCAGGTGAGTGGGAGAGCTGGCCCAGGTTATGCGGTAAATGAGCTGTAGGTTGGCGAGCAGCTGGCTGGCCCACTCTAGCATAATTTGTTTTCCGGAAACATTTCTATTGGTTGATAGACTACAACATGCGTCCTAATCTTATGAGTCCTTCAATTAAACAACATATATATTTAGTACACTCAAATGTAATCTCAATTCTCCATTAATTTTGTTCATTAGGCTAAACATAGGATGTGGGTATAGTTCAACACTTTGCACATTAAATTCATCTCAAGAACAAGAACAAATATCACAATACTTTGCCAATACCACAAATGAGAGACAGCTAATTAAGCAATTTACAATTGATGATTGAAAATACCTCAAGAAAAAGAGGCTCCTAATTCCTTTTGATTCTTGAAAACTAAATGGCCCTAACCCTTGCTTCTACCAAGTGAATTCCACCACAAGCAATTACAACTAATCAAACTAAATAGTCTTTTGCGATGAACATTTTTTTAATCATAATAAGCCCAAAGTCTCTTCCTTGCGCATCAGAGCCCAATAAGCGTACGAAATCAGCAACTCGGAGGCCGGCCCAGAACCAATTTTCTCAGCCCAACCACATAATTTATCAGCTTAATTAATCATTTCGACTCAAAGCATGACGCCGCTATGGATCCCCTTCATGTTCTTCCTCCTCTTAACAGTTCATCTACGAAGAAGGGCGTTGAATCCTCGCTGGAGACTTCCTCCGGGTCCACCGCCACTCCCTTTTTATTACCGGCAACCTCCACGAGCCCCTCGGCGACCTCCCCCACAATGTTCAACTTGTGACGAATCAGAAGGTTTGTCAAGGCCGAGGTCTTCAGCGCTGCGAGAGTGCACGAAGTAACCAAGCAGGATTTCAGGAGAGCAGCTGCGGTGGGTGATGAGAACATGCTGGTCGTGTTCGCGGACGGGGAAGGGGTCAAGGTTGAGAGTGGAGTTAGAGAAAGCTGATTTTTAAAAATTGACGCCAGTTCGTCGGAGTTGTGGTTGGACCGCGGAATTGAACCGGGCAGATTTGGTTCTTTGCAAAGCCGGTTTAGGGAAATGATCGAACCAACCGGCTGGTCGGTTCACGGTTCAATCGGTTGAACCTGCTTGTCAAATCCATTTTTTAAAACATTGGTCAGTATAGTTTTCTGTTTTACCTTATTTACGACTTGTCGAGCTCGAGTCACATCTAATTCGACTTTGGCATGCCCAATCAAAGGTAGGCTTGAATTTGATATGCACCTTGACTACTTAAAATGATTGTAAGCTCAAGTTAGGCTCGATAGATCGGTGGGGAAAGCATCGTGACATAAGGTCACTGGTGAAGCATCAATTATGCTATGGCTCACTACAGGAGGCATCGATGACATGGTAGCTCGCCGAAGAAGGCATTGCAATGGTGGCTCGATGGACAAGGAATCATAGGTGGTCGTAATGGTATCAATGATGAAAAATTTTGGAGGTGTGGAAGTGAGTGAGACAATATTTGAGAGTGGTGAAATGAGGTCAAACATGATGAGAGATGTACAATTGCGTAAAGAAATTAAATTGGCGAGCTTGGCTCTGGAGCGCTGTAGGGCCACAATTGGATTATTTCATGTTTAGTGTCGTGAGAATTTTCTTATCAAGATGATCAATTTAACTATATGTTTGCAAAAGTCAAAGTTTGAAAAATTTTGACTTTAATTCAAAAAAAAAAAAAAAAAAAAAAACATCAACACTAATAAGCCATCAAAAAATTATCTTGATCGGGCACGAATCTCGATGCAAAATCAAATTGGAAATTTCTGAAATTAAAATTGGGATCATCTGAACTCCATTTTCAGCAAACTTACAGTCGAACTGAACGTCTCGAAATTACAAACACAACGACACCAAATTTGACTCAATTTGAGCCCAAATGAGTCCAAATCATAGACCCGAAGCGCTGTTGGAAGGTTCAAACCACAATTTACATTATCAAACGGTTTTCAAACATAACGTGCTTATAGTAAAATTGAGCGGCTCGACATGATGAATCCAACGAGGCCAAGATCACCGAATTCTGACATCATTAAGACCTTCAAATGTCTGACGAATGATGCATGATCAAGAGATTCAATATCAACTGTCCATCCAACCACTCCCCATTTACGTACCCTTGATCTCTCACCTATTTAAGGGTCATGCCACTCCAGAAATCTATAAATAAACCCCTTATTCCTCTTGAAAGGGGGCTCCAAGCAAGAAGAGAAGAAAATAAGAGAAGAAGAGAATGAAGAAGCTCCTCCTCGACCACCGCCGGACTTCTGCTGGACCACTGCCTGACGTCGTTGCTCCACCGGACCACCACTTAAGGCCTTCACCTCCGTCAGACCATCGCCTGACGTCGTTGCTCTGCCAGACCACCACTTGAGGCCGTCACCTCCGCCAGACCATCACTTGAGGCCCTCACCTCCGCCGGATCACCACTTAAGGACCTGAGCTATGCCAGATCACCACTTGAGGCCCTCACCTCCGTCAGACCACCACTGGAGGCCCTCACCTCCGCCGGACCACCGCCTGATGTTGTTGCTCCGTCGGAACATCACTTAAGGCCTCAAACTTCTGTCAGACCATCACTTGAGGCCCGAACTTCTTCCAGACCAACACCTGAGGCCCAGATTTCCACCGAACCACCACCTGACACCCAAACTTCTGCCGAACCACCACTTGAGTCCTGAACTTCTATCAAGCTACCATATGATGCCCAGAGTTCGACCAGAGTACCGCCCTACTTCAAATGTCTTCCTGACCCTGATCTTCTGTCGACTATGATCCTTCCGACCTCCATCTCCTACTATGGTCCTTTTGACCTCCATCACAAGACAACGATCTTTCTAACCCCAGTCTCCTGCCAACTACGGTCTTTCGGACCTTTGTCTCCTGCTGACTACGGTCCTTTCGATCTCCATAGCCTATTATGGTCCTTCCGACCTCCATCAACAGACAACAGTCTTTCTGACCCCGGTCTCCTATAAACTACGATTTCCAGACCTCTCCTGTCGATAATGGTCCTTTCGATCTCCGTCGCCTATTATGATCTCTCCAACCTCTATCACTAGACAACAGTTTCCTGACCCCGATCTCCTGCCGACTACGGTCTTTCCGACCTCCGTCGCCTACTATGGTCCTTCCGACCTCCATCACTAGACAACGATCTTTTCGACCCCAGTCTCCTGCCAACTACGGTCTTTCAAATCTCTGTCTCCTGCCGACTACGGTCCTTCCGATCTCTATCACCTACTATGGTCATTCCAACCTCCATCAATAGACAACAATTTTTTTTACCTCGATCTACTACAAACTACGATCTTTTAGACCTCTATCTCCTGCCGACTATGGTCCTTCCAACCTCCATCACCAGACAACGGTCTTTCCGACCTTTATCCTATCGACTATGGTCGTGCCAACCAAACAAACATGTATATATATATATTGTAACTCCCACCATATAATGCGCTCTATATGATGTATATTTGTACCATCAAGCCAAGACCTTTCCCCAAGGAAGGGCCTCATTTGTAATAGACTGCAAATACTAGTGGATTCATTAAAACTGGGCCACACCCTATGGTTTTTCCCCCTTTTTAGGGGTTTTCACGTAAAAATTTTGGTGTCTCTTATAAACGATACACACACACTCTCTCTTATCTGATTGTGTTCTGGATCTTCGTATAATGCTAAAACGTTAAACTATATATTTCTTTACCACCGCGAATATTCCAGGATGCAACAAACACAAATGCATCAAGTTTCATGTTGATCAACTGAAATTAAATTTTTTGAGATTATATATATATACATATATATACCTTAAAGATTGATATCCTTGTCATTATATAGCATTAAATTTATGAACTAATACAGTGAAAATTGTTGATCTTGTAATTAAGGACAATATCGCAAGTAATCCGGAATTAAAGAAATTAGGCTCCACGTTTTGAAATTAACTTGGAAAGGAACATAATTAGCTGCCTAAGTTGTTCAGTTTCGGTACTCCATTTGTTTGAAAACATCAAAGACTTTCGATGACAAATACACTCTCTTTTTAAAATAGGAGAAATTATTCTGTGCGGATGAGGGACGTAGCTCTACATCCGGATGCCGTGGTACAATAATAGAGTGACGTGGTGCTTTTTTATTGATCTCCGAATTATATTCGGTGTACGCTCAATAAATTTTCCCTAAAATAGAGGAATAGCTAACCTTGATCAATTTATCATTCAGATTGCTCGCTATTCTAGAAGAACCTAACAGAAGCTCTGGTAAAACATGGAGATATCTGATATTGTGTCTTTGTGATTCTTCCTTGACGAAGCACAAAATGTTCCTTGAAATAATCGGATGAGTCCATAAAGAAGCCATCTTCTACTATGATGTTATTGTATATAACATTATGAAAAGGCCAAGTACTTAAGTGAAGAAATGCACATTGAAAGTATTTGACTTTATTTTTGAATGGGAATTGGCATATTAATCTTCTTTTAGATCATATTTTTAAGTCCGTTGATGTTATTAGTGATATTCCTATCAACAATTACAATACAAATCAACATATTTTTAAGTTTTATATTAATGATGATTTAAGCACTAAAGATGTGTGGGATTACTTCAGAACTAAAAATAACCATCTTTTGGCTGTCATTCCTATGCTGGTTTTTTGGTTTTTATGAATTGATAGAAACAAAGCGCGCATCAAAGTATTAAGATGAGTTCTGACAGAATTATTATATGTATGCAAAGCAAAATTCATCAATTTTTCTGCTAATATGCTTTTTCCTAAGCATTTCAAGGGGAATAATAATTGGGCTTCTTTCTTTCAAACTCATTTTGTGTATGAAAGTAAGTGTTGTATTTCTAGAATTTTTTATGAGAAGAGGCCTTCCTTAAATCAGTTAAAATTAAATATTGATGGTTATGATTCAAAATTATTATGTGATTGTTTATTGGTGGCTTTTTTATGTGCTCTATTTTGATTGGGGACCATTATCTATGACTTTGTGTGATCTACTTTTTCTTCTTATTGTTCCTTCTGTTTATAAGGGCTTGTTGATGGCTATGGGAGCTTTCATGATTTTCGTTGATGTCTCCATGCTTTTTCCTCTGGTTTGGAGGAATACACTTTGCATGTATAATCAGGTACATAATCTCCACTTGATTATTATTTATATAAGTTTGCTGAAATTGGATATAAGTTTGCTGAAATTGGAATCTAGATGATCCCAAATCTGATTTTGAAAATTTCTAATTTGAATATGACTCGAGATTCGTGCTCGATAAAGGCAATTTTTGATGACGCATTAGTTGTATTTCTGGAATTTTTTATGAGAAGAAGCCTTCCTTAAATCAGTTAAAATTAAATATTGATGGTTATGATTCAAAATTATTATGTGTTTGTTTATTGGTGGCTTTTTTATGTGCTCTATTTTGGCTGGGGACCATTGTCTATGACTTTGTGTGAAATACTTTTTCTTCTTATTGTTCCTTCTGTTTATAAGGGCTTGTTGATGGTTATGGGAGCTTTCATGATTTTCGTTGATGTCTCCATGCTTTTTCCTCTGGTTTGGAGGAATACACTTTGCATGTATAATCAGGTACATAATCTCCACTTGATTATTATTTATATATATTTTTTGATATTTTGTAGGATGCGTAATTTTGGCTCTTATCAGATCATGGCATTTATGTTGTAAAGACCATTTTTCTCCCAGGTTCGTCCGGGACGAAATTGGATCGTCCGGGACGATCATTACAGGTTGTACAGAAAAACTTGTTTGGCTGAAGAGTTCGTCTGGACGAAATTTGGATCGTCTGGACGAAAATTTTCCAGAGCCCAGTCGTCATGGGACGATAAGTAAATTCGTCTGGACGAAATTTGTCCAGAGCCACTTCGTCCCGGGACGAAGTGCGATCGTCCGGGACGATCAGTCTGGATATATATAGAAATGAGATATTTTGAAGAGAGAGAAAAGCCCAGGAGAGAGAAAAATGAAGGAAAAAGAAGGAAAAGTGATTTTTGGGCGACGTCGGTCTGTTTTCGTCCGTTGTGACAGTTGAAGATATTGCTGTACGCAAGGTAAGGCACAATCCGACTTTCTCAATTTTCAGAACCGTCGCTGTTGACGGTATTTTCTGTCCGGATTTTGTTTTTGTTAACGAACTTCGTCCGTATTTTCCGACTGATTTAGTTTTTACCGCGTAACTTTCTGTATATTGTTGCTGTGTCGGGTGTGCACATTTTGATTATATTTTGGAGATTTTTGTCCGGACTGTTTTGATTTGGCGGAGTTTTATTTCACCTGTATTTTTCTGTGTGAATATTAAATGCTGTGGCAATAGAATAAATGTTCTGAAATGTTGTTATCTACATTCTATACGAATTTGGTGTTTTGTGATTTTCAGGAAAAAATTGTGTAAATTCTGTATACTGCCGTTGTGTTGCCCGATTTTTGTCTGA
The DNA here is from genome assembly GCA_016618105.1 of Dendrobium huoshanense. NCBI lineage: Eukaryota > Viridiplantae > Streptophyta > Magnoliopsida > Asparagales > Orchidaceae > Dendrobium > Dendrobium huoshanense. The sequence goes on from CM028344.1 coordinate 55,635,076, forward strand.
TTTCTGATTTGTCCGAATTTCTTCTGAATTGATATGCTATCTGTATATGCTATACAAAGGGAGTTATAAGGGGCCTGGATCCTATGAGATTCAGTTAGTGTCTAGGAAATCTGAAATGAGCTCAATATGAAATCTGATATCTGTTTTGTTCCGGATCTGATGAATTCTGTTCTGGTGCTATAAGCACATATGTTCTGGTGTCGTGAGCACAAAAGGGAGGCATAAGGGGCCTGGATCCTATGAGATTCAGTCAGTGTCTGGGAAGGGAGGCATAAGGGGCCGGAATCCGTAGCGATTCCGTCAGTGTCAGGGCATTTAGCTATGAATTAAATAATATCTGATATCTAATTTAATATGATTCTGTTTTCTGTATCTGTTCTGTAAGCAAATCTGATTCTGATTTCTATACGATATGAATATGATTATGATATGTATGATATGATTTATGTACAATTCTGACATATGATATGAATTTCTGATTTCGGTACGATTCTGATTCTGTTGATCTGATATGTATGATCTGTTCTGTTTTTGATTTGATACGACTTCTGTTTCCGTACAGTTCTGTTTGATTTGATCTGTTCCATTCTGATTTGTCCGATTTGATAATTGTTCGATTCTGTTCTGATTTCTGTACGGATTTGTCAGATGTATTGGTTTTGAGATTCTGAGGATTTTGATTGGAGGTTTGTTGCTTTGCTGAGCTGTTGAGCTCACTCTTATTTTCTGGTGGTTTTCAGGTTCTGGGAAAGGGAAGGAAGTCCAGGAATAGATTTCAGAGTCTGATCAGTATAGGTATTATTTTGTACCTTTTGACCTTTTGATTTTTGTACAGTCATGGCTTTTCTGTTCTTTCTTTCTTTCTGTATAAAAGCCATGTACTGTATTTGTAGATAATTGTTTTGAGAAAAAGAAATGATAGATGTTTTGTTCCGCTGTGTTTGATGATTCATAGTAGCTCTGTGTTTGTGTAACTGTTTGAGTTAAATATTTGGAAGATTAAGTTTCGAAGCAAATTCCAAAGCTAGATCCTGGTCAGTATTTTCTGTCGCGGCCCGGTGCGAACGGGATCCGTCCCGGATCGGGTCGGGTCGTGACAAACTTTAGTGGTATCAGAGCAATGGTTTTGGAATTTGAATTGTGTATGACAGAGCTATAGGAAGTGATCAATGAGTCTGTCTGGGGTAGTTTTGGTTTATTTGGCTTTTTATTGTATTGTTTCTGTGATAGTTTTCCGGATTTTCTGGATTTTTCTGTATGGATCAGCCTGACCCAAATATGACAGACGGTCAAAGTGCCGATCAGGCAGCACCAGTGGGGAGTACAGCCCCAGTGGCCGGTGCTGATACACTGTCTCAGTTTGCTACACTTGTTGCTCAGATGATGAGCGAGACTCAGAGCAGAGCTTCTACCGTCAGATCTAATTATATTGACATACATCTGCAATTGTTTCTGAGGTTGAAACCTCCGAGGTTTGAGGGCGCTGTTGAGCCCAGAGCTGCTGAGGATTGGTTGAGGAGATTGGAGAAGACCTTTGACGGAATGCAGTGTCCGTCAGATAGGAAGGTTCCATTGGCTGTTTTTCTATTGGATGGAGAGGCTCAGCACTGGTGGGTTGGCCAGTAGGAGGCCAGATTTCAGGGCAGACTGAACTCTTTGATCACTTGGGAAGAGTTCACTGAGGTGTTTCGGGATTGGTTTGTTCCCCCTTCTGCACGACAACAGATGCAGGAGAGTTTTCTGATACTTGTTCAGGGGAGCAAGACGGTGATGCAGTACGAGGTTGAGTTTACTGCATTAGCCAGGTATGCTCCGCAACTGGTTAGCACTTCTGCTGAGAGGTGCTACAGATTTCTGAGGGGATTACGAGATACCTTGAGGCAGCCCCTGATACCATTTCGGATCACTGACTTCTCTGAGCTTGTGGAGCGAGCTCGACTGATAGAAAATAACGGGAGTTTGTTGATGTTTTTCCTGAAGAGTTGGTTGGTTTACCTCCGGATAGAGATGTGGAGTTCTCTATCGATGTTTTTCCTGGTACCGCTCCGATATCAAAAGCTCCGTACAGGATGACACCGAAAGAACTTTCTGAGATGAAAGTTCAGCTTCAGGAGTTGGTTGACAGAGGTTTTGTTCGTCCTAGTGTTTCGCCCTAGGGAGCACCTGTTTTGTTTGTGAAGAAGAAGGACGAGACACTCCGTATGTGTATTGATTACAGAGACTTGAACAAAGTCACAATCAAGAACAAGTATCCTTTGCCTCGGATTGACGACTTGTTTGATCAGCTTTCCGGATCTTCAGTATTTTCGAAGATTGATTTGCGATCCGGATACTATCAGGTGAAGGTGAAGGAAGCTGATGTAGTGAAGACAGCTTTCAGTACTCGGTACGTGCACCATGAGTTCTTGGTTATGCCTTTTGGGGTAACCAATGCGCCTGCGGTTTTCATGGATCTGATGAACTGAGTATTCAGGGAGTATTTGGATCAGTTTGTGATCGTCTTCATCGACGATATTCTGGTATATTCTGCATCTGAGGATGATCATGCCAGACATTTGAGTATTGTGTTGGAGACTTTGAGGAGGCATCAGCTGTATGCCAAGTTCTCCAAGTGTGAATTCTGGTTGAAGAACATTTCATTTCTGGGGCATGTGATTAGCGGAGAAGGCATTTCTGTAGATCCCCAGAAGATTCAGGCAGTTGCTGATTGGCCAAGGCCGACTACGGTATTCGAGGTACGTAGTTTCTTGGGCATGGCCGGATATTACAGGAAATTTGTGAAAGGATTTTCACAGATTTCGACGCCTCTGACGAGACTGACGCAGAAGTCAGTACCTTTTGTTTGGACACCGGAGTGTGAGGCGAGTTTTCAGAGATTGAAGGATTGTCTGACTTCAGCTCCAGTACTAGCACTTCCGTTAGGTACGGAAGGATTTCAAGTGTTCAGTGATGCTTCACTGAAAGGACTGTGATGTGTCCTGATGCAGCATGGTCAGGTAATTGCTTATGCATCTAGACAGTTAAAGCCACATGAGAAGAATTACCCGACACATGATTTGGAGTTAGCTGCAGTGGTATTTGCTTTGAAGATTTGGCGTCATTATCTGTATGGCGTCAGATGTGAGATCTTTACTGATCATAAGAGCCTGAAGTACATTTTTACTCAGAAGGATTTGAATCTGAGACAGAGAAGGTGGCTCGAGTTGATCAAGACTATGATTTGACTATTCAGTACCAGCCTGGGAAGGCGAATGTGGTAGCGGACGCTCTGAGCAGGAAGTCTTCTGGATTATCAGGTATTCATCTTACTTTTGATGATTTCCTGATACGTGATATGGAGCGCTTGCGGTTGGAGATGATTTCCTCCAGTGATTTGGATTTAGCTCAGATGAGCATTCAGTCTTCTTTAGAAGCAAGGATTCAAGAAGCCCAGAAGTCAGATTCTGATTATTCGAAGTTGATTGCTCAGATTGGATCTGGTAAGACTCCTGAACTTTGAATTTCTGATTCTGGTGCTATTTTCTGTAAGAACAGGTTGTGGGTACCTGTGTTTGGAGATTTGAGGCAGGAGATTCTGTACGAATCTCATCATTCAGGCTACAATGTACATCCAGGCAGTGGTAAGATATATGCTGATATGAAACTTTTGTTCTGGTGGCTTGGAATGAAGAAAGATGTGGCAGAGTTTGTGTCAAGATGTGAAGCCTGTCAGTTGGTGAAGGCAGAGCATCAGCGACCAGGTGGACTGTTGCAGTCATTGCCTATCCCTGAGTGAAAATGGGAGGAGGTGACGATGGACTTTGCGATGGGTTTTCCTCGATCTAGATAAGGGCATGACGCCATTTGGGTGGTTGTAGATCGACTGACGAAGTCTGTCCATTTTCTTCCGATTAGACAGACGAATTCAGTTGATCGCTTGGCACAGGTTTATGTGAAGGAGATAGTCAGATTGCACGGTGTGCCTCGAGTGATTGTTTCTGATCGAGATGGACGCTTTACTTCCAGACTTTGGAAAGACATTCAGCAAGGCTTGGGTACAAAACTGCATTTCAGTACAGCCTTTCATCCTCAGACAGATGGACAGTCTGAGAGGACTATTCAGGTGCTGGAAGATTTGTTGAGGCTTTGCGTTTTGGACTTTGGCGGAAGCTGGGAGGATCATATCCCGCTGATTGAGTTTGCTTATAACAACAGTTTCCAGTCCATTATCGGTATGGCACCGTACGAGGCTCTGTATGACAGGAAGTGTCGTACTCCTTTGACTCTGACGGAGGTCGAAGAGAGACAGGCTTTGGGGACCACTTTTGCTGATGAAACTGTTCAGAAGATCAGTTTGATTAAATAAAGGTTGAAAGCGGCTCAAGACCGTCAGCAGAAGTATTACAATCAGAAGCACAGGTTTGTAGAGTTTCAGGTTGGTGACTTTGTGTATGTCAAAGTCAGCCCGATGAAGGGTGTGAGCAGATTTGGTCAGGTGAGCAAGCTTAGTTCGAGGTATGTTGGACCTTTTGAAATCCTGGAAAGGATTGGAAAATCTGCTTACAGATTGTTGCTTTCTGATTCGATGCCTGATGTGCATAACGTGTTTCACGTATCCACTTTGAGGAAGTGGGTATCTGATTCTGGGAAGAAGCTGTCAGCTGACGAGGTTGAGATTCAGGAGAATCTGGCGTACAAGGAAGAGCCAGAGTTGATTTTGACATACGACGTTCGAAAGCTACGAAGTAAATATATTCAAATGGTTAAAGTCCAGTGGAAGCACCGTACTGCACGGGAAGCCACTTGGGAGAAAGAGTCTGACATGAGACAGTTGTATCCGTACTTGTTTTGACTGAGTTTGGATTGGATAATGTCGAGGACGACATTTTTTTTAAGTTGGGGAGATTGTAAAGACCATTTTTCTCCCAGTTTCGTCCGGGACGAAATTGGATCGTCCGGGACGATCGGTACAGGTTATACAGAAAAACATGTTTGGCTGAAGGGTTCGTCTGGACGAAATTTGGATCGTCTGGATGAAAATTATCTAGAGCCCAGTCGTCATGGGACGATAAGTAAATTCGTGTAATATCACAATCTGCTCCAGGATCGTCCAGGCCGATTTTGGATCGTCCTGGGACGATTAGTGGAATTCAGCTCCAGTTTTTGCCCAGAATTGCTCCAGGTGATTTCCTGTAGGGATCGTCCAGGCCGATCGAGGTATCGTCCCGGGACGATCAGTGGATGGCACAAGTCAGAGAATAGGGGTTTTTATCGCCTATGAACAGTAAGTATCGTCCTGAAAAATCGTCCCAGGACGATGGGAATTGGTCTGATCGTCCAGGACGATCGAGACGATCGGCCGGGCCGATATGAGCATTACTTAAAGGGAAATGAGTCATTTTGAGGAGAGAGAAAATTTTATAAAATATCAGATTTTGATCCGAGGAGAGAGGAAGAAAAAGAGAAAAAGAAAAAGTTGATTTCGGGAAGACGCGGAGCCGTTTTCGAGCGAAGTGACTGTTGAGGAAATTGCTGTGCTCGAGGTAAGGCACATTCCGTCTTTCTCAATTTTCAGTTCCGTCGCGGTTGGCGGTATTTTTCTGTCCGGATTTCGTTTTCGTTACGATTTTTCGTCCGTATCTTTTGATTGGTTCAGTTTTTACCGCGTAAGTTTCTGTATATCGTTGCCGTGCCGGGTGTGCACGTTTTGACTATATTTTGAAGATTTTTGTCAGGGTGTTTTTTATTCGACTGTGTTTTTAGTCGACCGGATTTTTCTGTGAAATTGTAAATTCTCTGTGCAGTAGAATAAATGTTCTGGAATATGATTATCTATGTTCTGTGCGAATTCGGTAAATTTTCTTTGCAGGAATTTTTGGTGTAAATTCTGTATACTGCCGTTGTGCTGCCCGATTTTCGGGTAATTTCTGAAATGTCCGAATTTCTTCTGAATTGAAATGCTATGTGTATAAGCTATAAAAAAGGGAGCTATAAGGGGCCTGGATCCTATGAGATTCAGTTAGTGAAACGGGAAATCTGAAATGAGCACAAATCTGAAATCTGATATCTGTTCTGTTCCGGATCCGATGAATTCTGTTCTAGTGCTATAAGCACATCTGTTTTGGTGCCGTGAGCACAAAGGGAGACATAAGGGGCCTGGATCCTATGAGATTCAGTCAGTGTCTGGGAAGGGAGGCATAAGGGGCCGGAATCCGTAGAGATTCTGTCAGTGTCAGGGCATTTAGCTATATGTATCTGATCTGTTTTCTGTATCTGTTCTGTTCTGTACGAAATTGTGATTCTGATATGATATGCTCCGTACGATTCCGATTCTGATTTGATATCTGTCCGTATAAGTTCTGATTTCCGATTCTGTTTCGATTTCTGATCTGACTTCTGTCTGATGAATTTGGTTTTGGTTTCTGAGAATTTAGATTGGTGGTTTGTTGCTTTGCTGAGCTGTTGAGCTCACCCTTGCTTTCTGGTGGTTTTCAGGTTCTGGGAAGGGCAAGGAGGTCCAGGATTAGTTTCAGAGTCTGATCCGATTAGGTACTTTTGTACTTTTGATTTTTGTACAGTCATGGCTTTCCTGTTCTGTCTTTCTTTCTGTTGAAAGCCATGTACTGTTCTGTAGATGATTATTTTTGAGGAAATGAAAAGATAGATGTTTTGTTCCGCTGCATTTGATGTTTTTAGTAGCTCTGTTGTTCTGTGTGTTTCTGTTGAGTTAAGAATTTGGAAGATCAGTTCAGTAACCTAATCCAAAGCCAGATCCTGGATAAGCAAGTTTAGTAAGTCTCTCGTCGCGATCCGGCTCGGGCGGGATCCGTCCCCGTCGGGTCGGGTCGTGACAAGCTTTTGTGGTATCAGAGCACTGGTTTTGGAAACAGGTTGGATTGTAAAACAGAGCTCTAGGAAGTGATCAGTGAGTCTGTCTGGGAGGTAGTTTTGGGTCGTTTGGCTTTTTATTGTGTTGTTTTTTGTGTTGTTTTTGTGATAGTTTTCCAGATTTTCTGGATTTTTCTGTATGGATCAGCCAGACCCAGACATGACAGACGGTCAGAGTGATGATCAGGCAGCACCAGTGGGGAGTACAGCCCCAGTGGTCGGTGCTGATACGCTTTCACAGTTTGCGTCACTTGTTGCTCAGATGATGAGCGAGACTCAGAGCAGAGCTTCTACTGTTAGATCTGAGGACATTGATCGACACCTGCAGTTATTTTTGAGGTTGAAGCCTCCGAGGTTTGAGGGCGCTGTTGAGCCCAGAGCTGCTGAGGAGTGGCTGAGGAGATTAGAAAAGACTTTTGACGGGATGCAGTGTCCTGCAGACAGGAAGGTTCCGTTAGCTGTTTTTCTGTTAGACGGAGAGGCTGAGCACTGGTGGGACGGCCAGCAGGCAGCCAGATTTCAGGGCAGATTGAACTCTTTGATCACTTGGGAAGAGTTCACTGAGGTGTTCAGAGACTGGTTTGTTCCCCCTTCTGCACGACAGCAGATGCAGGAGAGTTTTCTGAGGCTGGTTCAGGGGAGCAAGACGGTGATGCAGTACGAGGCTGAGTTTACTGCATTAGCCAGGTACGCTCCGCAGCTGGTTAGCACGTCTGCTGAGAGGTGCTACAGATTTCTGAGAGGCTTACGAGACACTTTGAGGCAGCCTCTGATACCATTCAGGATTACTGATTTCTCTGAGCTTGTGGAGCGAGCTCGTCTGATTGAGAACGACATGACGGCTACTCAGCAGCGGTGGTCTGTGAGTAGGAAGAGGTTTGGAGGAGAGACTTCTGGCAGTGGTTCCTCTGGGAAGAGGAGATTTGTTCCTGGTTCTGGATCTGGAGATTCCAGAAGGAGCGGAGGATCGTCTGGTACTGCTACCAGTACGACTAGTTCTGGATCTGTCAGTATGGCACCTGTGTGCCAGAGTTGTGGACGGCGACACCATGGCCAGTGCTACAGGATAGCTGGTCTTTGTTTCAGATGTGGTCAGCCGGGACATAGGATTGCAGAATGTCCACAGATGGGATATGAGCAGCGATCTGAGGGCTTCGTCAGACCTGTTGGTTCAGCAGCAGGAAAACCGAGGACTGTTCCTCCACGCCCTGAGGGATTTACTGGTAGAGGTGGTGGTCCTAGTTCTGCACCACGGAGACCACCTACGATTCAGAGGGAGCAGAGTAGTTCTGTTGCTTCAGCTCCTGTTCCAGTTCAGCCACGAGTTTACAGCTTGAGTCAGCAGGAGGCTCGTGATGCTCCGGATGTTGTGACAGGTACGGTTTACATTTCTGATCAGCCCTGTCGTGTTTTGTTTGACTCTGGAGCGAGTCATTCTTTTCTGTCCGAGCACTGTTTTGAGATTTTACATTTGGATTCGATGGTTTTACCGGTTTCTTTGTCTGTGATTTTATCGGCTGGGAATCCATTGATTGCTCGACAGTTTTGTTTGTGTGAAATCGAGATTTCTGGCAAGAAGTGGAAATCGAGTTTGATTCGATTGCCGATTTCTTCGTATGATGTGATTCTGGGCATGGATTGGCTGAGTCAGTATGAGGCTCAGATTGACTGTCTGAAGAAGCAAGTGAGTTTGCTTGTGGCTGGAGAGAGAGTTGTATTTCAGGGATTACGAGGTGTTCTCTCCAGTCTGATTTCTGCGTTGGAGGTGAGCAGGATGTGGAAGAAGGGATGCCCAGTATTTTTGGCTTCGGTGCGGGATCTGAACCTGGAGGTTGGTTCTGTTTCTGAGATCCCAGTGGTACGGGAGTTTGTGGATGTTTTTCCTGAGGAGTTGGTTGGTTTGCCTCCGGATAGAGATGTGGAGTTCTCTATCGATGTTTTTCCGGGTACCGCTCCGATATCGAAAGCTCCGTACAGGATGGCGCCGAAAGAACTTTCTGAGTTGAAAGTTCAGCTTCAGGAGTTGGTTGACAGAGGGTTTGTACGTCCTAGTGTTTCTCCTTGGGGAGCACCTGTTCTGTTTGTGAAGAAGAAGGACGGTACACTCCGTATGTGTATTGATTACAGAGATTTGAACAAGGCCACGATCAAGAACAAGTATCCTTTGCCTCGGATAGACGACTTGTTTGACCAGCTTTCCGGATCTTCGGTGTTTTCGAAGATTGATTTGAGATCCGGATATTATCAGGTGAAGGTGAAGGAATCTGATGTGGTGAAGACTGCTTTCAGTACTCGGTACGGGCACTACGAGTTTTTGGTTATGCCTTTTGGGGTAACCAATGCGCCTGCGATTTTCATGGATCTGATGAACCGAGTATTCAGGGAGTATTTGGATCAGTTTGTGATCGTCTTCATCGACGATATTCTGGTATATTCTGCATCTGAGGATGATCATGTCAGACATTTGAGGATTGTATTGGAGACTCTGAGGAGGCATCAGCTGTATGCCAAGTTCTCCAAGTGCGAATTCTGGCTGAAGAGCATTTCATTTCTGGGGCATGTGATTAGCGGAGAAGGTATTTCTGTAGATCCCCAGAAGATTCAAGCAGTTGCTGATTGGCCAAGTCCGACTACGGTATTTGAGGTACGTAGTTTCTTGGGCATGGCCGGGTATTACAGGAAATTTGTGAAAGGATTTTCACAGATTTCGACTCCTCTGACGAGACTGACTCAGAAGTCAGTTCCTTTTGTTTGGACACCGGAGTGTGAAGCTAGTTTTCAGCGATTGAAGGATTGTTTGACTTCAGCTCCAGTGTTAGCACTTCCGTCAGGTACGGAAGGTTTTCAGGTGTTCAGTGATGCTTCACTGAAAGGACTGGGATGTGTTCTGATGCAGCTTGGTCAGGTAATTGCTTATGCTTCGAGACAGTTGAAACCACATGAGAAGAATTACCCGACGCATGATTTGGAGTTAGCTGCAGTTGTTTTTGCTTTGAAGATTTGGCGTCATTACCTGTATGGCGTCACATGTGAGATGTTTACTGATCATAAGAGCCTGAAGTACATTTTTACTCAGAAGGATTTGAATCTGAGACAGAGGAGGTGGCTCGAGTTGATCAAGGACTATGACCTGACGATTCAGTATCAGCCTGGGAAGGCGAATGTGGTAGCAGATGCTTTGAGCAGGAAGTCTTCTGGATTCTCAGGTATTCAGCTTACCTGTGATGACTTTCTGATCCGTGATTTGGAAAGATTGCAGTTGGAGGTGATTTCCTCCAGTGATTTGGAGTTGGCTCAGATGAGTATTCAGTCTTTTTTGGAAGCACGGATTCAAGAAGCCCAGAAGTCAGATTCTGATTATTCGAAGTTGATAGCTCAGATTGGATCTGGTAAGACTCCTGAACTTCGAATTTCTGATTCTGGTGCTATTTTCTGTAAGAACAGGTTGTGGGTACCTGTGTTTGGAGATTTGAGGCGGGAGATTCTGTATGAATCTCATCATTCAGGCTACACTGTTCATCCAGGCAGTGGTAAGATGTACGCTGATATGAAGCTTTTGTTCTGGTGGCCTGGAATGAAGAAGGATGTGGCGGAGTTTGTGTCGAGATGCGAAGCCTGTTAGTTGGTGAAGGCAGAGCATCAGCGACCAGGTGGACTGTTGCAGTCGTTGCCTATCCCTGAGTGGAAATGGGAGGAGGTAACGATGGATTTTGCGATGGGTTTTCCTCGATCACGACAAGGACACGATGCTATTTGGGTAGTTGTGGATCGATTGACGAAGTCAGCCCATTTTCTTCCGATCAGACAGACGGATTCAGTTGAACGCTTGGCACAGATATATGTGAAAGAGATAGTCAGATTGCACGGTGTGCCTCGTGTGATTGTATCTGATCGAGATGGACGCTTTACTTCCAGACTTTGGAAAGGCATTCAGCAAGGCTTGGGTACGAAACTGCATTTCAGTACAGCCTTTCATCCTCAGACAGACGGGCAGTCTGAGAGGACTATTCAGGTATTGGAAGACCTGTTGAGGCTTTGTGTTCTGGACTTTAGCGGAAGCTGGGAAGATCATATTCCGCTAATTGAGTTTGCCTATAACAACAGTTTTCAGTCCAGTATCGGTATGGCACCGTACGAGGCTCTGTATGGCAGGAAGTGTCGTACTTCTTTGACTCTGACGGAGGTCGGAGATAGACAGGCTTTGGGTGCCACTTTTGCTGATGAAACTGCTCAGAAGATCAGTTTGATAAGAGAAAGATTGAAAGCCGCTCAAGATCGTCAGCAGAAATATTACAATCAGAAGCACAGATTTGTTGAGTTTCAGGTCGGTGACTTTGTGTATGTCAAAGTCAGCCCGATGAAAGGTGTGAGCAGATTTGGTCAGGTGAGCAAGCTTAGTCCAAGGTATGTTGGACCATTTGAGATTTTGGAAAGAATTGGAAAATCTGCTTATCGCCTATTGCTTTCTGATTCTATGCCTGATGTGCATAATGTGTTTCATGTATCCACTCTGAGGAAGTGGGTATCCGACTCTGGGAAGAAGTTGTCAGCTGATGAGGTTGAGATTCAGGAGAATCTGGCGTATAAGGAAGAGCCAGAATTGATTTTGGCGTACGACGTCCGCAAGTTAAGAAATAAAGAGATTCCGATGGTTAAAGTCCAGTGGAAGCACCGGACTGCACGGGAAGCAACTTGGGAAAAGGAGTCTGATATGAGACGGTCGTACCCGTACTTGTTTTGACTGAGTTTGGATTGGATAATGTCGAGGACGACATTTTTCTGAGTTGGGGAGATTGTAATATCACAATCTGCTCCAGGATCGTCCAGGCCGATTTTGGATCGTCCTGGGACGATTAGTGGAATTCAGCTCCAGTTTTTGCCCAGAATTGCTCCAGGTGATTTCCTGTAGGGATCGTCCAGGCCGATCGAGGTATCGTCCCGGGACGATCAGTGGATGGCACAAGTCAGAGAATAGGGGTTTTTATCGCCTATGAACAGTAAGTATCGTCCTGAAAAATCGTTCCAGGACGATGGGAATTGGTCTGATCGTCCAGGACGATCGAGACGATCGGCCGGGCCGATATGAGCATTACTTAAAGGGAAATGAGTCATTTTGAGGAGAGAGAAAATTTTATAAAATATCAGATTTTGATCCGAGGAGAGAGGAAGAAAAAGAGAAAAAGAAAAAGTTGATTTCGGGAAGACGCGGAGCCGTTTTCGAGCGAAGTGACTGTTGAGGAAATTGCTGTGCTCGAGGTAAGGCACATTCCGTCTTTCTCAATTTTCAGTTCCGTCGCGGTTGGCGGTATTTTTCTGTCCGGATTTCGTTTTCGTTACGATTTTTCGTCCGTATCTTTTGATTGGTTCAGTTTTTACCGCGTAAGTTTCTGTATATCGTTGCCGTGCCGGGTTTGCACGTTTTGACTATATTTTGAAGATTTTCGTCCGGGTGTTTTTGATTCGACTGTGTTTTTAGTCGACCGGATTTTTCTGTGAAATTGTAAATTCTCTGTGCAGTAGAATAAATGTTCTGGAATATGATTATCTATGTTCTGTGCGAATTCGGTAAATTTTCTTTGCAGGAATTTTTGGTGTAAATTCTGTATACTGCCGTTGTGCTGCCCGATTTTCGGGTAATTTCTGAAATGTCCGAATTTCTTCTGAATTGAAATGCTATGTGTATAAGCTATAAAAAAGGGAGCTATAAGGGGCCTGGATCCTATGAGATTCAGTTAGTGAAACGGGAAATCTGAAATGAGCTCAAATCTGAAATCTGATATCTGTTCTGTTCCGGATCCGATGAATTCTGTTCTGGTGCTATAAGCACATCTGTTTTGGTGCCGTGAGCACAAAGGGAGACATAAGGGGCCTGGATCCTATGAGATTCAGTCAGTGTCTGGGAAGGGAGGCATAAGGGGCCGGAATCCGTAGAGATTCCGTCAGTGTCAGGGCATTTAGCTATATATATCTGATCTGTTTTCTGTATCTGTTCTGTTCTGTACGAAATTGTGATTCTGATATGATATGCTCCGTACGATTCCGATTCTGATTTGATATCTGTCCGTATAAGTTCTGATTTCCGATTCTGTTTCGATTTCTGATCTGACTTCTGTCTGATGAATTTGGTTTTGGTTTCTGAGAATTTAGATTGGTGGTTTGTTGCTTTGCTGAGCTGTTGAGCTCACCCTTGCTTTCTGGTGGTTTTCAGGTTCTGGGAAGGGCAAGGAGGTCCAGGATTAGTTTCAGAGTCTGATCCGATTAGGTACTTTTGTACTTTTGATTTTTGTACAGTCATGGCTTTCCTGTTCTGTCTTTCTTTCTGTTGAAAGCCATGTACTGTTCTGTAGATGATTATTTTTGAGGAAATGAAAAGATAGATGTTTTGTTCCGCTGCATTTGATGTTTTTAGTAGCTCTGTTGTTCTGTGTGTTTCTGTTGAGTTAAGAATTTGGAAGATCAGTTCAGTAACCTAATCCAAAGCCAGATCCTGGATAAGCAAGTTTAGTAAGTCTCTCGTCGCGATCCGGCTCGGGCGGGATCCGTCCCCGTCGGGTCGGGTCGTGACAATTCGTCTGGACGAAATTTGTCCAGAGCCACTTCGTCCCGGGATGAAGTGCGATCGCCCGGGACGATCAGTCTGGATATATATAGAAATGAGATATTTTGAAGAGAGAGAAAAGCCAAGGAGAGAGAAAAACGAAGGAAAAAGAAGGAAAAGTAATTTTTGGGCGACGTCGGTCTGTTTTCGTCCGTTGTGACAGTTGAAGATATTGCTGTACGCAAGGTAAGGCACAATCCGACTTTCTCAATTTTCAGAACCGTCGCTGTTGACGGTATTTTTTGTCCGGATTTTGTTTTTGTTAACGAATTTCGTCCGTATTTTCCGACTGGTTTAGTTTTTACCGCATAACTTTCTGTATATTGTTGCTGTGCCGGGTGTGCACATTTTGATTATATTTTGGAGATTTTTGTCTGGACTATTTTGATTTGGCGGAGTTTTATTTCACCTGTATTTTTCTGTGTGAATATTAAATGCTGTGGCAATAGAAAAAATATTCTGAAATGTTGTTATCTACATTCTGTACGAATTTGGTGTTTTGTGATTTTCAGAAAAAAATTGTGTAAATTCTGTATACTGCCGTTGTGCTGCCCGATTTTTGTATGATTTCTGATTTGTCCGGATTTCTTCTGAATTGATATGCTATCTGTATATGCTATACAAAGGGAGTTATAAGGGGCATGTATCCTATGAGATTCAGTTAGTGTCTGGGAAATCTGAAATGAGTTCAATATGAAATCTGATATCTGTTTTTTTCCGGATCTGATGAATTCTGTTCTGGTGCTATAAGCACATCTGTTCTGGTGCCGTGAGCACAAAAGGGAGGCATAAGGGGCCTGGATCCTATGAGATTCAGTCAGTGTCTGGGAAGGGAGGCATAAGGGGCCGGAATCCGTAGCGATTCCGTCAGTGTCAGGGCATTTAGCTATGAATTAAATAATATTTGATATCTAATTTGATATGATTCTGATTTCAGTATCTGTTCTGTAAGCAAATCTGATTCTGATTTCTGTACGATATGAATCTGATTATGATTTGTATGATATGATTTCTGTACAATTCTGACATATGATCTGAATTTCTAATTTCGGTACGATTCTGATTCTGTTGATCTGATATGTCTGATCTGTTCTGTTTCTGATTTGATACGACTTCTGTTTCCGTACAGTTCTGTTTGATTTGATCTGTTCCATTATGATTTGTCCGATTTGATAATTGTCCGATTCTGTTCTGATTTCTGTATGGATTTGTCAGATGTATTGGTTTTGAGATTCTGAGGATTTTGATTGGAGGTTTGTTGCTTTGCTGAGCTGTTGAGCTCACTCTTGTTTTCTGATGGTTTTTAGGTTCTGGGAAAGGGAAGGAAGTCCATGAATAGATTTCAGAGTCTGATCAGTATAGGTATTGTTTTGTACATTTTGACCTTTTGATTTTTGTACAGTCATGGATTTTCTGTTCTGTCTTTCTTTCTGTATAAAAGCCATGTACTGTATTTGTAGATAATTGTTTTGAGGAAAAGAAATGATAGATGTTTTGTTCTGCTGTGTTTGATGATTCATAGTAGCTCTGTGTTTGTGTAACTATTTGAGTTAAATATTTGGAAGATTCAGTTCCGAACCAAATTCCAAAGCTAGATCCTGGTCAGTATTTTCTGTCACGGCCCGGTGCGAACGGGATTCGTCCCGGATCGGGTCGGGTCGTGACATATGTTGTGCTCCTACTACTCCTGATGGAGTTTTTGTGCCAAGCCCATAGACTGCCTTTATTTTTTTATTGTAACTAGTTAGGGATTGATGACTCAATAGGTTTTATTTTCTTTTTGGTTTTAGCTCTTCAACCATTTAGTGAGCTATTGACACCATTAAGGACTTCTTGAATTTTTTTGTGATGGAATAAAATTAATCATTTCAAGAAAAAAGAAGAAGAAATGCATGAGCAATATGTTCCTATTATTGACTAGCAACAAGGCCAAATTATTGCGTCCGGTGTCCGGATTCGTCCGGATACCAATCTGATGTCGTCACGTCACCAAAATGCACTAGGACCCAGTGTATTTTGGTGACGTGGCGGCACCGAATTGGATGTCCAGACACAATAATTTGCCAGCAACAAGTCCCTATTGTGCTTTTGCTGAAGAACAAGCAACTTCTAATGAGAATCCAACCTCACTAAAAAAAATCTCTATTGGATTTGAATCGACAACTACATGATCAAGAATCATGATGGTAGGAGTCTTTTGATTTTGTTGAAGATGAGAGGCACTAGAGATAAATAAAATTTTTGCAGCACTTAATGTATGCTACAAGGACACTTTTAAGTTTTAAGTGTCACAAAAACATATTTTTTTTTTCAGATCGCAACAAAAGTTTCAGTTTGGCTACTATTTTTTTGCTGCTTTCAAAAATTTGTGCTAGGAAACTATTTTTTACAACAACTTTAAAAAAAAATTATTTTTCCTACAACAACTTTACAACAACCTTTATAAAACATATAGCTCTCCCAGACAAATTTTAAATGTTTGCGCGCATTAACCTAATATATTAAGTTATGTATACTAATATGATTATTCTCCTTCTTTTGAAATCATCAAAAGATTGCCATGAATTTAAATTTATGTAAACACTAATGACACATCCCCATCAATAAAATATTTTTATGAAAATAACATGTAAATTGAGAAAACAATTAAAGAACAACGTACATGACATATTAAACTCAAATCCTGGTTCCCTTATTTAAATCATCAATTAGAAAAAAAAAAGTAATATTTCATGGTGCTTAAGTAAAAAAAAAAAATCTTCCAATTTAAATTTACAACAAAATTATGAAGAAAAATCTTGATTTGAGCCAAAACACATTAACATCCAAAGCTATAACTAGATGTTAAAATGAATTGCATGGGATACTGATCCCAAATATGCTTCTAGTTAGCTATAACTAGTGGGTGAAGTACGGAGGGCGGGTGGCGGTCCGACGAAGGTCGGGCTGAAGTCCGGCTGCGGGTGGCGGCCGAGTGAAGGTCTGGTGGCAGGCGGCGGCCGGGCGGTGGTGCTAGAGCTCTTAAAGCGTCAGAGCTCTCTCAAATCTCATGCCAAAGGTCCCCCTCATGTAGAGAGTGGGGGTATATTTATAGATTTTCATGAGTGGCACACCCCGTAAATCTAAAGAAGATCTGGGGCAGGTTCCACTATAGGAAAATCACTTATTACCAGCGGAATTTTCCGGCGGCTTTTTGACGGCTTATATCCTACAAAATTTTCCGACGGCTTATTTCCCACAAAATTTTTCGGCGGCTTTTCAAGTTTTCCGGCGGAATTTTAAAAATTTAATTAAATTGATTAACATTATAACTATTAAAATGATATTTAAAAAATGACTAAAAATAATATTAATTTTTCCTTAATTTAAGTATAAGGATTTAAATTAAAAATTATTATTTACATTGTTATTTATTTTTTTTTAACTTTTTTAATTAATTTAGTTAGTTTATTTAAATTTATTTTGAAAATTTTATTTTCTATTAAAAGATAGTTTAAATAAAAAAATTTGACACTAATAACACATTTAATTCATTAATAATTTAATAGTATATTTAAATTAATTATTTATTTAATAATTTTTTTATTAATTTAATAACATATTTTAAATAATTGTTACTTAAATAGTTTATTTTAATTATCAATTAAAATAAAATTTTTAAATAAACAATGTTTTAATTATAATATTCAGCATGTTTTAATATAAATAAAATAATACTTAAACTTTCTCATTTTGCAGGATCGGCGCATTGGTCAGGCTTGTGCGCGTGGGGGCTGCGGGTGAAGAGGTCTAGGGTTCAAATCTCAAGGAAGACAGACGCGGGAGCGGGCGGGTTAGCGCACTCGGGCGCGGGCTGGCACACGCGAGCGCGTTCTGGCGCGACCTCGGGCTGACACGGTCTGGCGCAACTCGGTCTGGTCAGCCTCGACCCGCGGTCTGGCGCGACAGCCAGAGCGGGCACTGGCGTGCCGGCGGGATCCGGTTACCCGGGATGCTGGCCGGATGCGGGGTGGCGGGAGCGGCTGTTGGGGGTGGTGTGAAATTTTTTTTTAATTCAACTGGCGGTTTATGTCCGCTGGCAAGCCGCCGGCATTATTTGCCGCCGGAAAAAGTCGTCGGAAATTATTGTCCTACGCCATTTTTACCGGAGGCAAAAAAGCCGCCGGAAAACAGCTGGAAAATTAAAAAACCGCATGAAACTGCTCAAATTCCGCCAAAAAAAGTCGCCGGAAATGGGTGATTTTCTTGTAGTGTTCAGAGTGCTCCACCAGATGGCTCGTATTGATTCTCCCGATAGACTTCTTCCACATCCATATCAAGGATATCAATATACATTTTATCATAATAAATCATTCAAATAATAAATTAAACATCAAAGCATGCAATCTTCAAATTTTAAAGCAAAAAAAAAAAAAAAAAAAAAAATTTTTGCATTAACTTGTGTTAAATCCCTATAATCAAGAGTCAATTCAAAAAAAGGAAGTTGAGCATTAATACTGAAAGTGCTCTGATGGCACTAGAAAGTTTGTTAGGGATGTTAAGCCAACGAGCCCAAGATCTCTGAATTCCGACACTATTAAGGCACTTACGACTTGATATTTGGATATCATTTCATTATCCAAATAATGCTTTAACCCTTCCAAATGTGGTCCGGGCTCCCGATTCGGACCCATTTGGGCTTGGGTTGGACCAATTTTGGTGCTATTTGGTTCATCCCTTTGAGATGTTCAATTTGATTATAAGTTTTCTGAAATTGGAATTTAGATGATCCCAAATTTGATTTTGAAAATTTCTAATTTGAATATGACTCGAGATTCGTGCTCGATAAAGGCAATTTTTGATGACGCATCAGTTGTATTTCTGGAATTTTTTTATGAGAAGAAGCCTTCCTTAAATCAGTTAAAATTAAATATTGATGGTTATGATTCAAAATTATTATGTGGTTGTTTATTGGTGGCTTTTTTATGTGCTCTATTTTGGCTGGGGACCATTGTCTATGACTTTGTGTGATCTACTTTTTCTTCTTATTGTTCCTTCTGTTTATAAGGGCTTGTTGATGGCTATGGGAGCTTTCATGGTTTTCATTGATGTCTCCATGCTTTTTCCTCTGGTTTGGAGGAATACACTTTGCATGTATAATCAGGTACATAATCTCCACTTGATTATTATTTATATATATTTTTTGATATTTTGCAGGATGCGTAATTTTGGCTCTTATCAGATCATGGCATTTATGTTGTGCTCCTACTACTCCTGATGGAGTTTTTGTGCCAAGCCCATAGACTGCCTTTATTTTTTTATTGTAACTAGTTAGGGATTGATGACTTAATAGGTTTTCTTTTCTTTTAGTTTTTAGCTCTTCAACCATTTAGTGAGCTATTGACACCATTAAGGACTTCTTGAAATTTTTTGTGATGGAATAAAATTAATCTTTTCAAGAAAAAAGAAGAAGAAATGCATGAGCAATATGTTCCTTTTATTGACTGGCAACAAGGGCAAATTATTGCGTCCGGTGTCTGGATTCGTCCGGATACCAATCCGGTGTCGCCACGTCACCAAAATGCACTGGGACCCAGTGTATTTGGGTGACGTGGCAGCACCGAATTGGATGTCCAGACACAATAATTTGCCAGCAACAAGACCCTATTGTGCTTTGGCTGAAGAACAAGCAACTTCTAATGAGAATCCAACCTCACTAAAAAAAATCTCTATTGGATTTGAATCGACAACTACATGATAAAAAATCATGATGGTAGGAGTCTTTTGATTTTGTTGAAGATGAGAGGCACTAGAGATAAATAAAATTTTTGCAGCACTTAATGTATGCTACAAGGACACTTTTAAGTTTTAATGTCACAAAAACATATATTTTTTTTTCAGATCGCAACAAAAGTTTCAGTTTGGCTACTATTTTTTTGCTGCTTTCAAAAATTTGTGCTAGGAAACTATTTTTTACAACAACTTTAAAAAAAAATTATTTTTCCTACAACAACTTTACAACAACCTTTATAAAACATATAGCTCTCCCAGACAAATTTTAAATGTTTGCGCGCATTAACCTAATATATTAAGTTATGTATACTAATATGATTATTCTCCTTCTTTTGAAATCATCAAAAGATTGCCATGAATTTAAATTTATGTAAACACTAATGACACATCCCCATCAATAAAATATTTTTTATGAAAATAACATGTAAATTGAGAAAACAATTAAAGAAAAACATACATGACATATTAAACTCAAATCCTAGTTCCCTTATTTAAATCATCAATTAGAAAAAAAAGTAATATTTCATGATGCTTAAGTAAAAAAAAAAAAAAATCATCCAATTTAAATTTACAACAAAATTATGAAGAAAAATCTTGATTTGAGCCAAAACACATTAACATCCAAAGCTATAACTAGATGTTAAAATGAAGGGAGATTTACATACATACCACTTAATACTATGCTATTTACATATTTAACATCTAAAACTTTAATATTACATACATGCCACCCATAGTTCATTTTAATACCAAATATGAGTGGTAGAAATGAAATATATGAGTGGAAGGAAAGAAATGTAAGTGGTATATTTGATATTAAAATAATATAGGGTGGTATTCATGTAACATAAAAGTTTTAGGTGTTAGATATGTAAATAGGATGTTATAAAGTGGTATGCATGTAAATTTCCCTAAAATGAATTGCATGGGATATTGATCCCAAATATGCCTATAGTTATCTATATATTAAGGTCTTCACATTAATTATATCATTAGCTAATATAGAAGACCAAAAATCAAACTATATTGTTATACATTCACTAAATTAATAAATGCATCAACAATCTAAGTATGAAATAACTAAGCAAATCAAAACTAGTTTGCATGCATATGAACAATTAAAAAGCATGGAACTAAGGCTTACATTGTGATCACATTCTCAATGCTTTCTGAAGCAGTTTTCTACTAGAAAAATATTTACTTCAAATTTTTTTAACTTAAAAGCTGCTTTAGAAAGCAGAGAGAAAATTGTCCCAACGAAACCTAAGTATTCTACGAAGTGAAATAAATTTAAAATCATATTCATGATCAAGCAAAAAATAACAAAATTTATTTTAGCCAAAATTAAAAAAAATAATCAAACAAAATAGAGGTTGTTCTAAACTAACAAATTTATCTAAAACATAAAAAATAGAAGTGTAATTATAAATTAATTAAGCTATAGCCATGCATTAAACATGACATTCATAACTATTTCAAATAATTAAAAAAATTCACTAATTATAAAATTTATCTATTAAAATTTGATCAGAAATTCCTCTATAATTTGATATTCTTTCACCCAACTTGCACATGATCCTTCCTATCACAATGGCTTTCATAAAGGCAAACTGCATGTTGGGCCAAAATAATGAAAAAACCCACATGCAATTATCAATATTGCACAATATAATTAGGTTAATTTCCATAATTATCTCACCACTTCTTTAAAGAACAAACATATACCAATCTTGCAATTTCATGATTTTTTGTTGGGGAGTTAGCTTTGCTTGGTTGCATAAATTAATGGAGAATTTGATGGAAAGTTTGGTTATTGAAAATGTTGCTATGTGCATTTCAATCAATTTCTCCACATGCATTGGCTTCCAAGTTGGTTCAACAAGTCTATATATGGAATATTAAAATGTGTTCAAAAAGCTATGGGTGACACATCCAATCCAACATTATATATACATTTAATTGAGAAAGATTTTAATTTTGGATATTATAAATGTTGAATTTATTTTGATATGAGTTTAATGCATAAATAATAATTGAAATTTTATTGTGATTATTTTAAAACAAATTAGTAAAATTGAAATTTAATTTATAAAAAATTGATTAAAATATTAATAATTATTTTTTTTTTCATTTAAATGCTTTCTAAAGTTAGAGTACATTGTGGTGGAATAAGCTGGCATGGGATTCCATTTAGGCTTCGTTTGGGACGGCTTTTTTACTGATTTCTAAAACGGAGTTTTAATACAAAATTTTTTATTTTTTAACTAAAACTCCGTTTTAGAAAGCAATAAAAAAGCCGTCCCAAACGAAGCCTTAGGCTTTATTTGCAACAACTTTTTTTTTTTACTTTTTAAAGCAGCTTCTCAGTACCAAAATATTTAGTTATGAAAAGTTTGTACAAAAAAATTGTTTTAGAAATAATAAAAAAGTTGTTCCAAACAAAACCTTAATTTGATAGTCTATATATGTATCTCAGATTTTAATTGTTATTTCTTCCTTAAATTCTCTTTTTTTCAATATTTTATTCTAATATATTAGTTGATTGAACTAAAATCTTCTTTCATCTTTCATAATAAATGAGTTAGTTTATAAGCTCATTTAAATATGATTAATTAGTCAATGTCAAATTCAAATTGTTAGTGGCTCAAGCTTGACTCAATTATGCTATTTTCTAAACTCTGCGTGCCATGAGAGAAATTATTTTGTACGGAGTCTGGACGCAGAGTTGCGTTCGTAAATGTAAGTGTACACAACATACAAAAATAAAAGTACACAGTATATACACACTGTGTTAACTCACTTGCACTCAATACCCCACTCATAGAATATTCTTATTTTCATTTCTCTTTGGTGGGTCGCGACTTTGATTTTCACAAGAATGTCCAATGTCATCTCACCACCAAAGTCTAACATCTTTACAATATCGACATTTCAAAACCATCTCAACATCAAAGTCTGACAATTTCTTGACATTGATGGTCGATGCTAATAATTTCTACATCCACAACTTGATATTTCATCTTTTTCATACATCATCTAAACATCAACAACCAACATCCTCTCAACATAAACAGCTGATACTTACTGCAACTCCCACTAATAATGCAGATGTTCTTCCATTTTAATATAACCATAATTTTTTTTCTTTAATTAATCTAAGCCAAAATGCTAGGAAAAGATTTAGATTTTTTTTTGAAATAATTTTCTTACTATTTTATTTTTCAGATCATAATCATGATTTTTGTTTCGACACTATTTTTCCCGTTTCTTCTACTAGAAACTTTCAATAAAGATGATTTTTCTACGGTCTACAACAATTTTATAATTACTTTTATAAAATACTATAGTTCTCCAAAATAAACTTTTATTCATATATTATATTAATTTTTTAAATAATAAATTATAAAATATAAGATTGAAATTCTTGATTTTGAAGATATAGCTATCACGCTTAATTGATAGGTAACTAATTATTTCACTTTAAATTACAAATTTGTTTTTCCATATCCTTTTAAAAAAGGAACTTTTATTTGGTCCGGTCACAGGACGTAGCTCTACGTTCGGCCGCCAGTAGAATCGCGTCACGCGTTCTTACTATTTACCGCGCGCCCAGACAATCCGACCCGGAACGGACCCAGGGTGACTCGGTATTTCTCGATTTTGCTAGGTATTGCTCAGTATTACTCGGTATTGCTATGTATTGGTCGATTTTGCTCGGCAATTAATAAACAATACCGAGCAAATACCGAGTTGTACCGAGTTTTTAAAAACTCGGTATTGATCTTCACAGAGCGGTATTTCTTGTTATTGCCATGCAATACTGAGCAATACCAAGCAAATACCGAGTAATACCTCGCAATACGCGAACATAGCATTCCCGGGTTCCGATCCGGGTCAAGTCGTCGGACCGCGCGGTAGAGAGTAAGAACACATGGTGACATATTATTGGCGGCCGAACGTAGCTCTATGACCGGTCAGAGGACATAATAATTGTTCTAAAACAAGAGGTTGACATTGAGTTTGTCAGTGTTTTATCATTTGATTAAAGAAAAAAAAAAAAGCATTTTTCTTGCTTTTTATTTGCGTAACAGTTTGCACCCAGCGACAACCCCACCAGTTCCCACGTGCGCAGTTTGTTTTCTCCCTTAATGCGTTTGCCGCCAATCACTTCTGTCTAGACCAAATGTCCAAAACCTCATGTGATACACGTGCGAGATATCGGCTCCAAGTGCACGAGCAGATCAGGTAATCCTGAAAACTTAGCTGGTCTCAAATAATTTCTTTTGTTAAAAATTATTGTAATATATTTTTTTAATTAGTTTTTTATAAATTATAATTATTTTAAAATAAATTTAATAAATTTTAATCATTTTTTTTAGAAAAAAATTATTTCTGAATATTTGATCAAATTTCATGGACCTTAAAATATTTTAATATTTTTTAAGATGAATATAATACATAAATTTATAATATTATATAACTTATAATTTATTAAAAGTTTGAAACATATGTATTTTAATATTATGAAATTTATATATTATCTTATTATTATTGTTATTATTAAAAATTATATTATAATATACATTTATATTATTTCTTTTTTTTTTTTAATTTTAGGATATTTACTATGGATATAATTATATTTGTAATATACATATACTTATATTCACATTAATTAATGATCAATCAAGTTTCTTAATAAGTTTTATGTTGAGCCTTAATCAACCTTGCTCATGAGCTTTAATCAAAGTAGTTATTTATTATATGCTAAAATTTTAATTATTACATAATTTATATTATATTTGAATAATTTTAGTATTTATCGCATCGTCCGATTTAGCCCTAATTAGACCCCGATTGCACCATCAAACAATGAACCTTTCATTCTTTTGATTCGTTGTCCACCACTGAAGAGGAACACCTATAAACATTAAAGTATCATTATCTTATCTATAATCTTACCATTGGAGTACCAAAGTATAAAGATATATAACATTTAACTAAATAATACCATCATCTTTAAAAATAATACTAAATCAAGCAACAATATTTTATGGATTGATTGATATCTAAAAATATTGACATCTTATATTACAAATATATAAAAACTAAAAAAAAAAAAAAAAACTAAAAAGAAAATTAGATTTAAATGATACACTACCATTGATTATACATAAAAACAATAAATATTATACTAACAAATTTAAAATTTTATAGTGACATATCAATAAAACTCATGAAAAGTAATGAACAATGATTGACATACTCATACATGCATGCCGTTATATGTCATTCATCCATTAATGTTCACATGGAGAATGAGATTTTGATGCGATTTTACATATCATGTGCTCATAACTAAAAATAGTTTAGATAACCCACCTATGCTTAGCTCGGTTGGGAAGCCTCCATCCCGAGTTCGATTCCCTCGACTGGCAATCGGCCCTTAAGTGGGGGCTCCAAAGCGCCGGCTATGAATTTGTGGCCTGGGTGGCCCATTAGGTCGGCCGGGGTTTACGGACTGCCAAACGGGCTTAACGAAGTCAGGTGTGGCAGCGGACGATTCCTAGTAATAAAAAAAAAAAAAAAAAAAAAAAAAAAAAAAAAAAAAAAAAAAAAAAAAAAAAAAAAAAAACGATTAGCTCTAATTGTCTGTAAAAATAATTATAAAATTTTTAAGAAAAAGATAATAAAAAAAAGAATATCATAATTTTTTTTATTTTGAAAAAATCAACTAATAAATTTTATATGGCTACCATATTTTGGCATTTGCAAGCCTATTAATGAAGTAATGAACAAATTAAAAAAAATAAAAAATAAAATAAAAATAATAAAAAAAAACCTTAAAAAAGCAGATATACTCAATGGGAAACTCAATACTCATTCTTAAAATTCCGGTTTATATTAATTTATTTATATAATTGAGCAAACTTGAACATTCAAAGCTCGTTGTACAAATGAATATATTTGAATACTGACTTGCTAATTTATTTATGTTGGTGAACATGTTAGTTTATTGTTTAACAAATCAACATAAAGTTAGATAAGCAGATTTAAATTTTTATTAATATTTAAAATTCACTAAATAAATTAAATAATATCTACTGAGTTATATATGCATGTCAAATTCAAATAAAATATATAAATTCAATTATATTTTTTAATTTTATTATATTTAATAATAATTAGAATCAAATATATATTTAGTTAGGCTTGATTAAAATTTGATATTAGCTAAAGTTGTCATAATTTTATTTCAAAAAATTATAAATAAATATTCATTCTTTACTTGAAAGATGGCTCAAACCTTAACTTGAAAATGAACAGAGCTTAGAGATTAAAAAAAAAAAAAAAAACTTTAAAGCTCCATATCCAACATTAAAAAACAGCAATCACCACTAACAATTGTTATTGTCCACCATCATCATTCGATCACCATTATCTGTCCATCGTCACCTGACATCTATGCCCAACTATAATCACTAGATCATTGTATCTTAGCCATCATTGCCTAACTATTGTCTTCATAAAATCATCTTCAGTCATTTTCATACCACTATTAATATTGCACGTTATGATCTTAATTTACACCATAGTTACAAAACTATCATGTATCACCGACTTCTTCTCTAACAATATTGATATACACCACCACCTATCAAATCGATGCATATTATTAACACCAATTCCAATTAATTTCATTGTCAATAATGTCAATACATATTATCTCCATTAAAGTCGATACACATGATGTTGAAACCAATTACAAATCATGATATGAACATCAAGATTTATATTGGTCTTCCTAAAATTTGGCCTCTTTACCTTAGCTTCAGGAACGACATTAGTGATTTTAAATTTTTTTGGTAAAGTTATTATTATTAAAATCTAAATTATATGATAAAAATATACAATTAAGAGCATCTGCTCTTCATATTCTAGCTGATTATATATCACATATAGTTTCTCCCTCTAAATCTTCATATTTTGAAATATTTATACAATCATTTTATTATCTTTATTTTTATATATGTCCTCTTTAATATAAGTAATTATATAATCATTTATCTAAGCTCCCATATAATTTTGCAAATAATTCCTTATAATATTCATACTAGAGAATTAGTAGCTAAGTCATTTTTTTAATGATTTGATTATTCTTATAGTAATTGACAATATCATAGCAAACTTCGTAACTAAGAAAATCAAATAATAAATATCATTATTTTGCAATATCTACTAATTTTTGTGTATGCTCTCCAATTAGTTTTAAATTCTTGAATGTTTTAATATATCTCATATCAATGATAAAATTTTCATGCCGATTGTCTAATATAATGAAATTTATATTTGAAAAATCTGATAGAAAGATTTTTTGATCATGAATATCAATCATTGCCAATTAAAAGCTAAAAAAATGAATCACATAAGATTAAGTATGTCATAAACATAAATAATTCAATAATCATCTCATCAAATCTATTAATAAACACTTTATATCACAAAATAAAACAGTTCAATTTGATAATGATGTTTATTTGTGATTGTTTGAGTATATATGCTACTACGATCTCCCTCACATTATAAAATAATCAGTCATATATAAAATAAATTTTATTTATCTCACACAGTAGATGAACTTCTATAAAAACACGTTTTCAATCTACATTTCTCATATTTTTAAGCATTTGTTTTAATATTATTATCAAATTCATGACATTATATATATATATATATATATATATATATATATATATATATATATATATATATATATATATATATATATATATATTGTTCCTTTTTTTACAATATTTAAGATAGCTAATTCATGACCTGAATATTGCATTCATCATAAGCAAATTATAAATAAATTTAAAGCATTGTACTACATCGAGTATGGCATGTACTTCACTTTTTTTTTTTCTTTTTTTTAGGGGAAACCCACGGAGAGACCTACGCGTTAATATAAATCCAAAAATACAAAGTCCTTAGGGGGACGATCAGCTCACTAATGCTCAAAGAGCTACAAAAAAATTAAGGAAAGAAAACCTAAGAGTTTAAAATCCACTACTAATCCAAAATAAAAAATTGCCTAGATATAATCTAAGGCGGCACCAAGACAGCACCCAAAAAAGAAAGATCAAAATATACTCAATCAGCACAATCTTTCTGTCAAAAAACAACCTCCATACCAGAGTAATCCTGCAAAAGAATAAAACACCAATCCAAAAGAAAAATACAACAAAGAGAATGCAAGTACAAACAATAGTTAAAAAGATAAGCACAGATATAAATGACATTACTAGATAAGATAATAAACCGAATGAGCTACAAACAGAAATATCCCTATCAAATATAGCTAGAATCGTGATCCCAAAATAAGTAACAACTGGTAAGTAAACAAACCGACTGATAAGCTGGAAAGAGTCAGGTAACATATTTGCCTTCATAAAAGAACCACACACAGGATGGGTTAAGGCACCACCCAGAAAACTATCCGAATGATCAGCAAAACCATTCATATAGGATAAAAACTAGTAAGCCCTAGGAAGCCAACCACAGAAAAATAAATCTCAATACTTGAGCTACCACCAAAAATGATTCCAATACAGCAATAAGAACCAATTGAAACCCAACCAACAAGAAGAAGTAAATAACCAGACCAAACAATTAAAATATATGAGCAAACACATCCTACAGAACATCCTGCAACAGCCAGCCCACCATATATCAACCCAAAATGAAATATACCTGGCAATAGATAACCACCCAACCACCAGACAACTAAATAAAACCAAAATAAAAGTAAACAGAACCATCCAATACATAAGGAAGGAAACCCACCAGATCTTCCCCAATAACAAGATCAGAGGGAACATGATAGAAATGTTACCGGCATACTGCGAGGAATTCCAGATCTCAACAACGACAAACACCATAAATAGGGAAACAGAGAAATTACCAAACCAAAAACCCAAAAATATAAACAGAGAGCCCATCAGCCAAGTCGAATATAAGATAATCTAAGTTTGTCCAACTTAACCAAACCTCTTAAGAGAAAAAAGTAAGTTAGAATCAACAAACTCCCGAGTAGCCTCATGTTGACACCCAAATTTAGCCAACCAATCCGCACAGGCATTGCCTTCCTGGCACACATGAGCAATAGTATAATTAAGGGCCGAAAGAAAATGTTTAATTCTTCTAATAATATAGAAATTTTGGGAATGACCCGTAACCTCATTTTGAATGATCTGAATTAAGAACAAAGCATCCACCTCAATAGACACATTAGTAATACCCCACCTATGACAAATGTCAAGGCCATGAGACAAACCTATAAGTTCAACAATAATCACATTACCAAGATTTAAAGGACAAGCATAAGCAACAATAACGTCTCCAAACTGATTACGAATAATACCATCCATACCCGCGATAGAGATCCCAACCGAACCATCATTATTAAGTTTAAAAAAGGGAGTAATAGGTTTGATACACCTCACGGTTCTCTCGGTTTTAACCAACGGCTCAGTATTAATGGATATGCCAAACTTCAAAGCCAAATCTAAACAATTCTTAAAATTCTTAATAGTAATAAGATTAGCCGAATAAAGTTATAAAATTTTGTTTCTCACACTAGCAATAATATGATTGGCATCCATTCTAATCTCATTATGCTTGACATCATTTCTAGCCCTCCAAAGGAACCACATAATAAGGATCGACAATAACTTGTAGATGTGGCCTTTAGTATTAATAGTCACCCAAACCTCTAATATAAACAAAATATTACTATAAAGGTTGAGATTATCTTTATTAGAAAGATCATGAAAATAGCTCCAAACTTTCTGAGCAATGCTCCCATGTACTTCATCTTTTTTATCACTACTTCATCCATCGTATATGATTATACCAAAAAAATCCAATAATATATCCAAATAAAATAATTAAACTAATAACTAAATCATAATTACACAGATTAATAATAAGATTATGAAAATTTAATCCTTTAATTGTATAAAAAAAATGTATGGAATCAACATTGGCATTTAATCATGTTAGATAACCTCATCGATTTTCATCAGAAGGTCTTGCATATGCAAATAGACCTTTTTTTTATTGATTCATTAAATCGTTGCATTTTTTCTCTCAGTAATATTATGAGCACTAATAATTAGACCGATCTAACTAAGAATTGTTCCTTTTTTTTTTCAATTTTAAAATTCCTTTGGGTAAAAAATGTGATCATCACTTGCTTGTTCTCCTATTTCAAGCCTATAAAATTAATAAAATAAATAATAAACTGCATCTTTTGTGATACTATACTTCAACTAGCCTTTATAAATTCTAAATCATGTAGTATTAAATCTAGCTACATTATTTATTTTCAATATGTACATGCAAAACTCATGATCATAAGATTGATATGGTCCTTTTTAAAAGTAAGATTTTCGCATTGCATCTCTATTTTTCGGATGAGAGCCAAACTTTTTTCTAAATTGATTTGTACATAAATTTATTTGAACTATATATCGTCATCATCACAAGTATAATGTTCATCTATTTCAGCTTTTTTTTTAAGTATCTCTTCGGTTCTAATTTAAATAAAAAACTAGTTAACAAACTATTTTATTTGTATATATAATAATATATCCAAAAATAATAATAATATGACAATCTTAATATATATGAATATTTTAACTTACTAAAATTGAAGGTTGTGATTATCCTTTTTTAAGGGAAATTTTAATATTATTTCCTCTTAAAAAATTGTTAGAGAAATTAAAAAAACCGGCCTATAGAGTCATTGATCCCTATCTTGTTAAAAAAAAAGGAAGGCCAAGAGCCAAACCCAAAAACTCCAACAGGAGCAGCAGGACCGCATTAGAAATGCCAAATCCAATAAGTGCCAAAAGAATATATAGTGCAAAATATAAAAAATTATAGAGAAGAAATAATCAAGGAGGCTACACATGCCTAATTAGACCAGCAATAGAAAATGAAGAACATCCAAACATGTAAGAGAATAAGACCACAAATGCAAATCCCAATATAAAAATAGTGCCACCAAAAAATGGGCAACTAAACATATAGGAACAATAGAGAGAGAGAGAGAGCTGCGGTGTGATAATTATTTTTTAGTTATTTTTTTTATTTTTCTATTTTAATATTTAATAAAAAAATGCTTTTCCATTGAAGTTATGGTGGCCTCTTCTTGGATTATAGAACTCGACAAAGAGCTCCAAACAAACCCAAACGTCCTCACCATTAAAAGGAGAAAGGATCGTGGAAATCGGAAACGGTCGCCATCAGCATATGAAGCCATGGGCCCCACCGCTAATTTCGACACATGAAACAAATGTGTGTTCCTTGTGCCGCCGAGGCAATTTATAAATCACGTGCGCCCTTTCTCCCTATTTCTCTCTCTAGTTCTTGTGGAATCCACAAAGGAGAAGGATATTTGAATCTCAGTGATATAAACTGGTATAAAATTTGAAGGAAGATTAAGGTGAAGAATGGCGTCCGGCAATATCGATTGTGACACAGAGCTCTCTCTAACGCCTGGCGGCCGGTCGAGCAGTAGCAGGAACCAAAGGTGGTGCCATTGATCGATCAATTTTTCCTTTTAACCATTCCCTTTTGCTTTTAATTTCTTCTCAATTTTAAATTTGACCAAGAGAATCTGACGATCTTTATGAATTAATTATGTATTGCAGTGGTGATGGAAGGCCGGGGATGTCGGTAAGAGGTCCACCGGCGACCCCCGCCGCCGGCGAGCTGCAGCAGAAAATTAGTATTTTCTATGGCGGCCAGGTTTGCATCTGCGACGTCACTGAGATTCAGGTTACTAGCTACTTCTCTCGTAATTACTGTATGTATCGTTCAATCAAACAACTAATTTACACAAAAACATAAATTTACGTATAACGGCTAGATTTTATAACAATATAACTGAAAATTTTTCAAAATTTTCATCAGACAGTTTGAGTAATATATTCATCCATTTATACTACGAGCAGTAATTCTAGAGAATTAATATTGCAGGCGAGGGCAATAATATGCATGGCAAAGAGGGAGATGGAGGAGAAGATGAAGAGAAGCGGCCAGTCAGCTTCTGCTCTTGGTGGTTCATGGCCGGAGCCGGCGCCGCCGCCGGCGCCGGACCACCAGGTACTGAATTCGAGGTTGTCAATGAAAAGATCGCTGCAGAGTTTCTTACAGAAGAGGAAGACTAGAGCTTGTGAAAGCTCCACTCCGTATCCCACTCAGAAGGAACAGAATCTACACTCTGATTCATCTTCTTCCTCATGACGTAGTGATTGTATCGCAGAGTTCGATTTGTTCTTTTAGTATTCATTTGGTTTATTTAAATTGTGCTGTAGGACTGTAGGAGTACTATCGATCCCTTTGTTGGTTTAAGCGTTGAATATATGTTATCAGAATAATAAAAAAGATTTGTATAAATGTAACATCAAAACACCATATGGTGCATGAAATTAGTGTTTTTACAACAATATCATTTAATTCTTTTTCTTCTTTACGCACATGTTATTATTAATTAAATTCTTTTTGCAATTCCATCTCATCAGAACAATTTTCTTTTACCGGTGATCTTAGACTTGCATAAAATAGCTTTCTTACCTTTTTTTTTTAATTATTACAAATATTTTTGGAATTAAAAATCTTTCTCTAAAAAAATTTAAAAAACAACAATAATGTTGTCTCAAATGAAAACTTAGGTTTTCATTTGGGACGACTTCCTTGTTGCTTCTTAGAGTAATTTTTTATTATAAAAAATTTAATTTTTGTACTAAAAAGTTATTTTAAGAAGCAACCAAAAATCCGTCCCAAAAGAAGTCTTAGGCTTCGTTTAAAATGACTTTCTTACTGTTTTTTAAATCAGTTTTTTTAGTACTACAAAACTGCTTTAAGAAGCAGTAAGAAAGCCGTCCCAAATGAAACCTTAATAAATTGCCTTGGCTGAAATTGCATTGTCAATTGTAAGAATTTTTTATTTGAAAAAAAATATTTTTTTAATATTTATTTCTATATCTTTAATTCTGAATTGAAAATATGTTGTTAGGAATGAATGGGATTAGGTAAAATGAAATGTGTGGATTGCCTTGTTTAGTTTGATGGCTTTTAATAGTACTAAAGTTAGTTGAATAACATGTGGGCAAACCACGTACTGTTATTAGCCTTATGGATTTCATTACGCATTGGAGATTGGCTGGACCAGTGCAGGGGTTGACTTTGTTAATTTTGACTTGGGTGTGATTATGAAAAAAATAATTGCATATGGTACTATTCGGATAGGACTTTGTACTGACTTTGCTGGTTTTGACTCAATTACGGGTGTAAAATAAAAAATTTCTTTGGATTCTGGAGGACTTTCAAGATAATATTCAAGTTAGAAACCTTAAGAGCTAAATTCATTATTATGTGATCTCCAATTTTAACAAATTTGTTGCCGATTTAAATATGTCATGGAGACAAATCTTGCAACACTAAAACTGATTTGATCCGCATCCAAACCAATCTCAATCATATACTTGAAGTATGTTTAACAACTTTAAGATAATATCATAATAATAGGATCAATAATAGCCAAATATTACATGCTTATAGCATAATTTAGCATCTTGACGAATTGAATCCAATGAGATCAAGATTATTTAATTCTAAAATTATTGTGATACTTAAATATTGAAAAAGATGATCTTAATCAATAAAATCAATACAAGCCATCTGATAGATTGTTTTGAGATTTTGATCATATTTAGCACCAAAAAAAAAAAAATACTCTAAAAAAACTATACATAAACCCTTAGTCTCTAAATGAAGCAGGACTTGACTAGAGAGGAGGAGGCTTCATAAAACTATGATAGAACATTATCATGCCATCATCACTATCCAACTATTGCCATTAAACCATAATTATTTGACCACCATTGGGCTAGTCATTGCAGAAAAGTCAGCTTTTTGCAGCAGATTTTTTGCAGACTCAACGACAGATTGTTTTTTTGTGAAAAATGGTGGCGGATTTGCAATGATCTTTTTAGTGGCGATAAATCCGCAGCAACTCTGACGCAAACAGTCCTATCTAACCGATTGAGTGTGCATCTGTTTTATTTGTTCTATTTTCCATTGCTCTCCTCCACCTCCTTCGACTTCACCTCCGCGCTTGTTATCCTCCTTCGATGATGTTCCTGCCCGTTGCCTCCCCCTCCTTTAACCACGTTCAAATTCACATTGCCACCTTCAACCTTCGACGACGTTCCTTCCAATTGCATCCAAAGTCACACCTCATCTTTTCATTTCTCTCGCATCCAATGTCACACCTCATTCGCAATCGTGATGGGAGCTTGATTGTTCTGAAGGTATCCATATATCTTCCTTCTGCGTGTTTCTTCGGCCAAAGCTATGAATCAGCCGAACCCTTTCGCCGACCAACATAGGGAATGTACATTTTTCCTTGATGATATTCTCTTGTTGATAAGAGTAGAAGGTATACTTGAATTAAAAAGGTATTATTAGGTTTAGAGTACATGTTTTAGATATCAATAAGAGTGTATGTTTTAGATATCTTGGATATATTGTTCATAGTGATGGTGAAATATATGGATATTTTATATGGTTAAAGTGGAGGATTGCATTAGACTTGTTGTATGATAGAAAAGACCCCCTCAAACTTAAGAAAAATTTCTATAAGATGGGGTAAGACCTGCAATGCTTTATGGTGTAGAATACTGGTCATTAAAAGAAAAGTATAATATTAAGTTAAGTGTTACAGAGATGAGGATGCTCAGGTGCAAAATGTTGCCCAGATTATACATAGAGGAGCTGAGAGCAGGACAAATAGAATCGAGCTTCTAACATTGAAGGCTTGAGTAGCTCCCTCCATACTGGGGGTTCAGTTCTACACATTGAGCACATATAATGATTGGTAAGAATTTTAATATATTTAAATAATTTATTTAGTTATACATGCTAATCTAAGTGCATTATAGAAAGAGATGTTGGGTAGAGAATTTACCGCTATTAAGTTGCACCCACAAGTGCTATGAGGATCAGTAGTGGGTGGATGAGCAAATAAGGAGAGCTTATGTAAGTATATAAGGTTATAACTCTTAGAGAAATATTGTAAGTGACGATTATATGATGGTTAATATTATATTATATTTTATAGGATAAGTATACACGGCTTTGAGATAGCTAGGTTGTAGCTAGCGAGGTAACATTTGGGGGTTCCGCAGATATTTCTGATTATTGTATTTGGTCGCAGGTGGTAGGTAGAATGCAGAAGAGATGAGTTAATGGATTAAACTTGTAGTCTTACGTGTATGAGGTACAGTCCTCTTCTGCCTTCAACGATTTTGCAAATAGCCATGAAAGTTTGTATAGCCAACCGGTGGCTAACTTTATAACAAAGCTAGAATATGCTCGAAAATCACAAGGAGACATTAACATTCAGATACTTGATGAGCTTCAGAGATTGAGATAGGATATTAGTGGAAATCAGCCTGCACATATATCAACTAAGCAGGAGAGTGAAGATACAAATTTTGCTTAGATTGTCTTCTTAGATTTTTTTATGCATTTTATTTTTATTGATGTACATGTTTATAGTAATTATAGAATAGTAGAAATGTGATTATCTATTTGTGCTGTTGGATTGTGATTTTAGAACAATGTATTTATTTATTTATTTTTGGCAATGTTTATTGAAATATCAACATTATTAACTACTTCATTTAAAACTATTAAATACTATTTTTAAATTGTTTGAATTGTTATTGTTGAAAAGCTGAATAACTAATGGTATGTGCTATTTTTTTCTTTATGCTACAAGTTTCTAACGAATTTTTTTGGCGAAAATATTTCTATTGAAAACATCGAAATGATGAATGTGTAAAATATTTATGACAGAATATTCCATCGTAGATTGCGGTGGATTTGCAGAGATAACTTCACCATATTTTGCAATGGTATTTTCGTTGCAGATTGTGACGGCATTTCTGACGTAAATTTGCCACAAATTCATCGTAATCTGTGACGGAATCAATGACAGGTGACTGAAATGAAGACATCATTTTATGTACTTTAAATCCATGATAAATATGTCATAAAATCCGTTGCAAAATATTTGCGACGGATTTTGTTCATCGAAAATACTTTTGCGACGTAGCTTTTACCATCGAATTGTATTCAGTCAAAAATTAGTCGTAAGTTAAATATGTGATGGATTTGACCTTTTCGACGACATATTTGTCCGCCGCAAAAAGTGGACTTTCATGTAGTCACTATTATTTTATAATTGTCATCGAAACACCACTGTTAGATCATTATTTTTCATCAACGCTACATTATAATCTCCTAGGCACTATCGTCCAACTACATACAGTCTATTGACCACCATCATCAAACTATAAGGCCCCAATAATGATCACCCTACTATGGTCTCTTGACCATGCATCATCTCCTAACTACGGGCTATCATCACCTGACTACCAACCATCATCGTTTAACTACTGACCATCATAACAAAATAATAATTTCCTTGACATCTTTACCCTACCATGGTCTACAGATCACGATCACCTGACTATGATCTCCTAACCATTTTCACTTGTTTATCATCTCCCAACCACTTGTCATAACCCAACCTCATATGACCCACATATACAAGTCACATAGTATTGAATTGTTGTATCTTTCTAACATTTTCCCCTCCATCGATGAATCCATGTTAAAGTGAGAGGCATCATAGGGCAATGTTTGATTATATTTTTCTTTCTTTCTTTTTTAATGTATTTAAAATCAATTTTGAATATTAAAAAATACTATATGTTAGAATATTTGTGATATTAGAGAGGGAGTAATATATATTAACAAAAAAGTCACAACACACTAAACGCAATATTTTTATAGAAAAAAATAAGAAGGGAAAAATTACAGTCGATTTTAGCTCAAATTGATCTATTATTTAGCTTTAGTATGTCACATTTAAGCGTGCTTTGTTTGGGACGACTTTTTTATTGCTTCTTAAAGTAGCTTTTATGTGCAAAAAAAAAATAAATTTTTAACTAAAAAGCTGTTTTAAGATGCAATAAGAAAATCGTCCCAAATGAAACCTCATAGGAGGTTAGAATACAAGGTTTGAAACATAAGGATCACTTGCAATTGTTGTTGAGATTATAAAAAGGTGATAGAGTGGATGAATAGATGAGAGACCACACATGTTAGTGTTGATCTAAGGCGATAATAGATACCAATGTAAGAAAATAGGTAATGACAAAATGTTAGCATCGATCCAACTTGAGTTTCTACGATAGTCGATGATGGGTGGTCATAGGTGGGCGACGTAATACTATTGTTGGCATCGGTCAATAATAATAGTGGAAACTTATTTCAAAACTCAATTGTTAGAAAGTTGTTGATGAAGGCTTCATTTGGGATAATTTTCTTACTGCTTTCTAAAGTTGATTTCTAGTACAAAATTTTTTTTGAACCAGAAAATTTTGTACTAAAAAATGGATTTAGAAAACAGCAAGAAAATTACCGCAAATGAAGCCAATTGGAGGACGAGAGCTTTTGACATATGAATATTCAAAAGGTGAATAAGTTCAGGTACCATATGAATGTCGTATGACTACTAAGGTTTTGTTTGGGATGACTTTTTTGTTGCTTTCTAAAGCAACTTTTTAGTACAAAAATTTTTAGTTCAAGAAAATTTGTATTAAAAAGTAGCTTAAAAAAACAGTAAGAATGCTATCCCTAATGAATCCTAAATGTTTTTAAGAATTCTCATAGAAGTCCACTTGAATATATAGGAACAAGGCTTATTCATATATATTTAAAGCACGGATGTTTTAACAATTCCTGTCAAAAATCTAGACTCTTCATCAATGGTCTAAATGAAAAGATACTACTTAATCGTGTTATTATTATTTTGGATAGGTCAATACATAATAATCTCAAAAATGAATAATTTTGAATTTATCAGGTTCATCTCATAAATATAGTCATTTTAATTATAAGCATGCAAATTTTTTTTAGATGTTTAGTCCTGTTGCGTCCTAGAATATTCGCGGCGGTAGAGAAATATATAGTCTAACATCTTAGCATTGTACGAAGATCCAACACACAGGTAGATAAGATAGAGAGAGAGAGAGTGTGTGTGTAGCGTTCATAAGAGACATCAGAGTTTTTACGTGGAAACCTTTGAAAAGGGGTAAAAATCACAAGGCCTGGCCAGTTTGAATAAATACACTAGTATTTGCAGTAGATTACAAATGAGGCCCTTCCTTAGGAGAAGGCCTTGGCTTGATGGTACAAATGTACATCAAATACAGTGCATTATATGGTGGGAGTTACAATAATCAACATAGACATGTTTATTTGGTTGGATGGGCCATAGTCGGCATGAGATAGGGGTCCGAATGACCGTAGTTGGCAGGAGACCAGGGTCAAAAAGAATGTTGTTTTGGCGATGTAGGTCGGAAGGACCATAGTAGGAGATAAAGGTCGAATGGACCGTAGTCGACAAAAGAAAGAGATCCGAAAGATCGTAGTTGGCAGGATACCGGGGTCAGAAAGACCGTTGTAGTAGGGAGGTACTCTGGTTGAACTATAAGCATCAGGTGGTGGTCTGATAGAAGTTTGGGCCTCAGGCGATGGTCCTGGTGGTATGCCAGAAGTCTAGGCCTAAGTGGTAGTCTGGCAGAACTCCGGGAGTCAAGTGGTGGTCCGACAGAAGTTCGGGCGTTAAGTGATGGTCCTGGTGGAAGTCCGGGCCTCAGGTGGTGGTCCGGCGGAAGTCTGGGCCTCAAGTGGTGGTTCGGCAAAAGTTCTGGCCTCAGGTGATGGTCCGACAGAACTTAGGGCCTAAAGTGGTGGTCTGGCAGAACTAAGGGCCTCAAGTGGTGGTCCAATGGAGCAACGACGTCAGGCGGTGGTCCGGCGGAGGTGAGGGCCTCAAGTGGTGGTCCGATAGAGATCGAGGCCTTAAGTGGTGGTCATGCAGAGCGACGACATTAGGCGGTGGTCAGGCGGAGGTGAGGGCCTTAAGTGGTGGTCCAACGGAGTATAGGACCTTAAGTGGTGGTCTTGCGGAGCGACAACCTCAGGCGGTGGTCCTGCGGAGGTGAGAGCCTTAAGTGGTGGTCCGGCGAAGCACAGGGCCTCAAGTGGTGGTTCGGCGAAAATCCGGCGGTGGTGGAGGAGGACCTTCTTCCTTCTCTTCCTTATATTCTTCCTTCTTCTCTTCTTGTTTCGGTCCCTTTTTAAGAGAAATGAGGGGTCTATTTATAGATTTCAGTAGTGGCATGACCCATAAATAGGTAAGAGATCAAGAGTAAATGGGGAGTGATTGGATGGACAGCCGATGTTTAATCCCTTGATCAAGGACCATTTGATGGACATTTGAATGCCTTAGTGATGTCGGAATTTAGTGATCTTGGGCTCGTTGGATTTGTCTCGTCGAGCCACTCGATTCGACTATAAACATGTCATGTTTGGAAACTGTTTGGTAATCCAAATTATGGATTGAACCTTCCAAATGTGCTTCAGGTCTTCGATTGGGACCCATTTGGGCTCGGATCGAGTTGAATTTGGTGTCGTTGGGTTTGTATTTCCGAGATGTTCAGTTCAACGGTAAGTTTGCTGAAATCGGAGTTTAGATGGTCCCAGATTTAATTTTTGAAGTTTCCAACTTGATTTTCGCCTTGAGATTTGTGCCCGATCAAGATAATTTTTTTATGATATATCAAGTCCCATAAATAATTTGAAGTAGTTCGCTATAATGATTCTTAGTTCTTGGTATAAGCTCAATTGGACGCTGATCCAAGCGTTCTTGGTATTGATGGATTTGTCTTGTTGAGCATCATCGTTTCGGCTATTAATTCATTGAAAATGAAGTAGCCAATTTCTGAAGTTTCTAACTTAAATATTAAAATGTTTTGAGATCTACAAATCACATTAAAATCAAATAAAAATTAAGGGACTGTTTGATTTGAAGTAAAAAAAAAGTAAAGTATTCCAAATGAATGAGTTTAGAAAATATTAGTGTTCGAATTGACAGTATAAAATTTTGGAGTATTTGAAATTCTCCATCTAGTTCTTTTTACTATAAGTGCAATTCTTTCGATTTAGGTGAGACGTTTTTCAAATACATTGGAACTTGATTGCCTGTTCCTGCCTGCCATCTTCACGGGGCACACCATCGGCTGCCTCCATCGCTACTGCCAACAGGCACCACCGCCACCGTCAACCGCCGTCACCACAGCCAACAACTGCCACTGGCCACCACTAGTGATCGACACTGACACTGACCACCTTATATGTAGATTTATAATACAATATTCATTTTACTTTAAGTTAAATACAAATAAATAAATAATTTTTTATATCTATTTACACTCATTCAAATAACTTCAAACATTTAATTTATATTATATTCATTTTTCAGGCAACGGAACAGCCCAAGATCAAATCCGCTACCAATAAGTCACGTTTACGGTTCTTCTTACATTACGCCGACAAGTAAATTTAACGGCGAATGTCAACATCGCCTACGTTTTCTTTTTTTTTTTTTCCTCCCTACTATTTTACCGACAGTAACGGAAAAAAAGAAGAAGCTTCAATTCAGCTTGACTTTTCACGTTTTTTTTTTTTTTAACTATGCCGTCGTCAAAAGCGGGGATCTGATTTTCTCGGATAGGCGTCGAGACAATTTAACCAAGTAACTCCAGTTGGTTAATTAAATTTATTTGATTGGTTAATAACATAAATTTGATTATAAGAATATTAAGAATTATTTTATCCCTCCTTATATATATTAAACTCTTTAGTTATAAATGTATGTATAAAGTCAAAGAATTTTATTAGAAGTTAGAAGAAAGGTTTAAATTCGTTTGGAAATTTGGTGAAATCCTGTGAAAAACTTGTTAAAAAGGGTCTCCAACAAGATTTATTATTCTGTGCGGAGGGCGTTCGGAGACCAATAAAAATGCGCCACGTCACCCCATTGCTGGTACTCAGCTCGGTACCGTTGGGTATCCAGTACTTAACCGAATAGATCTCCCATATGGTGTCCGTACATAATAAAAGCTCCTCCAACAGAGTGACAGAGTTGTTAAAAGTAAGGCATTCACATGAATACTAAACGTAAGAGATTCATAATTATTTGATCATGTGAATAATGACCCTAATAGCAAGAGCCAAGAGAACATAACCACTGTAGAGAGAGGGATGTTGAGAAAGACACACACACAAAGAATTATAGGGAATAAATGATAATAGAGTATAACTTGTAAACTAAGGCTTCATTTATGATAGCTTATATATAACTTTTAAAAGTTGTTTTTTAGTATAATTTTTTTTACTAGAAAGCTGCTTTAGAAAGCAGTAAAAAAGCTATCTCAAACGAAATCTGAATTGAAATCATTTAAGTTCAATTGTTAGTCTAGGCAGAAAGTTCTGTGATTTAAAGAGTGGAAAGTTTGAAGCTTAAATAGTGCAAGAATTGTGCCCATAATGTCCTTTCTGAGAGCAATAATAGGATATTTATAGGTGCAAATTCTATGTGATATGCTTACAAGAATCAAATATGTATTATGATACTGGCTTCATATAAAAAAAAAAAAAAAGAGAGAAGGGTGTTTCACCCATGATAGCATAAAGAGTTATTCAATATGTTTAGAGGATGGAAGGTTGTTCATCATCCTAAATTTTAAGGTGATTTGATATCTTCTTCTTCAATTGATTGATGACCAATTTATTTATAATTTCAGTCGGGTCATTAGTTTGGAGATGGTGCATAGAAGAGTAGTTTATATTGATATCATTTTTTGAACAACAATCAAACAACTTCTTATTAGAGAACTGCAACCCTTTATTAGAAATATTAGCGAGAGGTGGGCCAAACCTCGTCAATAATTGAATCATAAGAAATAATTGATTACAATTTTAGTTGCTAAATTAGCTAAAGTAATTATTTTTACCTATCGATAAACTAAATTGACACAAACATAACAAAATAGTACAATCAAGATACCATAGGAAAGGGACTAATAAATTCCACCATCAATATGGCAAATAACCAATACCAAGTGTTGGGCATTGAAGGTAAGTGAGTTTGATTAATTACTCTTCCAAATAATTGACAGCTTTTGCCCCTTTTTGCAAAGATTTTATCATCTTCTCTCATACTAGGTTAATAATATTATTATTTGAAGAATTTTCATGTTAGGTTTTAGGGTACAAAGTGATTGTCACATTCATCCTAGTGAATCTCTTCCATAATTTTGTTGGCTTCTCGTGGGAAATGGGTAGCACATATTAGGAGGTCTCCTTAAAAAATGAAATACTGAGAGAATTTTTAACACAATGATTTTTCTTATTTTTATTTTATGATACCACACCCTTTAAAAGATAATTAAAGATCATAAACATAGATGGATTTGTAGCTTCAAATTAAGATTTTTCCTCTTTCTCAATAAATTATTTGTTGAGCTCAAGAGAAAAAAATGACATGGGGATTGCACACATTGTCATTGAGTCTTAATTTTTTTTTCCTCTATGAGTTATATGAGTGATAGAGAAATTGCATAACTTCCTGATTTTAGCTATATGTCTCCTTAGATGGCTCCTTAATGTAGAATCTTATACCTTATAGTAGTTGTGTGTGGTTCATTGTGTATTAGGAATTATTAAAGACTTATAAATTCTTAGTTTAGAAACTAAGATTGGGTTAGATCCCAATGAATAATGCTTTGTGCTCAACTTGTTGATTGTGCTTGAAAAATTTAGCTTTATATATGAATTAAAAGAAGTACTAACTTATGTAGGTTGTTGGGTACTATACCAAGTCCATAACTTAATCCACAGATTCATCGGTATGCATGATCCAAACTTCATCTTGTTCAATTTCTTTTTATTCTTCTTAGAGAATTAGATGATAAAGCTCGCAAGCACTTTTTTCTTAATAGAAGTGAAGAGAATGTGTTCAATTTTAAATTCAGTAAGCTCTTTTAACCATTTCATCAATCTTCTTGAGTATTCGAGTTTTTATAAGATTTATCTAAGTGTGACTATCACTACAAGAATTCTATGAGAATGGAAATAGGATTTTAATCTTCTTAAATTAGCTATAAGATTTTAAATACATATTTGAGGTATTATTGATAAACTATGTGTCACTAAGAATTTTGTTGAAGCAGTAAATGGAATGATTTTTTGATATTTTTTTCATGAGTGAGGCCCAAGCTGGCGACATTATTATCAACTCTACGATATAGAAATGTCCCTCCCATTAGCCTATAGCTAATAAAAATTGGTGTAGGTATGAGGTAGAATTTTAGGACTAAAAAAGATATCTCGTAATCATCATTCTATATGAAATGATTTAACGTATAGAGAGCTTCGAATCTTGGAGCATTTTTTTCTTCAACTCAGAGAGGAAGTTTCTAAGGTTGGCTAGCTTCCATGTTTACATCATGAATAAACATTTGTTCTGCTATCTCTATTATAATTTTGATTCAATCAAAATTAGCCATGTTTCCTTTATCTGAGTTTAGATACCTAAGAAATGTGCTATATCAAGCTTCAAAGATGAATTTTGAAATATTTAACCTCATATTATACTTTATGAATAAAATAGAGGTCTTTATAAGATTAGATGGATGCTTTTGGTTACTTTTCTTTTTCATTAGGATATCATTCACACACTTTTTTATATTACTCCCTTATGAGCTCTAAAAATTATGCCCATCAACCATTGATAATGAACTCCTATAGTCTTAAAACTTAATAGTACGATTATATTACAAAATTCTTAGCATTAGTGACGACAATGATTTTCTCCCCATTTACAAGTTGAATCTTGCATGTATGATAGCTAAAGAAAGCATCATATAAATTGATAGTAAAGAATCCAATGATTGAGTCTACCTTAGAACTAATATTAATTAATGAAATGTATAAAATTTTTGTGCAAGTATCATTTGTTTTCTTAAAATTAGTATGCATTATGCACTTCTAGTTAGCCTTCTTAACCACAACAAATTTGGATACCCAATTAGGATGCTACACCATTTGAATGAATCCACTTAAAGGAACTTCTTGACCCCCTATTGCATTATAACTACGATATCTTTGAAGAACTTGCTTTTCTCATGTTTGTAAAAACTAAAAGATGATATTAAAGCTTCATATGTGAGAGAATTTCTATAAAAAAGACATTATGATGTGCATCTGAAAGACGTTTTAGGTGTAGAACCAATAACTGAGAGGGATATGTTGATTATTGATTGTAGTGTTGAGAATAATCATGAAATTGGAGCTATAATTGAGAAAATTTGAATGAATATCAGTTCTTCTTTAGAACCCTTCATGATGTGATTTACAATGAATCATGTAAATATAAATTTGAACTAGTGAGGATATGTCACGTGTATAATTACAGGAAATAAAGTAATAAGAGGAGTATATTAATGCTGATATTAATGAGGTGAATTTATAGAAGGGTTAAATATGACAATATGGAGCCTTGTGAAGTTATTAATTCTTGTAACATGTAATAATTCATGAGGCATATGTTATACATAGATGCCAAAATGGTGTTTTGATGAGGTAGAATTTGCAAGATAATCATAATATTGCTTTGAGGTTTAGTAAAAATAAAAAAATATTAAATTAATGATTCATGAAGTGATAATTAAAGCAAAGTTGGATTTATATGTTGTAAAATTTTTTGAGAAGGGCGCTTGAAAGAATATCTACAGAGTTTCTTCTGAAGTAACAACAAAAGGTCGATCGAGAGAATTGTCTTAAGAGAAATTATACTCATATCCTTGAAGTAATTGATTGTGCTGCATGTAAAGTAGAATAACCCTAAAGTACAACGTAAATTTTATGAATAACATCAAACATCCATCGACCATGTCATTGTAAATCAACTATTAAATGTTAACCA
Source organism: Dendrobium huoshanense (assembly GCA_016618105.1). NCBI lineage: Eukaryota > Viridiplantae > Streptophyta > Magnoliopsida > Asparagales > Orchidaceae > Dendrobium > Dendrobium huoshanense. The sequence goes on from CM028344.1 coordinate 55,679,292, forward strand.
ATATACTCCTATTGATGTCAATCACCGACCTTCATAGTCAATTAAAATTCACTAGGCGGCATTCATGGAGGACCTATACCTAGCATTAGACACACACTTCATCAACTCTCGACTGCTAACATCCAAATGTAAGAATTTATGCCTGCGAACAATTATGGCAACTCTAATACTTTTTAACTTTACTTTTAAAAGATATATTCTCGAAGATCATTAAAGTGCTCATGACTTTTAGTGCATCCAAGGAAGGAGTTTTCATAGTGGTGATCTTGCATAAAGCCACATGTTGAAATATGAAGATAACTTGCACTAGCTAAATGAATTTATTTCTTATTATATTGTCAAACAATCACTCAAATATTTTATAAGTGGGAGAAAAAATTCTGACAAATGATAATTACATGTTACATTATGATATTCAATAAAACTATAAATACAAATTATAGGAAATGAAAAGCTTGGTGAATCCATTGGCTATCAACCATAGCTTTTAGAAATTTTTTTTTGGGTCTAATCTCTCAATCCTAATATTGTTCAATATTCTCAATTAAGAGAAAAAATGCTCTAAATTTCATGAAACTATAACCAATACTATCATTAGAGACTACAAAATCACAGATTATTTAGTTTGAATTATTTCAATAAGAGACGATGACATGGTCTATAATTTTCAAAGTTAATAGCTACAACCTGTAAGGTTCGAGAGCCAGAGCAAGACAGGAGGATAGGAAATAAGATAGATTGTATATGCTTGACAATTAGATACAGTGAGGTATTTATAGAGAGCTGAGAACAAGAAGTAAAACTAACTACAAGAAAGTACAGTGACCGTTGGCCTTTATACATCGGGACCAGCCGGTGTATGAATATGCTAACATCCCCCGTAAAACTGATGGAGGGGGAGCGACGATCAGTTTGTTGCATAGTAATTTAAACCTTCGTGTAGGAAGTGGCTTGGTGAAGATGTCGGCCAGTTGATCGTTAGTCGAGATGTGATGTACGGTGATATGTTTGGATCGGATATTATCACGGATGAAGTGGCAATCAACGTCGATGTGTTTGGTGCGAGCATGATAGATCGGGTTGTTGGAGAGTGCAATAGCGGATGTGTTGTCGCAATAGATGGTTGTGGGAGCTGTTTGAGGAAGGTGAAGTTCTTCAAGGAGTTGTCGGAGCCACATTACTTCAGATGCTTCTGCTGCCAATGCTCTGTACTCGGCTTCAGTGGAAGAGCGTGCCACCGTTGCTTGTTTCTTGACACGCCAGGAAATTAGAGATTTTCCTAGGAAATTGCAGTACCCGGAAATGGATTTCCGGTCTTGAATGTTATTCGCCCAGTCGGCGTCCGAGAAGCCCTGTAAGGTTAGCTCGTCACGATAAAGAGGTAAGCCATGATCGGTCGTACCTTGAATGTACCGGAGTAGATGTGTTAGAGCAGTGAAGTTGCTGGTCAGCGGCTTGTGCATGAATTGGCTAAGATGATGAATGGCATATTGTATATCCGGCCTTGTTAGTGTAAGATACTGAAGCGAGCCGATTAATTGGCAGTACAAGTGTGGATTTGCGAACGTGCTGGAGGGAGCGTTTGAGTGAGATGTTGTCCCGGACGTAGGATTGGCGACTGGCTTTGCATTCTGCATACCGGCTCTGTCCAGAATCCGTTTGGCATATTGTTGTTGATGAAGTAGTAGTCCGTAGGTAGTGTTTACGGTCTGGATTCCCAAGAAGTGAGCGAGCGATCTTAAATTGCGCATTTGGAAGTGATCGTGAAGGCTCGATAGTAGACGTTCAATTTTGGTTGGGGAATTGCCGGTGAGTAGAATGTCGTCAACGTAGATAAGAATGTAAAGACGAATTGAGTTAGATTTGTAGGTTAGAAGTGAAGGATCGGCGGAGCTTATAATGAACCCGAAATTTTGAAGATAGGTGGAAAGAGTTGCATACCATTTGCGGGGAGATTGTTTGAGACCGTAGAGGGCTTTGTTGAGTTTGCAGACGTGTGTCAGGTGGAGAGAATCTTGAAATCCTTGTGGTTGCTCCATGTAGACGGTATCCGAGAGTTTGCCGTTCAAGAAGGCGTTAGAGATGTCTAGCTGATGAATTTGCCATTTGAAATGAAGTGCTAGGAGGATGAGAACACGGATGGTTGGAATCTTGGCCACCGGGCTGAAGGTTTCAGTGTAATCGATCCCATGCTCTTGATGAAATCCTTTGGCGACTAGGCGAGCTTTGTACCTGGCTATTGTACCATCCGATTTAAGTTTTGTTCTGTAAGTCCATTTACAGCCAACTATATTTTGATTGGGTTCGGGCGGTACAAGGTCCCAAGTGCCTTGCATTTGGAGCGCTTGGAACTCTTGAGACATGGCAGCTCGCCAATGTTCGCTTTTGACGGCTTGATTGTAGGTAGTTGGATCATTATTGTGAATGATGTGCGAGAGGTTGAAGATGGGTTTTGGCTTGGCGTGACCGGTCTTGGATCGAGTTAACATGTGATGAGTGGTTTGCTGAGCTCTGTGTTCGGTGGTCTGGGGATCGAGTGGGATGGAAGTAGTGGGAGTAGGAGGATTGGTATTGGGTTTGCAGGGTGTGATAGGTGGTGCCGTGCTGTGTGGAGCCGAGATCCGTGAAGAATTGTTGGGAAGAGGAAGACGGGCAGTGGGCACAAGAAGAAGAGGAGGTATGTGATGGGCTGGAGGCATATGTGTATTGACGGAATCAGAGAATTGAGAGAACGGGAAGATATCTTCATTGAAGACAACGTGACGTGAAACGTAGATCTTGTTGGTTTTCGGATCGAGGCACTTATACCCTTTCTGATTAGAGGCGTAACCGAGGAGAACGCAAGGTTGTGAGAGAGGCGAGAATTTGTGTGCTGCGTGTGGCTTGAGCCACGGATAGCAAAGGCAACCGAATATTTTGAGATGACTGAGATTAAGACTAGCATTGTAAAGAATTGTGTAAGGAGATTTGTTGCCAGTGTTCGGCGAAGGTAGACGATTTATAAGATAAACAGCAGTAATAAGAGTGTCGGCCCAGAGGTGATTTGGAATAGAGGCGGTGAGAAGAAGAGTCTGAACGGTTTCAGTGATGTGCCGATGCTTGCTTTCGGCAGTACCGTTTTGAGGTGGAGAGTATGGACAGGTGAACTAATGTAAAATGCCCTGGTTTGTTAAGTGAATTTTAAAGTGATTGTTAATGTATTCGCCTCCGCCGTCGGTGCGAAGGATTTTGATATGAGCTTGAAACTGGCGGTGAATCATGTTTTGAAATTCTAAGAATTTTACGAACACTTCGGATTTTTGTTTGAGTAGATAAACCCAGGTAAATTTAGAGTAATCGTCGATAAAGCTAACATAATATTTGTAGCCGTAGGTAGAGACAAAGGGGGAAGGTCCCCACACATCCGAGTGAACAAGAGAGAAGGGAGTCGGACTAGTGGTTTGAGATGTATTAAATGGCAAACGGTGGCTCTTGGCCATTTTACATGAGTTGCAGTGAAATTTAAGGGAAGAAATACAAATGTTCGGATCTTGATGAGCAAGATGGGAGAGCGTGGCGGAGGAAGGATGTGAGACCTCGTTCCCTTACTGTTCCTCTCTGATTTGGATTTTCCTCCCATGATCGTCCGGGACGATATTGAGATCGTCCAGGCCGATCTGTACTGTTCAAAAGATCGTCCTAAGCATAGCCCTGGAACGGTCCAGGACGATCAAACTTGGTCTGATCGTCCTGGGACGATCTGGCGATCGGCCGGGCCGATCAGCTTTATGATTTAAGCAAATCAGCTCGTTTTGAGGAGAGAGAAAAATCATTTTATAAAAATCAGATATTTTGAGGAGAGAGAAAGAGACAGGGAAAAGAGGAAAAGCTGGTTTTTGGAGGCCGCGGAGCGCTTTTCGTCCGACGCTGCTGTTGGGAAAAGTGAAGATCTCGTGGTAAGGACTCTGAATCCTATTTCTGTTTTCAGAGATATTGAGTTTTGATCGAGTTGTGCACTGTTTTGTGTTTTTGTAGTCGACTTTTGGACATGATTTTGATTTGACACAACTTTCACCGCACAACTTTTGGTATGTTATAGATATGACTATTATACACGATTTGAGTATTTTCTACGAAGATTTTACCGGTCGGAATTGATTCTACGCGATTTTAATTGAATAGAAAAATATCAGGACTTGATTTGATTTGGATTATATAGAATAATAGTCTTGTATTGATGTCGTGAATATTCTATTGTAATTTGGAGAAATTTGGAATTTGTGCTTTTTGCAGGATTTTTGTATAAATTTGATAGACTGCCGTTACTCTGCCCGATTTTCGTACAATTTCTGTTTTGTCTGAAATTGATAGATTGAATTGATATGTGCATGACTATTGATATGATTGTTCTAGATTGCTTTAATATGGATTATCGAATTGATTATTGATTGATTCTTGAATTGATTATTGAATTGACTATTGATACTGAAATACAAGTGGAACCTGGTTGAACATTGGTTGAAGATTGATAGACCTGTACAGGATGGTGGGCCGACGGGCTTTCCTTTAAACATTGATTATTGATATATTGATGGGAGTCATAAGGAGTTTATTGATATGCCGACGGGCGAAAAGAGTGACGACTCTTATTGATAGAACCAATGTATGGATATCTACAACAGCAATATGGATTCTACAACAACAACATAGCCAGTTGTTTGTACTGGTTCAGTATTATAGTATTGAATTGCATGTTTACTGTATTGACACATGGATACATGGATTTATTGATATCTGCTTTATTGATTTGATCGGATTTACTGTTTCGTGCGGATTTATAGATTTCATTGATTGATCGTTGAGCATGGATAATATTGATTATTGATTATCGACATTGATATGAATTGAATAGATATAGATTTTGTATAGACTCATTGATACTATTGATTCTACATTGTATAGATTGCTACATTTGAGTTATTGATAGAATATCGTATTACTTTTCCGATTGATTTTATCGACTTGATAGATTAGACTTGGTTTGATTTGATTGATTGATTTGACGAACGGATTGACTGATTTGACGAATCGATTGATTTTCTACTGTGTACGGATTTCTTCGAGATTGACGTGGATTGATTGAACTTGGTTTATTGATTTGCCTGCCGCTGCATTGACTGGTTTTATTAACTATTGATTTCCGGATTGCATTGACTCATTGTCCATTGACTGAAATGGATTTGATTGACTGACATGCATATTTATAGCATCGCCGTGCTTTGATTTCAGTTATAGGTATTAGGTGACCTGCTGGGCTTTGTAAAGCTCATTATATGTGGTTGATATTTTTAGGTCAGGGCTTGGGAGCAGAAGATAGGAATTGATCCAGATCTTCAGGTTTTGTTCTTTTGGTCGATTAGGGATTCTTTTGTACTCAGGACATGATAGATTTCTTTACTTGTATTGATAGTATAGTTCCTGAGTATTGTACATGATATTTTGAGATATGAATCGACTTGTATATTGATGTTTTAAATGTTATAGATGTTTGTTAGATTGTTAATTGAAGGTTTTAGATAGCTCTGGTAAATTGTTTGAGAAATTGATTGACATTCTTTCCAAGTTAGATCTTGGGACATGACAAAGCATGTCCGAGCCGGCGATGCCATAGATCGGGAATGGATTGGACGGAGAGGAGAGCCGGTTGAGAGTTGTCATTGGCGGTGTGATGCTTGACCGAGATGGGATGGAGACCGTTAGTAGACGGACCCTTGAGTAGAGTGCGGTGTGTCGTCCGATCCTTGAGTTCATAACCATGAGAAGAGAGGGTTATAAGACAGTTATTATCGCGAGTGAGTTTGTGAACGGATAAGAGGTTGAATGAAAGATTTAGAACGAGATTGAGGTGAGATAGGTGGAGGCTACCTTGCGGTGTTGGAAGTAGACCTTTACCGGTGTTTTAAATAGGGAGTTGTTGACCATTCCCTAGGGTGACTTGAGAGGTGCCAGTATACGGTTGAGAGTATTGAAGATGGCTCGGGTTGGAGGTAAGATGCGAGGATGCGCCGCTGTCGAGGAACCAGTTGGTGGAGGAGGTAGCTGTCAGAGACGTGAAGAGAGCGGCGGACTGAGGTTCAGTGTTGTAGTCTTCGTCATGACGATACCAACATTTAACGGCGGAATGACCGTTCTTGCCGCAGATTTGGCAAGTAATAGTGGATCTTGCATTTCTTGGGCCGCGATTGGTTGTGGTGTTGGATCGATTGTTGGGGTTCCGTCCGCGGTTGGATGAAAATCTGCCACGACCTCGACCGCGAGGGGCGGCTAGCGCCGTGGCGTTCCCGGCAATTTGAAGGGATTGAAGCTCACGGGTGGCTTCATGAGCAATGTTGAGCTCCTCGCTACAAAGTAGCGTATATAGTTCGTCAAGATCAATGGGTTGACGACTGGTGCGTATTGCTGTTTTAAAGGCTTGATACGTCTGAGGTAGACCGTCCAGGGTGTAGTGGATGACTTCTTCGATGGGAATGATGGCTCCGGCGACAGCAAGAGCATCTACCTTGGCCTTGATGTCCAGTAGATATTGAGATATCGTTTTATCTTTCATTGTGAGGTAGTGGAGTTCATGCCGGAGTTGAATGATTCTTGATCGTGTACTCGATTGAAGACGACGATCGAGAATAGCCCAGATCTCGGAGCAGTGTTCGGCGGCTAGAACGTATGGCAGGATTGTAGGCGAGATGATTGAATACATGGCGGCGGCAAGATTTTGATCTTGTAGGAGCCATTTTTCGTATGAGGGGTTGGGTGTGATGGAGCCGTCGGCTTCCGTTGTTGGTGGCGGCGGAGGGGAAGTCCCATCCAAGAAGCCTTGGTAGTCGTTAGCCTTGAAGAGTTTGAGTACCTGTGAGAGCCATAGTGGGTGATTTTCGGCGCTGAGAGGTTGGGCGACGACGCTTTTGAGGTGGCGCATCAGAAATTTTAGAGATGCCGGAATTGATGGTGGATTCGAGGAGGGGGCTTCTTCCTGCGAGGAGAGATTGGAGGAGGCGTTGGAGGTGGCCGCCATGGTTCTTGTTTGACGAAGGACAGCAGGGAAGGAAAGCAGAGGAAAGAATTGCCTGCTCTGATACCATGTAAGGTTCGAGAGCCAGAGTAAGACAGGAGGATAGGAAATAAGATAGATTGTATATGCTTGACAATTAGATACAGTGAGGTATTTATAGAGAGCTGAGAACAAGAAATAAAACTAACTACAAGAAAGTACAGTGACCGTTGGCCTTCATACATCGGGACCAGCCGGTGTATGAATATGCTAACACAACCAACAAATATTACAAAATTAGAATAAAAAAAATCAGTTAATAGTGCAAATTAAAAAAAATCAGTTAATAATGCAAATTAAAAAAAAAAATTCATATATCAATAATATTAATTGGAGAAAGTATGGGACCGATTTTTCTCTTCCCTCTCTAATTTCTCCTCCATTGGTAATTAAGAATTTTTCTTAACCGAAGCATGCACCTCTTCCAACGGTCGAGAGAGCTCCCCTCTTCAAAATTCAAACTTCACGGCTCCATTTCCAAACTCTACAGCTCCTTCTCCTCCCCCCTCTCCCTTTGCAACAATCCCCAGCTCCTCCATCAAATACACTCTAGATTCATCATACACGGCCTCCACCAAAACTCTTCCCTCTCCTCCGAACTCATCACCCGATATAGCAATCTCGGTTGCCTCGACCTTTCCATCAAAGTATTTAACTCCATTGACGATCCCAATGCTTCTCTCTGCATTACAATGCTTAGAATCCTCTCATCTCATCAGAAATATGAAAAAACTCTCATAATTTTCCGGCAAATTATGGCTAAATACCTTTTTCTAGATGAGACAGCCTACCTTTGTGTTATTAGAGCTTGCTCGAATTTATCCTCGATTGAAGCTGGTCTCCAGGTTCATTCTCTGGTGGAAAAACTGGGTTTTGATGCCCATCTCGATGTGGGTACTTCTTTAGTATATATGTATGGGAGACATGGTGCTATCAATGATGCACGACAAGTGTTTGAGCAAATTCCTGTTAAAAACTCGACTTCTTGGAATGGGATTTTGTCTGTGTTCAGTAAGCATGGTGATGGTAAGGACTGTTTGAGATTGTTCAAGAGATTGAGATTTGAAGGATTCGTGCCTGATTCCTCTACCATCATCTGCCTCTTGCGTGTATGCATTGATTTGAACTGTTTAGAAATGGGAAGGAGTCTCCACCTGTTGATAATTTTGTATAATTTGGTTGCTAATTTATCAATTATGACTGCACTTTTGACTATGTATTGTAAGTTTGGTAGCTTGGAGGCAGCGAGGTTATTGTTTGATAAGATGGTCGTCAAGGACCTTGCTGTGTGGAATGTAATGATATCAGGGTATTCTCAAAGTATGCATCCAAAACGGGCATTGGAGTTGTTAAGAGATGTTGCTAAATTAGGGCTAAGGCCTGATTTGTTCACTGCAATTGCTTCCCTTGCTGCAGTTACACAACTGAAATCTCTTGAGTTTGGTCAGCAGCTTCACGGTGCTGTGATCAGACATGAATCAGACTGTCAGGTTTCAATACATAACTCTCTTATAGAGATGTATTCCCTGTGTGGAAATCCAGAGAAGTCCAGAGTAATATTTGATTCTTTGGAAAGAAAAACCATGGCTTCATGGAGCTCAATGATTAAGGGTTATGTGAGCAACGAACTTCCACTTGAGGCTTTGCTACTTTTTAAAGACATGGGAACTTGTGGAGTTAGAGCAGACTCCATAACTCTCATTAACATTTTGCCTGCATGCGTAAGTTCAGGAGCTCTTGAGCAGGTGAAGAATGTACAAGTTTATTCAATAAAACAGGGATTGAATTTACTATTATCTATAAACACAGCTCTTCTTGTGAGCTATGCAAAATGTGGATGTATTGAGATGGCACAAAAGCTTTTTGATGAGGGAGATATCAAATTGAGGGACATTATGTCATGGAACTCGATTATAGGAGCTTATTCCAAACATGGATATTGGAAACCATGTTTTAAATTGTACGAGCAATTGAAAGAATCGGAAGTTCTGCCAGATCAAGTAACCTTCCTTGCTCTATTGACGGCCTGCGTAAATTCGGGCTTAGTGACAGAAGGATGGGCATGTTTCTCTGAGATGGTAGATAAATTTAGCATTCAGCCCGGTCAAGAACATTATGCATGCATGGTGGATCTTCTGGGGCGCTCAGGACATCTTGAAGCAGCAGTAAATGTCATAGAAAAAATGCCATTTAAGGCTGATGTTCGTGTATGGGGGCCATTGTTGAGTGCTTGTAAGCTCCACAAAGAGGCTAGCCTGGCAGAATTTGCTGCCTGGAAGCTCATTGAGTTGGAACCAAAGAATGCAGCAAATTATGTATTACTGTCGAATATATATGCTTATGCAGGGAATTGGGAAGGTGTTGCAAAGATGAGAAATGGTCTTAAAGGTAAAGGCTTGAAGAAGATGCCTGGATATAGCTGGCTGGAAATTAATGGACAAGTTCATGAATTTCGTGTTATGGACCAAAGTCATTCAGAATCTGGAAGCATATATAACATGTTAAAAGTGATGGAACAGGATATCAAGTCTGTTGAAGATATCTGCTGAAGTATGACTGAAAACTCTTTTTTGGTTCGTCTCCGCATCAGAGCATTGATTCGAGTAAAAGAGCACAAAATTTAGTGTCCCGGCCATAGATTACGCGTGGTGCAGCCCGTCCATCTTTGTAAGAGTAGCTATATTCTTACATAGAACAAGCAGAACATTACCAAAAGTAAGTATTTTACTGTCATCATAGATACCTGCATAGTTACAATTCCTCCTTCATGGGCTTTCTGAAAGTGGAGACTTTGATAACTCACGATCGCAATCATCTTCTTCTTTTGCTGAACTTAAAATAATCTTTCAAGCAAGTGATGCTTGCATACTGAATGGATGTCACCAATGTCCTGAGAACGTTTGTAGTGATCATACGTCTTGTTTTTCAATATCTTCGGATTAACTTGTAGAAAATTTTGTATCACCATCAATTATGTAAATGTTGCAAATTTCATCTTTTATAACTCTGATCTAGCAAGAAGAACAGAGATCTTCTCTAATTTTCATGATAATTGTGCCTCTGCAGTTATGTCAGTCCATTTAATTACAAATGATTGAGATCATATCCAACTTTTTAGTGTGGTTGTATACCTTATGAATAGTGATCAGTAACCAGTAACATATGAGGATCAATAGGTTGTATCATATATATATACATTTTATGAAATCAACATATCTATCATTATCATATACATGTCATATAGTATCTGAGGTATGCATGCATCTCATATCCAATATCCAATGATGTATATTATATAATACATATGTATAATATATTAGCGTATCATGTACATCATGCTCATAATTAGTGATTTGTATATATATCACATGCAATGTGTATCGGGTATGTCATATGATTCATGTGAATTCTATATTATTGTATCGATCTTATTAGTCATGTCATGTGTATATATTAATCATAGCATGTATCATATATAAATCATATCATGCCGTATCATTTGTTCAATTTATCATATATATACCCCTATCATATGCATATGTAAGTAATGCGAGCAAGATAGGACATCTGACTACCTATGATGTTTTTTCTGTATCCAATTCTCTAGGCCAACCACACAAGTATTCATCTTAATTATATCAATCATGTTTCTAAAAATCAGTCTCATGTCACATATCACAAGTCAGTCAAGTAGCTTTCATATAAGAAGTCATCACTTCCTTTCCATCGGCATATTATATCATATCAGTAAATCAATTTCCTTATACATCCATTTTCATATCATTTAGGATTACACTAAATTTTTTTTTTAAATGATAGCCCTGTTGGTCCACCCTCTCATACATGATAATATGTAGGGCTGCAAACGAACCGAGCCGAGCCGAGTATGTGAGTGTTCATTTAATATCAGCTTGTTCAAGTTTGGTTCATGTTTGTTCGAGCTTTATTGTTTGTGTTCATGTTTGGTTCATTTAAATTTATGAGTGTTCATGTTCGGTTCATGTTTAGTTCATGTTCGTTTGTTTAGTGCTTATCGAGCTTGTTCGCGAACATATTTAATGATTTTTTTTTAACTATCAAACAAACACGTTCATGAACATATCTATGAATAAACATATTTATAATAAAAGCAATTGTCTATGTAACAAAGGCAATAATGATTTATATTTATTAATTTTATAGTCAAATATTAATTATTTTTATCGAGCTTATTCATGAGTTCAAAATCGAACACGAATCGAGCTTTTATCGAGCTTAATGTCAAGCTTGTTCACGAACTTCAAATGATGTTGTTCATGAACATAAATGAGCTGAACGCATTGGTGTTCAAGTTTGTTTATTTAAGAATCGAGTATTTAAAATATTGTTCAAGTTTGTTTGTTTAGTTAATTAAACGATCACAAACGAGCTTTAATCGAACCGAACAACGAGTAGCTCGTCGAACGTTTGGTTCGCTTGCAGCCCTAATAATATGTCTCCTACTAACTTGAATTAGTCAATTATTTCCTGCCAAATTTTTCTTTCCTTTGCACACACTTCACACCATATAAGGTAATATAAAAATATTATATACACTCAATGCAGTTGTTAGTACACTCAATAATATGTTTATAGTGTACAAAAATGCATGTTGCACTAACTGAATAATAAACATGTGCATGTTGTGAGTATATATCTAAATATAGCACGATGACTTGTGATTATTTTATATTCAACATTATGCTACTCATTTCAATTAAAATAGCATACATTCAAAATTTCGGATACATTCAAAATTTCATGGTGAAATTTTAATATTAACCAATCAAAATGTTCAGAATGACGATGTCTATTACATAACAAAAGTTATATGATAAAAAATCATTAGGATGAGACATGTGATATTTTAATCAAATTTAGGAGAGATAAATTTTGAGAAATCAAACTCATTGAAAATAGAAATATAATTCGAGCTACCTACCATGATTAGAACACTTTTTCTAACTAGAGCGATGAAAGAAAATGATTTGAAGTGGTCTCTCTCTCTCTCTCTCTCTCTCTCTCTCTCTCTCTCTCTCTCTCTCTCTCTCTCTCTCTCTCTCTCTCTCTCTCTCTCTCCCCCCCCCCCCTCATCCCCTCTCCCTTTCTTCCCTAGCCAGTAGACCTGTCAACATTAGACCCGATCCGAACTCGACCCAAAAATTTCGGGTTTGGGTTGACCCGAACCTAAAGTGGGTCGGGTTCGAGTCCTAAAAATCGACCTGTTTGCAAAATCAGGTTGGGTTCGAGTTGACCCGAGAATGACTCGGAAACCCAGACCCCGCTGCCCCCTGCCAGCTACCCCGCGTTGGTTGCCCCGCCGCACCGTGCCCACTGCCCCGCTGCCCCGTGCCCCGTGCACTGCGCCCGCTGCCCCGCGCACCGCACCTGTTGCCCAGCTGCCCCTCGCACCGCACCCGCTGCCCCACGCCAGCTCCCCCGCTGATCCACGCATCGCAGGCACTGCTCTGCTACCGCTTCCCTGCCGGGCACTAGCACCGCTGCACCGCTTGACGCAATGTACCAAAACCTTAAATGGGTCTAGTTGACCCAAACCCGAAGGGGGTCTGGTTCGGGTCTTGAAAATCGACCTGTTTGCAAAAACGGGTCGGGTTGACCCGAACCTAAATAGTGCCATGTCAGTTTTGGGTTCGACCGGAGCCCGACCCGTGACCCGAAATTGACATCCCTACTAGCAAGCAGCTGAAATGAGAGGGAGCAATGGTTGGGTTAAGGTTTTGATGAAATGGATTGAGATATTTTTATATTAAAAATTTAAGTTTCAAATCAGCACCATGGCACCAAAGTCCTTAGCGCCCGTTTTGCTTATTTTTCCCCCCAAGACTCGGAGCTCAAAGTCGTGGCGTCGCTTCTCCATTGAAATGCTCTTAACATCGTTGTGATCACAAGCACATCACCGCAGTACTCTCACATGCAAAAGTTATGTCATTTAAAAAAAATTTAAAATTAAGATTATTAAAACATGGACCTAAAATGCAAATATAAATTATAAAATGATATGTGAAATGTACTAGATATTAATAATGTTAAGGTTGCATGTTGTTTGTGGAAGAATATCAAGACTTTATTAGACAAATGAATCAAAGCTAAGCTGTTAGAATAAGAGAAACAATATCTCATTGAGACCCTAAGAGAATTGATTTGCGAAAAGCCTAATTCAACCCTTTGATAGTAGAAAGGGTGAGTCAAACCATAATACAAAAAATTTATTTAGAGAGAAAGAGATATAGGCTTCATTTGGGACAGCTTCCTCACTATTTTTTAAATCATTTTTTTAGTACAAAACTTTCTTATACTAGAAATTTTTGCACTTGAAAAATACGTTAGAAAACATAAAGAATGTTGTCCCAATCTAAGACTTTGTTTGAGACGGCTTTCTTACTGCTTCTTAAATCATTTTTCTAGTACAAAAATATTTAATTTTTAATTAAAAAATTGCTTTAAAAAGCAGTAAGAAATCTATCACAAATGAAGCCTAAGTCTTAGCAAAGAAATATGATGAGATTTTAAAGTTACTTTTTCATGTGCCCAAATCCAACTAATGATTTCTTATTTATAAGCAAGGACAAAGTCTGTGTAACAAACATATCCAACTATAATTGGCTTTGTATTTGGTCAATTAGGCCCGAACTAATCTCTAATTATAATGTTGTCAAGTTATGAATTGAGGACACATTCATTTGGTGTGTTCTTTTAATGAGAACCTAGCTATCTAGATATTGTTTTAGTAGTGCTGACAAGTTCTATGAGCCATCAAGAATAATTTGTTTAAAGAATAAATCATTATTTGTTTAAAAAATAATAATTTTAATTAACAAGAAGAAACCAAATGAGGAGAAATTATTCTATGTTCAGAGATCGGATGCAGCCTTACATGTCCGGAGGCGAATCAGGTGCAGCCATATCAACGGTATCGAGCCGCTATAGAGAGCGGTACTGACCCGCGATATACAACGAAGAAATAACGTGATACATTCTAATTAATCTCCAATCGACATTCCCCATCTGTACAGAATAATTAATGCCAAAAGAGCCCTCAATGACTAAACTGTGAACTCACATACCAACTGCAAAACCCCCTCTCTTCATCCCTCCCCACCATGCCCTCTCCCTCCAACTCTCCTCGCCATCTCTACCCCTTCATATCTCGCCAAAATCCCATTCTCTTTCTCCTCGAAGCTTCCTCATGCAACACCTTTGCTAAGATCAAGCAAGCCCACGCTCTCTTACTCACATCCGGCCTCTTCCTTCACCCTTTCCCTCCAAGCAAACTCCTTCAAGTCCAACTTTCCCTACCATCGTCTCCTCCCCTTCTCTCCTATGCTGACCTCCTCTTTCACCACTCTCCTTCACCTCCTCTCTTTTCCTACAACTCTCTCATCAAAGCCCATTCCAACTCTTTCTCCCTCCGCCTCTTCCGTTCTCTCCTTCGTGACTCATCTGCTCCTCTTCCTAACCAGTATACGATCACCTTTGTACTTGCTGCCTGCCGGCCTGGTAGTGGATTGGTGCTCGGCGAAGCGGAGCAGGTCAGGGGGTATGCTGTTCGGCGTGGGTTCGAAACCAATTTGTTTGTTTCGAATGTTTTGATTAAAATGTATGGGAGTTGGGGATTGGCAGGTCATGCGGAGAAATTTTTCGATGAATGTTCTCACAGAGATTTATTCTCGTGGAATCTGATGGTTGGAGTCTATGTTGGGAGCGGGGATGCGGAGGGTGCAAGGAAGGTGTTTGATGAAATGCCTGATAGAGATGTGGTTTCTTGGAGCACGATGATTGCGGGATATGTGCAGGTAAATACACGAATCTATATGTGCTTGAACTTAACCATGTCATTAGTCGTAGATGTAATGGTAGTTGTGGTTGAATAACCTTATTAGATCAATTGAAAAACATTCCTTGTCACAGCAATAATAATAATACCGGTGATCTCCTTCCAATGTCCAATGGTCTCTGCGATGTGAATTGCACTAGGAATCCATGTTGTGTACTGCACGGGTTAAATTCACTAAGATTTTTATTTTTTTTTTGCGTGAATGGGTTCTCTCACTTCATTCTCAGTACTTGGCAATAGAGAAGATAGAGCAACACAGTCGTTGTGGATTCAGAAGAGAAAGTGTACTCACTTCTCTCTGGAGCGCCTCTTTTACCATGCACTTCTTAGATTATTCGCTGCATACAACCCACTTTTGGTGGTCTTCCATATTCTGTGATATAGAATATCATAGTTATAATAGAACATAGGTCTAGTTTACATTTCTACGTTTTAGAATATTCTATTGTCATTATATATACCAACAATGTTGTAAGGAGGGATATAGAAAGATGCACATTCTTTGTTTTGTTATTTGGGTTATTCCTGTTGTTCTTTGGTTTGGTCTTCTAGCAAATCCTTTCTTCCACCAATCAACTACATCAGTTAGTATCAGAGTTTGGAGCTTCCAAAGAATGTCGGACTGCAAAAGAGATGGGCTGCGGCGACGATCGAAGTCGAAGAAGATGGGTTGTCAACGACGATCGACACCGAAGAAAATGGGTTGACGACGACGATTGAAGCTAAAGAAGATGGGTTGTCGACGATGATTGACGCCAAAGAAGATGGGCCATCAATGACAATCGAAGCCATGAAGCCTTTTAGACAGCTCAAGCGAATGCATCACTTGATCGATTAGATAATTCATGTGCTAATTTCATACGTTTCATAGACAAAATAGACACGTTGGCAACCATAATGGCGCCTTCGCCTCTCTGCTCCTCCAGCGCACCCCGTGACCAGCACCCATCTCTGGCATGATCCAAGTAACCGTACCAGTATTGCGTACTCAGGCAGCGGGAGGAAGACTGCGGAGAAATCAAGCAATTGATCCTGACGTTTATGATCCTAATTTTATTCCAAACATTTAACCTCTAAGATATGAGAGATCACTGGCGAGCAGCTTGCAAGCACCTAAAAATATCAAAGCCATGCATAGCACTATTTTGAAATATTATCATTATCTTTACGTTTATCTTCTGGTTTGAAACTCACATATAAAATTCTTTAGTTATGTGTAGACAGGCTGGTTCTTGGAAGCCATGCAGCTTTTCCAGCAGATGCAGCTCGCTGGCATTGCACCAAATGAATTCACCCTGTCAACCATTCTTGCAGCCTGTGCTAATTTAGTGGCTTTGGATCAAGGAAGATGGATTCATGCTTTCATAAACAAGGCCAGGATCAAAGTGAATGACAGGTTGCTCGCAAGTCTAATAGACATGTATGCAAAGTGCGGCGAAATAGACTTTGCATTCGACCTGTTTAACAAAGCAGATAGCCCAAAGCAGATTGTACGTCCATGGAACGCCATACTCACCGGTCTTGCCATTCATGGTTACTCTGCTGAAGCAACACAACTCTTCGAAAAAATGGATCAATTTAAAGTCTTTCCTGACAAAGTAACATTTGTATCTCTGCTAACTGCTTGCAGTCATGGAAGATTTGTGGAAAAGGGTAAATTCTACTTCGATACGATGAAGAGCACGTATTCGATTGAGCCTGAGCTTGAGCATTATGGCTGCATGGTGGATCTTCTCGGACGAGCTGGGCTTCTGCAAGATGCTGAGGATATCATATCAAACATGTCCATGGCTCCAGATGCTGCAACTTGGGGTTCATTACTCGGCGCCTGCCGCATCCACAAGGACCTGGAGAGGGCACAAAGGATCGGAAAACTCTTCGAGGAGTTCGAGTCCAAACATGTTGGTTGCCATGTCTTACTAGCGAACATTTACTCGGGATGTGGTGGATGGAATGATTCAAATGAGGTGAGGAAGAAAATTGAGGTTGCAGGTGAGAGGAAGATTCCGGGCTGCAGCTCCATTGAAGTGGATGGGATGTTCCACCAGTTTCTTGTTGGAGACAGGTCTCACCCACAAACAAAGTCGATCTACTCATTTTTGGATGAGATGGGAAGCAAATTAAAGGAAGCTGGTTATGTTCCAGAAGTAGGAGAAGTGTTGGTCGATGTTGATGTGGAAGATAAGGAGACAGCTTTATCAAGACACAGTGAGAAGTTAGCCATTGCTTTTGGATTGATGAATACAAGAGCAGGGAGGACTATTCGGATTGTAAAGAACTTGCGCGTCTGCTTGGACTGCCACAAGGCCACAAAGTTCATATCGATGGTGTATGAGCGGGAAATAATTGTTAGGGACAGGATTAGGTTCCACCGTTTCAAAGATGGATCTTGTTCTTGTGGAGATTATTGGTGATCACTATGGATCTTGTTCTATATGACCAGAGAGATAGCCAATACAAACTTTTTCCTATTGAGCAGGCATCTTCATTTTGCCTCTCAAAGCAGTTCCCAACGAAGCCTACGCCTTTGTTTTTGCTTCTTAAAGCAGCTTTTTAGTTTAAAAAAAAAATTAATTTTTATACTAAAAAAACTGCTTTAAGTAACAGTAAAAAAGCCGTCTCAAATGAAGCCTTATCCCAAACGAAGCCTTAGGCTTTATTTGGAATAGCTTTCTTACTATTTTTTAAAGTGATTTTTTTAGTACATAAATAAGTGAAAATTTAGAATTGAAAAAAAATTGTTCTTATTGATAAAAAAAGGTAAAACACATGATTTACAGATTTAATGAATCTTTTATTGGTAATTATGAGTTGATATTGTTAGAAAATAAGTTAATTCCTATATATAATGTTTGAGTATCTTGATATATAAAAGAAGAAGAATACATATGAGAATATAGTTTGTGAAGTCAAGAATAGATGGTTAACATGAAGAAGTATCTCAATAATATTATGTAAGAAGAGAACATTATAAGGATTTAAAGATAAACTTAATAAGTTACAGTTAACCATCAGTTCACTTGTGTTGGCTTTACCTTATAACTTAAAAGCATCTATCATATTATAATTTAGCTAATAATACAGTGAAGGATAGATTAAGAAATCATTTATTTTTGACAGATAAAGTATTAATTGATAATTATATGATTAATTAGGCTAATGATATATACTTATTATTAATTAATCCTTATTTTACTTCTTAACATACTAGTTTAGTTTTTTAAATAATTATTTTAATTAACCTATTAATTTATTACTCATAAGAATACTGGAGTAATGGTGATTAGACTACAAGAGTCCGGTGATGATGCTTGCTTAAGTAATGATAGTCAAAAAAGTATGGTTAAATAATGATGGTTGGATGATATCAATTGGGTGATAAGGATTGGACAATGATAATGGGCAACAACGATCAGACAACTACTATCGAATGAAGATGATCAAGCAGAGATGAATGAGCAGCGAAGTTTGGGTGATGACGACTGCTGGAGGTGGTCATCGCCAATAATCATTAAATGGAGCTCTATACTTTTTTAGATTTATAAATTTCATTTCCTTTTCATATGAAGGATGCATATACTTAGTTTTATGAATTGATGTTATGATAATTTCAACCAAAAGTTTTAAACATGTAATGGAGCAGCTTCTGTTTATTCCTTCAATAAAAAACTATTCTTTAGCATTTGAGAGCCTTAATAACATAAGAAGTAAAGTGATTTTGGATGGGCTCATTAGATTTCTCTCATCGATACGATCTTTTTGATTATAAACAAATATGATTTGGAGATTGTTTTACACAACAAATACTACTAGTATTAAGTTCTCAACTACGCTTCAAGTTCTTGACTTTTGAGCTCATTTGGAATCGGATAAAAATAGATTTAGTATCTTTGGAATTATTTTATATTCAACTATATAAATATTGTAAGTGGAATTCTAATGATGCTGAAAATCTCAAATTTATAAAGCTCATCTTGGCCCATTGGTTAAGAATTTTGGCTATCAACTTAAACATCTTGGGCTAGAGTTGCATATGTGATGCTTGCGTGAGTTTGACTTAGGCTACATTTAGGATGATTTTTTTATTGCTTCCTAAAGAAAAAAAACTCTGTTTTAGAAAGCAATAAAATAGTCGTTCCAAACAAAGCCTTAGACTTCATTGTAACAGCTTTTTTATTGCTTTCTAAAACAACTTTGAGTACAAAAAATTTCTTGGAGTAGAAAATTTTATGCTAGAAAGCCATTTTAGAGAGCAGTACGGAAGCTGCGCTAAACAAAATCTTAATAGGCCTATATTTCAAAAAAAATAAAAAAAATCACATTTTTATTCAAATACTAAGCTGAGATTCACATATAATTGGATCAGAGTTTTGGTGATGCATTAATCTAAATAAATAGTTAATCAATTAATTATTAAGATCATCTAATATAATCTGTAGAACCAAAGGAGTAATTCGTATGAACTCGGACTCATCCTTTCTTTTGTCTCATTTTCTAAGCTGCCGTCGCGTATTTGAGATAAATCTTCCGACGAACACCTCGAGCTGCCGTCAACGTGTTCGTAGGGGAAGCGATGGGGATCACCGGGAATCTAAGCAAAGAGCAGCTCAGCTCCTTCAACTCCGATGGTATTAAACTTTCCCTGTCATTCTTTTCCGTGAGTTTGCTGGTAACGAATAACGATTCTCCTTCAATTTATGAAGTATTAATGATTGTGAGCGCCTTCTGTGGAATTAGGATTTCTAGTTATCGAATCATTTTATACCCTTGAAGAGATCCTTGAGATGAGGAGTCGGATGGTGGAGCTGCTCGACGGTTTCGATGCCTCCTCTTCAGCTTCCATCTTTTCCACCAAGAACCAGGTTTGTGGTTTATTTAGGCATTTCGTGGGAGGGGATGAGGAAGAAGGAGTGGATTTGATTATGCTAATTTTTTGCTGGTCTTCGACAACAACAGCAAAAGCTTACGGATGATTACTTCTTCGAGAGTGCAGAGAAGATTTCGTTCTTCTTCGAAGGTTTTTTCCATTCTTCTATCACTCACTAATTTTATGAATATATAACATTGCTCTGGAAGCTTTGAATCTTGCCAGATACTCATTGATCGTAAATTTTCTCAATTTATATCATTAAAATTTACTTTTAAATGGCATGTTGACACTTGCTATTAATTTTTATAAATGATTGGAAACGCATCCGCTTTTTTAGTTCAAGGAATTGAGTTTTGCTATTTAGGGCAAGAAAGTTATGCATATGAAGGCGTGATGAGTCTCTATTTCATGAATACATCTAGCCTCATCTAAAATATGTCTAGGGTCAGTTTTTCCTAAAAAATATTAATGATAATGGTTTCTCGATTTGATCTGGAAAACACACATATTGGCTCATGTCTCAATTAGTTACTCTCGCTTTGATGTCTTATGCTTTTGTTTTTTACATGTTAACTCTATATCCAATTGTAAGAACCTATTTCCGCAACTTTTTTTTTTCAGAGAAAGCATTTGGGGATGATGGAAGATTGAGGCAGCCAAAGGAGCTCTCCATTAATAAAGTTGGCCATGGTATGTATGTCTTTTTATTGTTTGGTCATACCTTCATCAATGCATGCGCGTACATCTATACCATAATTATATATATGTTTGAGAGTATGCCTTTACAAAATTTTATTTTTTAGAAATTTTTTGGTTAGCATCCAAACAAAAAACAAAAACAACTAGTTGATCTATCTATACATGAAAGTACTAAAACAATAAAAAAAAAAAAAATCCATAATTTTATGTGATAAGAGGAGCATGTATTAAGCATGTGAAGTTAGGTGGCTCTGTTAATGAGATCAATGTTTCATAAATTTAGTTATGTATGAATAAAATTCATTAATCATCCATTAACAGCATTAAGGACTGATTCAACAATTTGGATTTTCAAAAATTAGCTAAAAGTGATATTTAGGTCATTAGGTGATTACACACTAGGGTCACTATCTGCATAAAATGATAAATGTTCAACTTAATTTATGCTTTGTATCTTAAAATTCAATTATGAGAGCAGTTGGTCAAATTTTTTTATTAACTCTTACAATAATATAAGCATGCCTTGAACCTGGGGTGTCGCAATTATGTCTTTATTTTTCCCATGAATCTCATTTGTTGGTTTCTTTTGCAGCTTTGCATGAAATTGACCCTATATTCAAAAAGTTTTCAAGTTCAGAAAAGATCTCAAGCATATTTTGTTCATTAGGATACAAGAGGCCTGTTGTTATGCAGTCGATGTATATATTTAAGGTACCTCCATAAGATCATTCTGAAAGCTCTAATTGTTGATTTGGGCAGTAATGATGTGGTCTGAACATATCTACAAACTCATTTTGATTCTGAAGAAACAAAATTGTTTTTTGAGATAATTTTAACAGACTCTCATGGAGTCACATTTTTTTTTTCAATCTTTATTTTGTTGGTGTATATTAAAGTTGAAGGATTTCATCATCCGTTGAGATTTAATGTATTTGTATTTCATGATTCTAGGCTCTTTTCATTTTAACAAGTATTGACTGCTTTAGCATGTGGAGATTAAACTATTTTTTCTTTGGTTTTCAAGAAACTCATATAAGTGATTCTTAAAAATTTTCCCAGTTTACTACCCCTTTTATCTAATATGCATACTTTAAAATTTAGCAACCGGGCATTGGTGGAGAAGTGGTACCGCATCAGGATAATTCTTTTCTCTATACCGAGCCTCCATCATGCACGGGCTTGTGGTTGGCATTAGAAGATGCTACCATAATTAATGGCTGCCTTTGGGCTATCCCAGGATCTCACAAGAGTAAAAATTCTTCATATAGTTACCTTTTCTGCTTCATTCTTAATTGATGTAATAATGTAAAATTAAATCCGTCCTGTTTCCAATATAGACGGTCTTGTACGGAGATTTATTAGAGATGACAATGGCGTTCACTTTGATCAGTGTTCACCATTCTATGATCAAAAGGAGTTTGTGCCTCTCGAAGTGAAAGCAGGAACTTTAGTCGTTATACATGGTGACCTTATACATCAAAGGTAAAGCTTCTATAATCCTTTGCATCATCAGTATTTAGTCAATATCACCATATCAAGCAATCTTCTTGTTTTAGCAGTTTTGAGAATAAATCTACTACTTCAAGGCATGCTTTGAGCTTGCATGTGGTGGATACTGATGGATACAAATGGGAAAAAAACAATTGGTAATCGCAATACCTCTTGCACAAACACTCTTTGTGCTATTTTTAGCTAAACTTGTCAAGTCTTTAAATAATTTTATTCCTCATACATGCAGAATATAAAGCCTTAATACATAAGTTGGCGGTTATCTATAGGATAAGTTGTCAGTTTTGAAGGGGGTTTAATATATGTTTTTGTGAAAGTGATAATATTTAATTGAAAGCTCCTCAAGGGAGCCTCTGGAGTTATGCTTGGAGACATTAACAACAACAACAACAACATCAAGCCTTTATCCCACTACGTGGGGTCGGCTACATGAATCCTTTTTCTCCATTGTGTCCTATTAAAAGTCAAATTCTCGTTTAAATCTAATAAAGAAAGGTCATTCCTAATATTTTCTAACCAAGTCTTTTTAGGTCTACCCCTACCTTTCTTAACATAAGTCAAATCTAATGCCTCTACTCTCCTAACCGGGTCATCGGAAGGCCGCCGTTTTATGTGACCAAACCATCTAAGGCGACTCTCTCTAATATTTTCTTCTACTGGAGCTACTCCAACCTTTTCACGTATATGCTCATTTCGTATCCTATCTCTAAGGGTAAAGCCACTCATCCACCTGAGCATCCTCATCTCTGCCACACTTAACTTAGTATTATGCTTCTCTTTTAATGGCCAACATTCGGCACCATAAAGCATTGCAGGCCTCACTACCATCTTATAGAATTTTCCCTTAAGTTTGAGGGGTATTATGCTTCTCTTTTAATGCTTGGAGACATTGATATTAGAAATTTTTCCTTTTTTTACTTCTATATATTAAGTTGCTCACTAAACTTAAAATATAAATATGTTTTAAATAATTATTATGTGTCAAATTCTTATTGGTTAAAATAAAGTTAATTTTCCTAATTATGGCAAATATTTATGGACCATTTGATTAAATAACTAAATTAGTAATTACTGGTCCTCTTTCTACCCTACTGAATGCTAGCTTTCTGTAGAAGATTGAAATTGCTGCAAGAAAAAGAAAGGGCAAAAGGAAAAGAAATCTATTGTCTCAGATTTTCTCATCTTTGATCAAATTTCATGAAGAAGATGATCAGGAATGGAGGCATGCTTTCTTCGGATTTCAGTTTTGTAAAAATCATCTTATCCAAGATATTGGGCATTGTGGTTTTTGCGGAAAATTGAATTGATTTGCATGATTAAGAAAATACATACGTCAATAGAGAAAATTTTAGCATGGGGTATCAGAGGCAGGATAAGAACTTGTGAGTTTCCATCAAAATTTTTTTTTTATTTTACTAGTCGAAATCCAATTTTGTATGTAATAGTATACAATCCTTTTGTTGTTTATTTTGATCAATGCCTTTATTGTTGGTTATATTTCTTCTGCTGCAATTATTTCATCTATATCATTCTCAGTAAGAATGATGTTATCCACATATACAATCAGTATTGCCACCTTATCTCTTTCTAACTGCTTCACAAACAAGGTATGATCTGTCTGACATTGTTTAAAATCATGGCCTTTTACATACTTTGAGAATCTTCCAAATCATGCTCTTGGAGTCTGCTTTAATCCATAAGGATTTCAACAGTTTACATATTTTATCCCTTTTGTAAGACTCATGAATCCCCATTGGAATCTCCATGTAGACTTCTTTCAGGTTCCCATTCAAAAATGCATTCTTGATATCTAGTTGAGATAGGAGCCAATCTAAATTTGCTGCTAAGGAAAGAAGAATCCTGATGGTGTTGAGCTTTACAACAGGAGAAGAAGTTTTTTGATAGTCTATTCCATAAGACTGAGTGAATAATGTTGCAACCAATCTAGCTTTTAGCCTCTCAACACTACCATCCACCTTATGCTTTACAGTGAACACCCATTTGCAAGTCAAAACTTTCTTTTTAGGTGAGAGATTTGTAATCACCTATTTTTGATTTTTTTTTCCAATACCATAATTTCTTCTTTAATAGCTTGTCTCTATCCTGGGTGATTCAAAATTTCATGAATATTGGTCGGAATCTATACACCATCCAACTTGAAAAGGAAGACTTGATAAGTGTTTGATAATCTGTTATAGGAGAGAAAATTTTTAATTGGATCCTTGGTGCATGATTCTTTCTGGCCATTTGATGACTTTATCTCTTTTTGAACTTTCTCATTTTTCTCCTTTGTTTGAATTTCTATAGTTGTTGGATCCGTTGAAGTAGAGTTAACATATACAATATATGTCTCACTGCTCGGCATATGCTAATTTTTCTTCTTTTTCTTGAGTATACATATTGTTATTCCTTAATTGTTGCTCTTTGCAGGATTGATTAGGACTTAGGGTAGTTATAATAGGTCTTAAGGTGGAGTTTGAGATATAGGAGATATACCTTGGAAAATACTCGTGGTTTGGACTTCTTGTGATATTTGTTGATTTTGACTGGACTTTATTTTGTTGTATAATTAGGAATTCCACTCCCAAGTTTGATAAATTCTCCTTCACTCTCTCCTTGAATTTCAAAACTAGTGAAGTATGAGTTGTTTTTAAAGATTGTGATATACATGGTTTTAAATGCCTCTTTTTGTTGGGGAATAACCAATAAAAATGCATTTTTTTAATCTTGGGTCAAGCTTGCTTTTATCTTGTGGATAGATATGTACCAAGGCAGAGCACCTAAAAATTTAGGTGGAAGATTTGATGATCTGAATTGAGCATGAGGATAGGCTTTGAGTAGAGTTTCTTTAGGTGTTTCAAATTTTAGTAGCCGAGTAGGTAGCCTATAATATGCAGCAGTAAGAATGGCTTCCCCCATAGATATTTTATTTTTGTGAATAGCATGATAGATCTGGCGACTTCCAGGAGTTGCCTATTTTTCCTCTCAGCTATCTCATTTTGTTGAGACATATACGCACATGAACTCACTTAGATTACCCCTTGGCTTGATAGGTATTCTCTCATGATAGAATGGAAGTACTATATCCCATTGTCTGGTTTTATGATTTGAATTTTTGTATCAATTTGATTTTGAATCATCAGTTGAAGTGATTTGAATATACTTTTAATTTCGGATTTTTCTTTCATTAAATAAACCCAAGTGAGTCTAGTATGATCATCAACAAATATTACAAACCACCTTGCTCCACTTATATTTTTAACTTTAGAGGGTCCCCAAATATCACTATGGATCAATGTGAAGGGTTTAGAAGGTTGGTAAGGAACAATTGAGTAAGATGATCTGATATGTTTAGTCAATTGTCAAGTTTCACATTTGAATAAATTTGAATTTTTATTAATAAGTAAATTAGGAAAAAGCTTTTCAAGATACATGAAATTTAGATGACCTAACCTATAATGCCACATGATAATCTCTCTATCTTGATTGACTCTAGAATGACTCTCAACAAACTGACTTATAATAGGATGATTCTTAGGAGTAGCAATTAAGGTTTGTATGGATTTGGGTGTCTTGATGTAATTTAACCCAGAACACATCTCAGCACTGCCATTCTTCTTCTTTGAATCTAGTTCCTGAAAAATACATACATTATTGGAGAAAATTGTTAAGCAATTACTATCACGAGTCAATTTACTAATGGAGTCAGATTGCACTCGAGATTGGGTACATAAAGCACTGATTTAAGGTTGATAGCTTATGTGACAAAAGCAGAATCAATTCCCAAAACTTTAGATGTTGAGCCATCAACAATCTTAACTATTTGATTTGAATGATAAGGTTGATAGTCGTGAAGTAGTGTAATATCTCCTATCATATGATTTGATGATCCTGAGTCAATAATCCAAAGTTTGACTGTTTTATACTTGAGTGAGCATGTAGGCTGGTAGCAGGTTCGGGAGACTGTTGGTTCGTGATGTTGTTAAACAACTTCAGTATTTCTAAATGCTCATTGGTGAAAGGAATAGCTTCAGCTTTGATGGATTGATATTGTGTGGTGCTGATAGAGGTTGTCTTGCTTTCTTGTGCTGATTTTTGCCTTCCAATCATTTGGTTTTTCATGAATCTTTCAACATGTCTCCTTTGTATGTCCTAGTTTGGCATAGTGATCACACCATGGTTTAGGAAGAGGAGAAAAGTTGTTTGCATATCCAATGTTTCCGGTTTATAAACCGGTAATATTTGGGTAGGAGGATGAGAACTCACTATCTATGAACATGATTGGGTTTCCTTGATTGAAAGAGAAGATGAATTTTAGGTAAGGGCTACCGGTGTTTAAAGAGAGGCTATTGGCAGGATGATGGAGGGTTATCGCCAGTTGAGGTTTTGGAAGAAAGGGAGGAAGGTTTGCCACCGGCACTCATAGAAGGCTTAGGATTTTCCTAAGCTCTAATACCATGAAGAAATTGTTTAGAGAGAAATTCAAATTCTATTCTATTCCTTGGAGTCATTACATGTATATATTTGAAGGTTATATTTTTTATTAGGTATTTTGACGATATCTTACTTGTTTTTAATGATCTTAGTTTATTATATAAATACAAGAAATTTCTCTCAAAGAACTTCGAAATAAAAGGTATGAGTGAAGCATACTATATGATAGGATAGGAACTGAAATTTCGTGATAGCTATATGATAGGAATTGAAATATTTCGTGATAGGTGGCAAGAAATATTAGGATTGTCCCAAAAATCAGAAATAATAAGATTTTAGAAAGACTTAGAAGTAAAAAAAGCTCTACTAGTGTTGTTCCAATTTATAATAGAGTTAAATTGGGCCCTTTGTATTGCCCAAAGAACGAAGTGAAATGTAAATAAATAGAATATATTCCTTATGCATCTATTGTTGGAGCTTAATGTATGCTTAAACTTTTATTGGGTGAAACATTAGTTTTGCTATTGGAATGCTGAATTGGTATCAAAGTAATACAACATTTGATCATTGCAAAGATGCAAAGAAAGTTTTGCAATATGCTGCAACTAATGAAAGATCACACACTCACTTATAGTAATTTATCTAATCACCTTGAGGTGATGTGATATTCAAATTCAATTTTTTTTTTTGTCTAAAAAATCCATATTCAGATATTATTTCCTTTAGCTGAGGGAATGATCTCTAGCAAGAGTGTGAAATAGTCCGTCATTGCTCCATCTATTATGAAAGTTGAGTTTTTTGACATTTGAGGCCATGATTCATGTATTATAGGCGAGTTTATTTTAGGGATATGGAACAGCTGATATATTGCCAAGCTGTTAAAAAGTTATTATGATCATGCTGCAATAGTTTTCTCTTCACTGAACACTAGTATTCAAAGGGTGTATAACACTTGAAATTGAAATAGTTTGCTCTTAAGGAAGTTAAAAAACAAAGATTATCAATCGAGCATTTTAACACTAGTCTTTTGGCTGCAGATACATTAACTAAAGGGTTGGCGCCAAGAATATTTAATGAATATATAAAAAATGGGCATTACTAAAAACCATTATTTACTTTGTATTCAAGTTGACACTCTTTAAATATTTAACTCTTTGAGCTCTTTTAGTATTGTTTCTGATACATTAATGCATCCAGTTTTCTTATCTATGAATGAATTATGTGAATATTAATAAAATTTCTCTATGACAAAGATATTATCATTGGGTCATTATAGTTGTATCTCATTACAGCTCATGCTATGTTTAGAACTAATATTGTGATACATGGAAGGAATTATATTTCAATAATGGTATACAATCGCCTTGATCTCTTTTAAGTTTTTGTTGGATGATGAATAGTTTTATTTGACCAATTTAAGAAAAAATATTTGATTTATATTGCACATTATATTTAAACTATTGGGAGAGAGTTATGGAGCATAGGTTACGGCGTAATACTAATATTTCTCAAAATCAATTTGGATTCATGTTGGGTAGGTCAACTATGGAAGTTATACATTTATTGAGAGGTTTGATGGAGAAGAATAGAGAGAACAAGGAGGATCTATATATGATATTGATTTAGAGAAAGCATATGATAAAGTTTCAAGAGAATTGCTATGGAGAGATCTAGAATAAAAGGGGTTAATAATGCTAATTATATTCAAGTCATTAAGGATATGTATGCAGGAACCATTACTTGTTCAAACGCAAGGTGGTTTGACCAAGTATTTTCCTATTTCAATTGGATTACATCAAGGATCAGCCTTAAGCCCATATCTTACCAAAGTCATGGATGTTCTCACTAGACATTTGCAAGAAATTGTACCCTGGTGTATGCTTTTTGCTGATGATATTCTTCTTGTTGATATGACTAAAGAGGGAGTTGAAGCTAAACTTGATTTATGGAGGTCAATTTTAGAGTCTAAAGGCTTTCATTTGAGTAGATCTAAAACTGAATATATGCAGTGTAATTTTAGTAATAATAGATCTGATGGGAGGATTGTGACTTTGGGCGATCAAATCATTAATATGAGTACAAGTTTTAGATATCTTGGCTCTATTGTTCAGAGTGATGATGAAATAGATGGGGATATTACTAATAAAATTCAAGTTGGATGGTTGAATTAAGTGGAGGAATGCATCGAATTTGTTGTGTGATAAAAAAGTCCCACTCATATCTAAGGGAAAATTCTATAAGATGGTGGTGAGACTTGCAATGCTTTATGGTACAAAATGTTGGCCATTAAAATAGATGCATAATATTAAGTTAAGTGTTGCAGAGATGAGGATGTTTAGGTGGATGAGTGGTTTTACTCTTAGAGACAAGATACGAAATGAGCATATACGTGAAAAGGTTGGAGTAGCTCCAGTGGAGGATAAGATTAGAGTGAGCCATCTTAGATGGTTTGGTCACATAAAAAGGCGGCCTTCCGATGACCCAATTAGAAAAGTAGGTGTATTATATTTGACTTATGTTAAGGTAGAGTTAAACCTAAAAAGACTTGATTAGAAACTATTAAAAATGATCTTTTTTATTAAATTTAAATGAGAATTTGACTCTTAATATGACATAATGGAGAAAAATGATTCATGTAGCCGAACTCACATAGTGGAGTAAAGGCTTGTTGTTGTTGTAGTAGTAGTAGTAGTATATTTAAACTATTAAATTCATTGACATCACATGTGTTTAAGTGCATGAATGTTAAAAATATTTCATTATATATATATATATATATATATATATATACATGACATAAAATATAAATATGGTTTAAATAATTATTGTTGTGGGCTAGAATATATGCGGCGATATAGTTATAGTTCTACGTCTTAGCGTTGTATGGATATCCAGCTCATACACATAGAACAGAAGATTATTTACGTGGAAAAGTCTGGAAGGGGAAAAAAGCATATGGCCTGGCCCAGTTGAAAATTATTCCACTAGAATTTGATTTGAGTATAATGAGTTGACTCGTCCTTGAGGGCGATCAGATTACAAATGTCAATCGTGTGGTTGTAGTCTAGTGGCAAATATGGATGAAAGTTCGGAGTCACAGGGTGGTCTGGTGGAACTTTGGGCGTTAGGTGGTGGTCCGGCGAAACTCTGGGTGTCAGGTGGTGGTTTCGTGGAATTCTGGCATCAGGTGATGGTCCGACAGAACTTTGGGTGTCAGGTGGTGGTCGGAACTCCGGACATTAGGTGGTGGTTCGGTGGAACTCCGGGCGTCAGGTGGTGGTCTGGCGGAACTCTGGGCGTCAGGTGGTGGTCCAGCGGAACTCCGGTGTTAAGTGGTGATCCGATGGAACTCCGAGTGTCAGGAGGTGGTCCGGTGGAACTCCGGTGTTAGGTGGTGGTCTGATAGAACTTCGGGCATCAGTGGTGGTCCGACGAAACTCCGGGCGTCAGGTGGTTGTCCAACGAAACTCCGGACGGTGGTCGAGGAGGAGCAAGGGGGCAAGAATGATCTCCAATCTCTCTTTGCTTTCTTGCTTTGGGGGGGGGGGGGGGGTCCCTTTTCATGAGAAAGGGATGCTTTATTTATAGATTTCTGAGAGTGGTATGGCCCGTAAATCGGAGGAAGATCAAGGGTAAATTGATGTATTTTGGATGGATGATTGATGTTGAATCCCTTGATCGTGGACCCTTAATTGGGCATTTGAATGTCTTAATGATATCAGAATTTAGTGGTCTTGGGCTTGTTGGATTCGTCTTGTCAAGCCGCTCGATTTGACTATAAGCATGTCATGTTTAAAAACCGTTTGGTAATCCAAATTGTGGTTTGAACATTCCAACAGCGCTTTGGGTTCTTAATTTGAACTTATTTGGGCTCGGATTGAGTCGAATTTGTTGTCGTTGGGTTTGTATTTTTTAGATGTTCAGGTTGACTATAAGTTTGCTGAAATCGGAGTACGGATGGTCCCGATTTTAATTTTGAAAGTTTCTAGCTTGATTTTGCCTCGAGAGTCGTGCCCGATCGAGAATATTTTTTTGATGATTTATCAATTATTGTGTCATGATCCTCTGGGTTAATATAGAAAGTATTGGTCCACTTTTTACCCCACAATGTGTTAGTTTATTTGTCAATTTTCGTCATAATTAACAAACTACATCAAGATAAATAAAGGGAAAAAGGTGAGAAATCTAATTTCTCAAAAAATCTTCATCTTTGATCAAATTTCATGAAGGAGGTTATAATGAATTATGGTATGCTTTCTTCTAAGTAGTTTTTTTTTTTTAAATTATATTTTTGACTATCTTGAGTATTATGGCTTGGCAAATATGCTAAAACATTAGTCGAGTGGAAAATGCCATGCATACACACCACTTTCTAGTATTCTATTTACATATCTAACTCCTAAAATTTTAATATTTCATGCATACCTTCCATAGATCAAATAGGAGCGTAAGAAATGAAAATTTAAAGTTTATAGGATGATATGAGTGGTAGCAATGAAATATATGAGAAGTAAATTTGATATTAAAGTTGTCTACGGGTGGTAGACATTAAATATTAAAGTTTTGGATGTTCGATATATAAATATCATGATATAAAACGGTATGCATGTAAATCCTCCTTTTTTTTCTATTGTCTTAGTTGATGGTTTATTCAAATTCTTCGAATCCCTTGGCATGTAGGTTCTTCGAAGATTTGGATCATTTAAAATGGTAAGCAAAGTTCTGAATTCTATTCGTCCATCTCATGCGATTCCTTTTAATTCTATATCAGGATCCAAAGGAAAACAGCTCCAGAACCTCTCTACGTTGCTTGATTCAAATATTCTGATTAAAACTGGGCATCCCGATCGAGATCACAGAGGTATGGATAGAGCTGCTCGTATAGAAAACTGGCTGTTGTATAACAATACGAAAACTCTTCATTTGCGTAGATTTACACTTTCATACGTACTGTTAACCATGCTATCATTATGATTTAATGAAAGAAACGCTGTAACAAGAAAGCATAGAGAGATGCATGCTATCATTATTTCTGAGAGTTATTCAATTTTCTCATTAAAAAAATTATAATACGGCAATGACTTTATGAAAAAATATGTTTTATAACTATGTTTAAAGACAGTTATAACAATTTCAAATAAAACCTCGGATCAAATGGCACGGATGATCACGAGAGATTATTAGGTGCGGAGTGCGGACGGGGATAACCTTCCGCCACAAGCATTGGAGGGTGTTCGGTACCGTTGGGCACCGCTAAACATCCAATGTTTGTGCGGACTGTGCACACTCGGCACCTAATAATTTTTTGTATATACGTTATAATAATTAAGGTTTTTTTATTTTTTTTTGGACAGGATTCGAGCACGGGTGAGAGGAGGAAGAGCTTCAGTTGAATATCTGGCCACTTACCCGATCTCATTATTAAGAATTTGTTAATGACTGCAAACTTAAAAATGAATTAAAAGTGATAGAATATAATCATAAAGTAAGGTTTTATCTATTTTCATCAAATAGATTTAAGCTTATTATTGAGAGTTGATTATTTCGTTTATTTACATCACCATCACAATAACTTTCAGCCATTGGATATTGAAAAAAACAAAAATTAATTCTTCAATTTCTCTCATAAGTTAGAAGGATTTTTTTAAGTGATTAAATATCATGTATTATGAGGTTATTTAATCAAGTGAGCTTTTGTGGGAGCCACTTTAAATTTTACTCAAATTTAATAGAAGGCCTGGAAGACTTGTAATAGCCACAATTTTTATGAATTATTTGTGTCCGATATTAGATCTATTGATTGCTAGAATATTTGCGACGGTAAAATTATGTTGTTTAGCGTTACACGAGTATCCAACGAATAGACAGAAAGAGAAGAAACATCATAATTTTTAAGTAGAAACCCTAAGGGGAAAAATCACGGGGCCATGCCCAGTCGAAATTGATCCACTAGTATTTGAATAAATTACAAATAACTAACTTACCCTCTAACTTGAGGGTGATCAGATTATAATTGTCAACCAACATGCTAAAATTTAGTGATGAATAGAAATCAGAAGAAAATCTGGCGACGATCTATGGTCGGATATAAATTCGAAGTCAGTTGGCAGCCAAGTTGAAGTCTCATGGCAGTTGGTCGCCTGGCATAAATCTGGCGTCAATTGGTGGTTAGGAAGAAATTCGATGACAATTGGTGGTCCGACGATGGTCGAGGTGTCTGATGACAAAAGAACTCTAGCTTCTCTCTCTTCATTCTCTTTCTTATTTGAGTTTCCCCTCAATGAAGAATGAGAGTCTATTTATAAATTTTTTAGGGTGGCATAGCAAGTAAATATGAAAGAAATAATGGGAAGGTTGGGACTGGTTTGAATGGACGGTCGATATTGATCGCCTTAATCTTGTACTGTTTACTAGGCATTTGAATATCTTAATTATATCAGAATTTGATGATCTTGGACTCGTTGGATTTGTCTTGTTGAGCCGCTCAATTCAACTATAAGCATGTCACGTTTGAAAATCATTTGGTTATTCAATTTATGATTTGAACCTTCCAAATACGCTTTGAGATTTTGATTTGAACTTATTTGGGCTCGAATTGAGTCGTATTTAATGTGTTGGGTTCGTCTTTTCGAGAAGTTCAATTCCATTGTAAGTTTGCTTAAATCTGAGCTCGGATGGCCCCCCATTTAATTTCAAAAGTTCAACTTTATTTTGCCTCGTGATTTGTGCTTGATTGAGATAATTTTTTAATGATATATCAAGATTATTAGTCTTAATATCACCTTGTGGTGTGTGCAACTCAGAATGGGACCAAAATTTGAAGTTGATATAATAATAATTAAATAAATTTAAATTAAAACATTAAAGTTAAGATTTTAAAGGTAATAATGTAATATTTATATATTGACATGTATTCATATAATACGAGATTAAATCTAATTTCTTCACGCGCTTTAATAGGACAGTAGACATGTATTTTTATAGTGTTTATGTAAAATTACACAAAGAAGCTCTTGTAGCTCAGTTGGTTAGAGCACCCGTTTAGTAAGCGGGAGGTCTTGAGTTCGACTCTCAACAAGAGCATATTATTTACCATGCCTATCTTTTCTGAACAAAAAACTTATTTTATTTTGCATTTCCTATTTGAACTCAGCCAATATTTCCTGTCAACCGAGCGTTGGCTTTCTTTGAAATAATTTGTTTACAGCTTTCTAAGGTGCTTTTTAGTATAAAATTTTTGAACTAAAAATTTAAGCAGAAATAAAACTGTTCCAAATAAAATCTCTCCCAATAGAAAAATTATTAGGTGCCGTCCGCACAAGCACTGAATACCTAACAAATTCAGCGGTACTGAGTGCGGGTACCACTCAATACTTGTGCAGACGATTCTCCCAGTCCGCACTCTGCACCTAACAACCAGAGCATATTATTTACCCCGCCTATCTTTTCTAAACATAAATGGTATTTTCTTTTGCATTTCCTATTTGAACTCGCCAATATTTCTTTGGCTTTATTTGAAATAATTTTTTTTACGGCTTTTCAAAGTGCTTTTTAGTACAAAAAATTTTTAGTAATTTTTGCACTTAAATGTCACTTAAGAAAGCAAAAAGACAGCTGTCCCAAACAAAACTTGTCCCAACAGAAAAATTATTAGGTGCGGAGTGCGCATAATTCGCACAAGCACTGGATACCAAACGGTACCCAACAGTACTGAGTGCGGATACCACTAGATACCCAATACTTGTGCAGACGATTCTCCCCATCCGCATTCCGCACCTAATAATCTCTAGTCCCAATATAGATGAAAACTGGATGAACTCTTCTAGATCAAGCGGACCATATAAGGTAGGAGTGAAATTTGTTCATTACTCTGCATTTGTTCATAAAAATATTGGCAGACTGATCTTACGTCTATATAGAGACTGTATGAATAGTAAAAGCTTTTTTTAAGCAAGTGAATAATTCACAATAAGAATTATTTTTTGTTTGTAAGTTTTAGTTTTTTTTTTTTTTTTTTTAATGGTTTTCTTGGTGCTTTTTAAAACAACTTTTTAATACAAAAACTTCTAATTCAAAAAATTTTGATATTAAAAAATTACTTTAGAAAACGGTCACAAACGAAGCTTTAAGCTCAAAATTTTTTTGTACTAAAAAACAAATTTAGAAAGCAGTAAAATGGCTGTCCTAAATGAAGCCTTAAGCTCAATCTTTATAGGCATACTCAATGCTATATTGTTAGTTGGTTTCATGGTAGTTCATCTTAGGTTCGATGGGTCAGTTTGGTGCTTCTTCTTTCCTTTTGAGGTGATGCCACAATTTCTCAACACTTTTATTTATGGTTATCAAAGAATCAGTTTTTGCATTCAGATAAAGTTGTGGTAGTGATTTGCTGTTGGACGGAAGGAATTATTCTATGTGGAGATCGGACACAGAACGTCATCCGAAGACCAATCAGAATGTGTCACGTTAGCAGTACCGAGCCACGGTACCGAGCAAGGAGTGACGTGGCACATTCTAGTTGATCTCCGGATGACGTTCAGTGTCTGCACAGAATAATTAAATGTTAGACAGAGCGAAGTTCACCTCCATGCTGATTTCCCTTCCCCTTCCCCTTCCATTGATCAATAGCATATCCTGGGATTTGTTCTGAATTAAGTTCTGAGTTATGTTATGTTTTCTCTGGCTTTGTTGCATTTCTCTCTGGACTTTCTGGCCTTGGCGAGTGCTGTTGCTGCTGCCTTGGATTTTCGGTGATGGTCGTGTTCCTTTTTGTTTGCTAAGATATTTCTTGACAATGATGTGGCGGCTTTCCTCCCCCTTCTATAAACTTGCTCGGAGAAATCCATATATAGTTGACCTCTTGTAAAAATAAATGTTTATAAATACAATTGTGATGCCTATAATGGACTAACTTTTAGCTAAATAAACTAGTTTTCTCAATTATGTGTTTGCTTGTTTGATACAGAGTTTTTTGAATTTGGTGCAAGTGCAGTATAGGTCGCCTCTTTCTATTTGTCTCAAGTTTTTTATCTTTTGATAGTCTTATATTTTTCATCTATATAATTCATTATTGGTTTGCATGTATGAATGATTTTAGTCAAAGCTGCACAACTGGATTTCTAATTGTGATGTGAAACCAAATCAGCTTATATTTTAGGGATCAAATTTCTCATTGAATATCTTAGATTTAGACTAAGTGAATTATTATTTTAATGAATTCCTTGTGTATTGTCTAATTTACATCAAAATAAAGTGCGTGCTTGTTTAATTGATTGTCTTTGAAATTGCAAATTCTAACTTTGCTTGGTGTGAATTTCATACATCACATCCTTTAGCTGCATTATGAACCCTGGGCCCTAAGATGCCTGCATCAAGTTATCTCCTAATTGTGAGGCTTCGTTTTGGACAGCTTTCTTACTGCTTTTTATGGCAGATTAGAAAGCTGCTTTAAGGAGTGAGAAAGTTGCCCCTAGGCTTTGTTTGGGACGACTTTCTTTCTGATTCTTAAAGCAACTTTTTAATACAAAAAAATTAATTTTTGTAGTAGAAAACTATTTTAAGAAGCAGTAAGAAAGCCATCCCAAACAAAACCTTAGATTCTACTATTATGATGACATCTCTTTTTACATTTGATACATTTCTCTAAATTTAGCTGTTGGATTGACTGTACGATAGATTGTTTTCATGTTTGATACAATATGGGATTCAATGAACTTATGCTTACAACTATTTGCATGGTTTTTCTTGGTCCTCAATTTCCATGTGAAATTTCTAGTAGATAACAATTGAATAATCATCAAAGTTGATTCTCATCGTATTTATTTCTTTAAACATAAGTAATGAATAGTTGTTAAAATTAAGAGTTTGTGAAATACATAATTTTAATTGAGTGTTCAAGTTTTTGTTAATCTTCTAATAGAATTGCATAGGAAACCTTAGATCTTAAGATATTCTAGAAAAACACTGGCCAAAAGTACAAAAAAGCAATTTCTTCACCTTAACAACTAAGGAAAGGAAATGTTGCACTAGCCCTCAAAAGGCTGACAAACACAAGATTCCTGACTACATACATGGTAGTCAATAACCAAGAACGCAAAAAAGAGAACCTGCAATGACTTCACTACAAAAAAAAAAAATGCTTCCACTACTTACTACATATTTTTGAGTCATGACATACGACAAAAACACCTACGAAGAACAGCAAAACGCTAGGAATTTTATAGGATCTAATAAGTATCATACACTGCAATAATGTAATCTACAGGATTTATATGAAGAAATAAGAAAAAAAAAAAAAAAGTGCACGACCTATATATAACAAGAGGGGAACCTAACTAGTCTAAATCACTCACAATTCAAAAGATACCATGCAGCTGTTCAGGAAGTTATTTTCTGATCAATTATAAGAAAATTTCAAGAGAAGTAGAAAAGACTGTAAGCAGGTAAAATAAAGTGGTTAATGTGAGAAGATTAAAGGTCGATTTGGATGGCTGCAGTTGTTTGTAAAATCAATTTTTAAAAATGGTTGGGTGTTTCATAAGTTTTTTTCCTCAGAAAAGCTGGCAAACTTTATAATAGCTATCACACTCAACTAAGGCTTCGTTTGGGACGGCTTTTTTACTGTTTTCTAAAACGGAGTTTTAATAAAAAAAATAAAAAAATTTGTGTACTAGAAAGCAATAAAAAAGCCGTCCCAAACGAAGCCTAAATCTGATAATGCTAAGCTTCTCGTCACAAAAATTTCTTAAAACAGTGAAAAAAATTAAAGCAATATAAAAAAACTGGCAGCAGTCAGTAAAATAAAGACTTGAAAAAGTTATCTCAAAAGTACACTAAGTTGACGCATCCTTAGCAAGACTGATAAACTATGAACTACCTTAATGAAGAGAAGTAAGAATTTAAATGCTTCAAAAATACTGAACATAAGTACCTTAGTGAAGAGAATTATGAAACATCGCTATCATAAGTAGTAACACACTTGCAAGCATAAGATATCCAGATATGCAACATGCAGTTTTCCAATAGCTTGCAAGAATATCAATATTCTACAACCCCAACTGAATCAATGAGCAAACACAGTATCATTTCTCCGAGGAGGTCTATCAGGAATAGTTCCAGGTTTAAACTTTGAAGCTTCATGTCTGGCAAGCTCAGGCGGCACGGGGCTGTTGCTCTGAATGAGCATCTGCTTAAGATCATAGAACACCTCAGAGTCACCCAAGGTCAAGAAAGTTGTGGCCACACCAGTCTTCCCTGCACGCCCTGTTCGCCCAATGCGATGAGTGTACATATCAATGGTGTTGGTCATCTCATAGTTTATCACATGAGCAACATCTGGAATATCAATACCACGACCTGCAACGTCTGTGGCTACCAGAACATTGAAACGCTTATTCCTGAATCCCTCAAGGCTGATCTCTCTCTGCTCTTGTGATTTCCCTCCATGCAATGTTGTGACCTTATAGCCCAGTCTGTCTAAGTCCTTGGCCCGTGCATCGGCATTCTTCTTTGTATTACAAAATACAATAGCTGTTTTATCACCAAGATCATCTAGCAGCTTCAACAGCCTCTGCATCTTCTCCGACTCCTTCAACATCATCACATTTTGAGTAATTAGATCAGTGGTTTTTCCGGCTGTGCCAATAGTCACAACCACAGGATTCCTCAAATACTTCCTAGCTAACCTCTCCACTGCTGGAGGCATGGTGGCACTGAACATGTAGGTTGTTCGGTATATTCTCTTCTCATCAAGCTCCTCATCCTCATTTTCAGGCTTCAAATTGCTTGAAGGCATTGCATCTAAGACACCGACAACCTGTGGTTCAAAGCCCATGTCTATCATTCGATCAGCCTCATCAAGCACAACGTAATTACACTGGTTAAGAACAGCATATCTACGCTCCAAACAATCAATCAAACGCCCTGGCGTGGCAATGACAACCTCACAACCCTGCCTGAGTTTGAACCCCTGCTCCTCTATGGACTGGCCACCGACAATTGAAACAACCTTGATTCCCAAATAATGAGCAAATTTCACAGTTTCATCCTCGATCTGCTGGGCAAGCTCCCTTGTAGGAGCCATGACAACTGCATAAGGGCCTTCAGCCTCGTTTTCCTCTGTCATGGGGGGTAAACGGGTGATGTACATAAGCATGGGCAGCACAAAGGCAGCAGTCTTTCCTGAACCAGTCTCAGCTATGCCGATAACATCACGCTGCTGCAAACCCAGAGGAATGGCTGCCATCTGGATGGGAGATGGCTTCTTGTAGCCAGCCTTTTCAACCGCCTTAAGAAGCTCAGTGCTCAGCTTACTCTCGCTCCATTTGCGCATAGGTCGAGGGATACGAGACCCCTTGTAGGAGATGTTGTAGTCTTCACGGAAGATGCGCCAATCTCTCTCTGTCATTTCCTCAAGATTCTTCTCAGTCCAATGCCGATCCACACGCATGTCGAAGGCATCGTAGAGCTCTGCAGCAGCCTCTTTCTTTCGTTGAGCGGCAGCCTCCTCCGGCTTCTCCTCCACCCCCTCTTTCCGCCGAATCTCGTCGCGGGTCTCTTTCTCGTGCCGCGCAGCCTGTTTCTTCTGCTCACGGCGATCAATTCCAGCGAGGAAGCCACGGCCGAAGAGAAGACGAGCCTCATGGGGGTTCTGGTAGAGGGAGTTCATGTCGCGGGATGTGTCCTCGGTGTTCTCCCAGTCAAAAGAGAAGCGGAACTTCTCGCTAGGCTTTATGACGCGCTTCTTAGGCTTCTTTGAACCTAGGTATTGCTCCTTGATTGAATCCAACTCCTTTTCCCTCTCTCGTTCCGCCAGCTTCTCGCTGCGGGCACGCTCGCGAGTTCGGGAATCCTCCTCACGCTCGCGCTCCCGATCGCGGCGGCGTTCGCGGTCTCGATCCCGTTCTCGATCACGGTCGCGGTCGCGATCATGATCACGTTCTCGATCGCGGTCGCGATGTGAGCGGTGGTTGGATTCAGCGGCGGCCGTGGCAGTAGAAGAAGATGGAGGTTCGTAGGAGCCTTTGGGGCGGTATTGCTCGGCGAGCTCGAGAGCGTGGCGTTTTTGCTCTGCGGCCTCCTCTTCGCGCCGCTGTAGTGCGAGACGCTGGCGCTCTGCCTTGGAGATGAAAACGGGTTTTGCGTCGGCGGCCGTGGAAGGCGCCTTGCGGTCGCGATCATCGAAGGAACGCTTCATGGATTCTTCAATGGTAAAAGAAAGAAAATGGAGGGCAGAGAGGGACGGTCGCTTGGTTCCTCGCAGGAGGGGAAGGTAGGGTTCTGGAAAGGTCGTCGGGGTTTGAGAGGATAGCTTGGGGATTGTTGGTATCTTTTTTAGTGAGGATTCAAGCAAGATTATCATTTGATTTTTGACTCTTTTTTTTCCCTCTTTTTTTTTTATTTTTAGATTTAGATCAATTAAAATAAACTCATATACATATTATATTGTTTTGATTAAAAAAAAATATTTATTTAAGTATATATAATTTTGAAAAATATTTAATTATCTTTGAGAAATATTTAATTTTGGAATTTTGAAATTGAACACTCTATTATGAACAATATATCGCCTCGAAAGACGAACATATCGTTCCCTAATGGATTCGAATTTCAAAGTTTTAAATTTCCCAAAGATAATTAATTAAGGGTTTTGAAAAATTAATTTTGAAAGTCAATTCTGGGTTTCTAAATCTCCTACGAGCGCAAGCCCTCGTAGTTAATTACATCGTAGGAAATCGAAATTTCCTACGAAAACTCTCGATTAAAATAGCGGTGTAAATTTTATTTAAGAATTTCAAGGATTGATATCAAAGGAGGAAAAGGTTGGAATTTCAAATGGGATTGGTTCAAAATTGAAGATTTATTTTCGGGGTCAAAGGAAGAGGAGTAGGGAGTGTTTTTAAGATTCTGAATTACTTCAGAAAACACTCCAATCTATCTTAAGTGTTAGGCTTAAATTTGATTGAAAGATATGTTTAGTTTAAGTGATCAATTTTATTAGAAAGTTGGGATTCAATTCCCGAAAATTGAGGTCTTATGGCCCGAGCCAGCCTCAGAACCTAAGTCTAAATTGGGCACTAAAAAGTGACCCGAAAACCTAGCTAATGCAATGCGAATCTGGTCTTACCCCGGCCTGGATTGGGGAGCCAGCTAAACCACCTAAACGATTTAAAATTATGAGTCCGGTCTTTTAATGTTGAGTGGTAGGGACGTTATTTAGAAAAGTATAAAGGAACGGGGTCGACATCTAAAGCAGATCCTTAATTGACCCCTTAGACTTATGTTGGGTATTCGATGTCTAAGTAATGCAATTAAATATTAGACTCTTTTAAATTTGTTGCTAATGCGATGCATGCTAATTGACTCGATTGAATGCAAAATTTATATGTAGCAGTTTAAAAATTTTGGCTTAGAAAATAGGTTTTTCCCTAGAGATTGCATAACATCCCCTTGACAGATCGGCACCATCATAGGCCAGGTGGTCTGCCAGAACCCGCAGGCGGGGAGATGCCTAACAAGGTTGAGAAAGTACAATATGGATGCATGAAAAACCCTCGGCGAGTCCGAGCTTACTTCTTAGGACCGTTTAGAGTTTCTATCTTATCTTAAAAATTTTATTTAATTAAAGTAGAAGAATTTTGACAGACCCCTAAGAGCCTCAATTCGAATTCCAGGTCAAATCAAATACGGCATGCAAGTAAAAAGACTAGAAAAGCAGGAGTTCTAATGCGAAATCAATTAAATAAATTAATTAAATTAATCAAATTGAATGTCCATATGGCAAGTGCCACTCATTATTACATCTCAAAAATTACAATAAATTAAAGTGACCGGGCACCACTGACTACAACCCGGATTTCTAATCCTAAATCAAATGATTTTGAGACTTGGGATTCTTCTCGTTGTCCAATCCTTCATCTTCTCACGAACATCTCGATTCGTCGGTTCAGGATATCCAAATGGAAAGAAACTCCCCCTTGATCGGGGTGTTATCTTTCCTCTTTGGATACTTGCAAAGTATCCTAATTTGAATTCCAAATGGAAGAAGACTCTCCCCTTTAGGGATGTCTTCACCTCTTTGGAATTCAAATTGGATATTTATATCCCAATTTCAAATCATTTTAAATAAATACAACCATATCAAATCAAATTTACATTGATAATAAATAAAAAAAATCTAGACTCGATCCTGCAAGGTTATCCTAATAATCAACAGTTGTATATTCAATCCCAAGCAGTTATAGTATGAAAATTTGAAATGCAATTTTTTTTTAGCCACACTTGGCCATGCTCTTTTTATTTAAAGGGGGTCTTAAGCGCGGCGGGTACCTGTGCAAAGAGTATATATATTTTTTTATTAACTGCCCCCTTTAATTTTTAGCTCCTTATACGAGCATGGCCACCTGCATAAGATTGCACAAGTATAATTCGCTCCTAACCTAGGGGTAAATCTATCGTACAATCAATCACAGAATGCAGGAAATAAATAAACACATCAATTCTACACTAGCAAACAGCATGCAATAAGAACTCGAAAACTCGGCACACAACTGCAGAAAGTAAAACATCGGCCTATCCTAAAACTAGAGTCGGTGATCCTAGCAAACCATCTAAAGTGTGTGAGGTATGTCGTGTAGTTTTGATGTGTCTTAATTGGATTTATTAGTTAAAGTTGTCTAAAGTTCGATTGGTTGGAAGGTTTAAGGGATTTAAGTTTGAATTCAAGTATTAATGACTTAAGGTTAATTTTAATATTTATTTAATTATTTGTTGGATATCACCTTTGTTTCACACCGAGGCCGTGAAGTTTATTTCACCTTCCTTGGGGCTAAGTTAATAGCCTCGTAGGCCTGGGTTACCCAGTGGTACCCGGTATAATTAAGTGTTTTAGATTGATTAAGGCTTAAGAATTCATAAATTTTATTAGAAATGTTGGGTTACTGATTTTCAAAATTAATTAATTTAAGTTTGCCATTAATCGATTCGTGGCGTTGTGCCACCAGGCTCGAGGAACCAGCCTCCTTAGGACACTTAGCCCCGCAGCTCGGAGTAGTCCAGCCGATAAACCAAATTAATGTAATTAAGTTAGAAGTTTTAAAATGTTAGATAATTAATGATTAATCTATTTTAAGGTTTAACACCCCTTGGAATCCATTCGTGGCGTTGTGCCACCAGGCTCGAGGAACCAGCCTCCTTAGGACACTTAGCCCCGCAGCCCGGAGTAGTCCAGCCAATAAACTTCATCTTTAGGAT
This sequence comes from Dendrobium huoshanense, assembly GCA_016618105.1. Classification (NCBI taxonomy): domain Eukaryota; kingdom Viridiplantae; phylum Streptophyta; class Magnoliopsida; order Asparagales; family Orchidaceae; genus Dendrobium; species Dendrobium huoshanense. The sequence goes on from CM028344.1 coordinate 55,722,012, forward strand.
GGTTGTTGTGTTTTAAAAGGCTTGTTGAGTGTTTTAAACATTAAGTTAAGATTTTCTGGAGTTTTAGAACTATTTTGAGTTTTATGAATTTTTTTGAATATTTTAATTATTTAATCAAGGGGTTGAAAATTGACTTTTTGATTAAGTTCAAATTATGGAATGTTTGTATTTTATTAAAATACTAGACCTTACTACAATCAGTTAGAAGGTAAGTACGTTGAAATCGAATTTTTCTGTATTTAGTTACGAAGGTTTAAAGTTTTGAACTAGTTTTGAACTATGGTTTGACCAATTTGTTGACTTTTTGAAATATTATAGATTTCTGGAATTTAATATTTTTAATAAATATTAGACCTTATTAGGAGTTGAATGCAAGTGAGTTTGTTCAATTTGGATTTTTCTTGAATTAGTTATGAAGCTTTGAAGTTTGGGTATTTAATGAATTTTTGAAATTACTTAATTAGAGGGCCATTTTGTGATTTTGCTCCAAATGAGCTCCTAACTCCTTGAAATCAGCTCCAAAGGTCAGAAATGACCTAAGGAGAGATTCCCAAGTGTTTGGGAGATTTTTGGAAATTTTAATATTTTTTAATTAATTATATTAATAAAATATTAATTTTTGATTAAAATTAAATTAAGGACAGAAATGTTGTCAATTCAAGGGGCTTTTAATTTTCATTGATTAAGCATTTGATTCTGGTCAGTTAGAGGGGTTTTATGTATTTTTTGGATTTAAAATGAATTTATTACATTTTCTTGAAGTTTTAAGGGCTAATTAAGGGTTTAAGACTTAGAAAATTAATTAAGGACCTTAATAATTTCAAAAATCAGTCAAACCTTTCCTAGTGGTTGTACATATCACTAAGTTCAAGTGTTTGAAGTTTCAACTCAAATAGAAGTGAATCCTAATTATTAGAAATATTCTAAATTCTCTAAACACATGTCCTTAATTATTGTCCTTAATGACACTAAGTTGTGTAAGTTTGAATCAAAGTTTGGACTAACCCTTGACAACATGTAAGAAAACATAAGCGTCACATTCAAGTCCTTAAATCTAGGAGAACCTAGACTAGGTGGTGTGTGTACAACCTAAACATGCAAATCAACCTAAAGCTTAATTAAGTAAAGGATTAATCGATGAATAATTAGCCAAATAACTATTCATTGATTAATCAACATTCCCCAAAAATTTCTATTCAAACATTCAATCCATGCTTAAAATCCCAATAGATCTCTCAAATTCTTGAGGATTTAAATGTATATAATTTTAAATTAAATTTTAAAATGTAAAACTATATAAATACATGTATATGTAAGTATACATATTTTAAAATAAACTTATCAAAAATATTATTAAAATAAAATTTTAGAGGTTGAGAAACCCACTGAATTTTAAGTTATGTGAAAATAAATTTTGATTTCTAAAAATATTTAATATAATATCTAATTAAATATCAAGGATACTTAAATAATTGAAATTAATTAAATAAATTAAATTTAGCATCTTGAAAATAAATTTAAATTAAAATATTTAATTTTTCAGAAAAATTTAATACATTATTTGGATTTTTTTTGTGAATTAAATTGAATTTATTGAAATTTTGAATATTTAAGTTAATTAAAATGATTTAAGGTAATTTAAAATTAACTTAAATATTTAAATAACAATAATTCTTTATTGAATTGAATTAAGTCTTAAATGTTTTCTGAAATACATTAAAAAAAAATTTTGAATTATTTAAATAATTTAAATCAAATATATTTATTAATTATTAATCAAAAATATGAAATATATAATAATTAAAATAGTTTAGAATATATATAGTATTTTAAATTAAAATTAATTTTAAATTAAAGATATTATTTTTCTGAGCAATTTGATATATTATAGTTAATTTTTGGATTTATATTTAATTTTATATAATTTTTTAAAGTTTTGTTAATTAAAATAATTTATTTTATTTATAAAACAAAAAAAACGGCGCCGGCGGGACAGGTGGCGCGTTTTGGTTCGGCCAGCCAAAACGCGGAGCCACGTGGCGCGATGTGGTTCGCTGGATCGAGGCGTTGTGACGGCGGGGTGACGTGGCGCTCTCGGGAGCGCTGGATCAAAACCGCGGCACAACATTTAATGCCAATCATTGGCGGCGGCGGGACGCGGTTTACTTAACCACGTCAGCCGCTGCCGCCCACCGCCCGATTGCCCGCTGTAATGAATCAACGGCTGTGATTCAGCCGAACGAGCGATCGCCCGATAAGCCATGAATACACGGTCGAACGGACAGCGGAATGGCTTGATCGGGACCGTTGATCGCTCGATCAACGGTCCAGAAATGGCGGACCTGGACTGAACCGCGAGAACACCCTAGAAGGCGTTTTTTGGCTCGTTCAGGCGATCCAGACGATGAAATGTTTTAAAATTTTAAATCTACATTGAGATAGTGAACAGAAATTTTGGGGAGTTGATTTCACTGGAAATAACGCATTAAATAAAACGCTATTTAGCCTAAGTGTCTTAGACTAGGGTTAGAGTTTTACAGCGATTCAATGGACGGTTTAGACCGTTTTTGGATTCTCTGAACTTGTAGACTGTCCACGATTAAGTTCCTAGTTGAATCCTAGCTCCGACGCTCCACGAATCGCCTGGTACAAGCCTTGGACGGATTGGGTGTTGAGCTCGTCGGAAGATCGCCGGAGGCGGCTTTGACCGGCGGGATTTGAGTGGGAAGATGTTGAAGAGGTTCAATAGAGCTCAAACAAACAAAGAGTTTTGCTGGAGGAGCTCTAGGTAGGTGAGAGGGTGTGAGGATTTGAATGAGCCTTAATTAGGGCATTTTTCCCTATTCAATCCCTTCCAGATTGAATGGAGGGCTGAGATCAGTTGTTTGGGCTCCCAGATGGTTGCCATCTGTCCAGGGAGTTGGTGGGAGCAGGAGGAATCAAGGACAAGGGTACATCCTACATGGAAAGGGAGTTTTGTCTTCTATTTGGACACATGGAGTAATGGGAGCTGTTAGATCAAGATCAAAGGGCTGGAGTGAGTCCTAAGAAGCTTCTAGAGCATGCTCAAACTGCTGGAGTGATTTAGATTAGGAGATATTAATTTTAATGGATTAATTAAGGCTCTAAAGGACTCATTTGACCATTTGTTGACTGGTTTGACCAGTCAACAGCCAAGTGGACAGCTGAGGTGGCATGGAGGGATGTCTTGAGTGTTGGGTTCAAAGGGGTTGAGGTGACTCACACTTGCTTGTGTATTTAAGTCTCTTAAAGCATTAAAAAAAAAAATTTGTTGACCAATGTTGACTAGTCAACTGGTCAACAATAGGTGATGTGGCAGTTAGGGCCACTTGAGGGATTAATTAAAATACCTTGGACAAAATTTGCCCAAGATTTAAATCTGTTTGGAATTTAATTTAAAATGAAAGGGATTAAAGGTTGATTTTGGTCAACTTAGGTTGACTGGGTCAACCAGATTGAACCAAGGTGTGAGTCTGGTCTGGATAGGTTTGACGCAATATTTGGAGTCTGGTAGAAGTGATTCCATGGTTTAAATGGGTCAATTAAGTCAAAAGGGCTTAATGGGCCCTTAAGCCAAAATTGGTTGACTTGGTCAACCAGCTAGGCTCAGGGTCCGAGATCAGGCTCAACAAGTTTGAAATGACTTTTTAAAATCAATGGAAGTGGTTCAATAGCTTAAATAGGTCATTTAGGTCAAAAACACCTATTTGGACCCTTAAAGGGCCATTTGGGTCAACTAGGTTGACTTGGTCAACCAGGTTGACCCAAGGCCTGGAAATGGGATCAACAAATTTGAAATGACATTTGGAGACCATTGGAGGTGGTCCCAAGGTCTGGAGGGGTCAATTTGGTCAAAATGCCTGTTTTGACCCTTAAGGGCTTGTTTGGTCAACCTAGGTTGACTTGGTCAACTAGGTTGACCCAGGGTCTGGGTTTAGGTCGAACAGGTTTCAAATGGCATTTCAATACTAATGGAAATGGTTGGATGGTCTAGAAAGATCATTTGGGTCAAAACACATGTTTGGACCCTTAAAGGGCTTCTTGGGTCAAACCTGTTGACTTGGTCAACCAGGTTGACCCAGGGGTTGGGAATAGGTTCAAAACATTTGAAATGACATTTGAAACTTGTTGCAAGTGATCGCATTCAATTCGAAGTTCATTTGGTTGAAAATTAACATTTGAGCCCCATAGGGGTATTTTGGTCATTTTGACCCCTGGTCAACTGGGGGTCAAAATGGATCAACCAAAATGCAGTTTAATGTTCAACATATTAAAATTAAAGGTCTGGAAGTGACTAGAGGCTTTGGTGAATGCTCTAAGGTCAGAATCTTCAAAGTGATAGGTCCAGTGGCATAGGCTGTAAATATTTGAAGGTTTTACAGCCTTTGAGTTTCGATTAAGTTTTTGAGGTTAGAGACCTCGGAATGGGCTCAAATTTGGAGGGTTGCCTCCAGAGACATGTCCCATCAGTATGCAACTGACAGACTCTGAATCGGAGGTCATTTAACTGGGTTTCAAAGTGTTTGAAAATTCAACGGAAAAGGCCTTTAGGACAAAACCCTTGGACCTTGAATTTGGCTTGATTGACCTAAGATCTAGGTAAATCCTAAGGTCTGAATAGATCCTAAAATTTAGGAATCTAGAAGGATCCTAGAGCCTAAGAAATTCCTAGAAGTTGGAGTCTAGAAGGAGTTTAAGATCTAGAGCAGCTCCTAAGGTCTAAACCCTAGAAGAATCCTAGCCTAGATCCTAGGGTCAAGATTCTAAGAGGAGGTCCTAGAATTTTTGAATTGATTTGGGAATTAAATTAATTTAAGATCAAGAGTAGTCCAAGTGACCTCATACAAAAATGAGGTCAACATATATATATATATAATTTGAACCCAAAATTTCTTAGTTAATAACCAAAGCTTTTAACGAACCTATCAAAGTTGAGTAGCTATTTAGAACTTTAACTATTATTTGTTTTTAATAAAATCCATTTTAAGGATAAATTTATTTATTATTAATTGCATCATACATAAAATTAACGACATACATAACACCTAAAATGATTCAATCTACACATTTAACATATACATTACTATTATTAAACTTATGATTTCAATGTCTTCATTCCTATTCAAAATCTAGTAATAGAGTCTCGTTGAAATTGATGATGTGTAACTCTCTATATCCAATTATGAACAGGCGTGCAGAAGTCAATCAAAAAAAGGTGTAAAAGACTTGCGTGATCTCGCTGGTGATGGGATTGGCAGCATGTGTAGATCGACGATAAAGAAAACATGAGGAAGCGATGATAGGATATTGATGGGAAGAACATTAATAACACTAATGGTGTGCTAAGGATAAGTTTTGATGAAAGTTATAGGTGATGTCTTTGTTGTTATATAGAGTTATAAGAGTTAAGCAAATTGTGAAACCTGAGAAAAGCTTGTTTACCAGAGCTTTTGACAGAAGCTTTTTACGGCTTCTTGCAGAAAAGAAAATTCTAGGAAATTTTTTAAAAGCAGAACAGAGAGCTACTTTCTTTAATGATGGCTTGCCTATTACATACACAAGGGCTTTATTTAAAGAATAATGTGGCTACATGGAGAGCCACACACTCAAACTAAAGAAACAAAGAAACAATCCTAAAAATCTGGAATTACACCTAACAATCACTCCCTAAATCCAGATTTTACAAAACATCAGACTCAGTCCAACCGTCTCCCAAATCTGCTGCTATTGCCAGCCTAACTTCAGGTTCAACCCCTTGAGACAAATTTGGACAAAACCTCTTAATATGCCCTTCTTTATTACAATGATAGCACTTTCTATTGGCATTGATCCTACGGGATTCTGATCTTTCTCTAGCGATCAGAATGTTGCCATTCTTGTCTTCTTTCTGGTCAATTTTCCTTTGAACTTCTTTTGACATTAAAACGGATTTAACCTCCGTTAATGTCAAAGATTGCTTACCATACAACATAGTGTCAACTATGTTTTCATACGTCTTCGGTAGAGAGCTGAGGAGTATAATCCCTTGATCTTCCTCGTCAATTTTCACATCTACATTTCTGAGGTCAAGAATCAATTTATTGAAGTCGTCCAAATGCTTTCGGAGTTCTTGATTTTCTTCCATTTGGAGTGTATACAATTGTTTTTTCAACAACAGTCGATTCGTAAGAGACTTTTTCATGTAAATTGATTCAAGCTTCCTCCATACCTTTAATGCCGTATCTTCTTCCGCAACCTCTCTTAAAACTTCGTCACCGATAGAGAGAAGTATGATACTGTGTGCTTTCAATTGGATTTCTCTCGCCTTGGCTCTGTCAGTGATTGCAGCAAAATTCTCGTCAAAGATTGCATCGGAGAGGCCTTGATGAACCAAAAGCGCCTTCATCTTGATCCTCCACAAACTGAAATCATTTTCTCCCTTGAACTTGTCGATCTCCAGCCTTTGCATTGACATGACGAAGAAATCAAGATTTAAAAAAAAAACTTCTGTGCGATTTTCTCCTCAACACTTTCCTGATCCTCGTCGTGCTGCTTTGCGGCTTAACGGTTCAAAAAACCGTTAACTCTGCCACAGCTCCCCTCCGGCGAAATCCCGAGCAACCTCCTCCCGTGCTTTCTCCGCGCCCAGCCGCTCCAAGCGCTGGTCCAGCGCCCTTGCACGCCTCACGCCTCTTTCTCGCACCACGTTCACCTCCGGCCCGTCTCCGGCCGGCCTCCGTGTGCAACACCACCGTGCGCCTGCTGTCCCGTGAACACCTCCAGCTCACACAGCCTACACGACCTCTTGCGCGTGCACTGCTCTTCGCCAACCTCACGCCCCAGCGATCTCAACTCTACACGAAATGTGTCACTTTCAAAGCTTCTTGCATCATCAGATCTAATCTTCTTGGCTCCAAGAACTCCTTTCGTTCATGTGGTTCTCCGGTGAGGAGTGCCTTGCGAATGAAGAAGAAGAAGAAAAAATGGAGTTGGGAAGAAGATCGGAACCCAACGCAAGAAAAGAAAGGCGGCTCTGATACCAAAATGTGAAACCTGAGAAAAGCTTGTTTACCAGAGCTTTTGACAGAAGCTTTTTACAGCTTCTTGCAGAAAAGAAAATTCTAGGAAATTTTTTAAAAGCATAACAGAGAGCTACTTTCTTTAATGATGGCTTGCCTATTACATACCCAAGGGCTTTATTTAAAGAATAATGTGGCTACATGGAGAGCCACACACTCAAACTAAAGAAACAAAGAAACAATCCTAAAAATCTGGAATTACACCTAACACAAATAAATAACATGATTTGAATGTCAAATATATAAATATAAAAACTCTCCCCCTTAAACATTTCTTATAAAATTTAAATATCAAAATAAAGTTTGAGTGGAAGTTCCAGAGCGTATGTACCTTTCTTTTGTTAAATTTGCATGTTCTTTAATATTTTAGTTCAAATCCAAACTATAGTGATTGTTGGTTCAATCTTGTGAGTTTCTTTTTTATTAGGTTCTTATTTTGAGAGCTTTGCAAGAGTCATTAAAATCGTATCACATTGATGAAAGTTGTTTGATGGTTAAAACAAATATGCTTGTGTATCATATGAAAGTAAAACTATAGGGCAATATTTTAGACGTTATGAATAGTAAAAACTATCGCACTACTCATTTAAGCAAAATCCCATGAAACTAGCAATAAATGAACCAACCACCACCGACATATTGGTTATATTTGATTTGGTTATTCACAATAGATAGATTTGGCAATATTGGCTCAACTTTGATCGTTCCTTCTTCCCCCATGGAGCAAAAATTGAACTTTACAACTTAACATGATAGACCATACATTCATACATCAATACTAACCATAGGTATTTAAAATGAAAAAAAAAAAAAGTTAAACTATGCATTTAAGCTTCGTTTGAAATGGCTTTCTTAATGCTCCTTAAATCAACTTTTTTAATACAAAAATTTTATTTTTTTACTGAAAATTTATTTTATGAAGCAATAAAAAACCATCCCAAACGAAACCTTAATCTCCTTAAACAAATTTAGTAGCCCTCCAACAGCCCAACCCTGTACTTATCAGAGTCAATATTTCAAGTAATGAGATCTATATAATTACAAATTCAATCCATTTTCAACTTCCCTGTGCTATTTGTAAGAAGAAAATAATGCTACTTTGACTCTGTATTTTAATGTATCTCATCACTTTGTTTTCCGAGAGAAGATCGTCTATTATCATCATTGATAACTGTACAAACAGTTTCAACTCATTACTCACTCCAACTAACCAATCATCAGAATAAAAATATAAAAAACGAGAAAGAATTCAATTCAAATATCTCCAACAAGTTTCTAATAGCAAAAATGAGCTAACTTTACCTTAAGAATTCAGTCCAATCCTCTTATATATACAAGTCACGTGAGAAAATAGCTAAAAATATGTCATGTTGGTCATTTATCGTTTAATTTTCAGTAAAAAATTACACTGCATAATCACTCTTTTTCAGACATCAACGGGGAATTAGACTGAAGAATACTGCAAGCTCTCCATGGAATTTCGTTAGCCATTGAAGAAGATTTAGTGACAGGAAACAAAGCTTTTAACGCCCATAAGAATCATCTTCTTCATTATCAGAAATACCAAGCATGGCGAGAGCTAGATGACCTCCCATATCACGTTTCTCATGTGTTTCATGAAACTGGGAACCATAGCCTGCAAGGCAGCCATTACCACTAAACAAAGGCCACTCACAACAAGCAGTTCCTTCTTCCCCCAGCAACATTGCAAGGACCAGATCAATGCTTGGTCTTGTTGAATCTTCACAGCTCAAACAAGCATTAGCGGCTTGAACCATTCGGTACATCTCCCTCCTGCTGTAGGAGATTAGATTAGGATCGACCAGTTTCTCGATCGCATCCTCGCCTTGCCGTAAAAGCGGTTTCGCCTGTTCAATTCATATATAAGATTTTGATAGTGAGAAGCTTGTCATTCATAGTACACATATATAGCTCTACAAAAACATCATCCAACAAGTACAGGACTGGAATCATTGCATTAATGGGGCCTAATGTTGATGCAGATTGTGTTTTATATGATAACATTGAATATATCATTTATAGTATCTGTTTTCCTTGGAAAAAGATAATAAGTTGAGATGCAGAAAATTTCTACATGCATAATATGGGAACTGATTTGGCAAGCAAAGTCCATATTGATGAACTAACCTATAAAAATGAAGAATTTACAATATTTGATCGATGAAAATGAAAAATGACTTCTTCCGTATTTTTGATTGCTTGATTGATCCATGGCATAATGACCAAGAAAAACCAAAATACGATTTGGTGGTAGGGTTGGTTGTTGGTTGTTCATTTGTTGAAAAACCAAAATTTCGTTGTCCAAAGAAGAATTTTTTATCAGAAGGGGTTAACGAAGAGTCACTTGTCTACAATTGTAAGAAAATTCACAAAATTTTCATCCTAAGAAAATATGAGACATCCAATACATAAATGTAAGACAAACAATCAAATATGCAGGACATCGGCTGCAGTAAGCACTTGATTATATAATATTGAGGAAAAGTGGCGTGAGATTAACCCCTGCTGACAGCCTGACTGAAATTTTTTCTAGTTATGTAGGAAGAAGAGGGAGCTCTTTCAGAAACAGAAAACATGGATGAGAGCTTTTTCCGAAATCAAATGATGTTATTTTCAGTAGCCCTCCAATGATCTGGTCAGGAGAGTAGATGTATTAGATTTCACTTATGTTAAGAAAGATAGAGGTAGACCTAAAAAGACTTAGTTAGAAAATATTAAAAAATGGTCTTTCTATATTTGATTTAAATGATAATTTGACTCATAACATGACACAATGGAGAAAAATGATTCATGTAGCCGACCTCACGTAGTGGGATATAGGCTTGATGTTGTTGTTGTTGTTGTTAGTATTTCTTTATGGTTATGTTTGGTTTGAAGGGATTGAAACACAAGAAACGAAAGGAAATGGAAACGGTAAATGAATGGGACATATTAGTTTTCACCCATTATAAACTTTTCTGAGTTTTAATCTGGTTGGGCAGAAATTTGTTGATGGAAAAATGCATTTGTTCATATTTCCTACGTAAACCCAATTACCTATTAACTACATTGGAATCAGACACCCAATAAAAAATTAAAAATTGAAATACATTTGCATTCCTAAGATTCCTTCAAACCAAACATACCCTATATAAGTTTCTAATGTGATATTTACCTCTATGCAAGAGAGTTAAATCCTAGAGAACTAGCCAATGACCCACATTTTTGTTGGCAATTGTTATGGCACTTGAAGGAAAAGAATTTGATGGGGCTCTTATCAATTGGCAACTTGATTGCAGATCAAGTTGAACAAGAATATCACTCACACTTGCCCTAAAGACCTAACCAAGAGTTTACCTTACCCTAACCCTAGGATATGATTAAGATGAATACTAATGCACCTAATAGATCGTTTGCAGCATACTCATTCTTATAATAAAGATGACGATGCGGAGCATTTTAGCTTAAAATATTCCTTAGGTTATTTTATTTAGTTTGTTATAAGTTTGTTACAAGTTTTCTAGAATCTTCTAGGATTCTCTAGATTTTCTCTATTTGAGTATTATATATGTGGAATGTGTAAGAGGAAAGGTCATTAATTGATGAATATTATCCTCTTTTGAAACTTTTGAAAGCTTTGTGCATATCTTTGTTCCTTTGATTGGGATTGCCTTCTTGCTAGCTTGATTCTTCCGACGATCCACTACATTTTAAAAGCTTCCGACAATCCACTGCTTTGTTCTTATCCAGTTACTGATGTAGTGGATCGTTGGAAGAATCAAACTAGCAGGAAGGCAATCACAATCCAAGGAACAAAAATAAGCACAAAGCTTTCAGAAGCTTCAAAAGAGGATAATATTAATCAATTAATGCCCCTTCCTCTTACACATTCCACATATATAATACTCAAATAGAAAAAATCTAGAGAATCCTAGAAGATTCTAGAAAACTTGTAACAAACTTATAGCAAACTAAATAAAATAACCTAAGAAAAATTTTATGCTAAAATGCTCCGCATCAGTTGACCAATAATTTCACATACCCTTATCCTAGAACCTAATGAAGCTAAGTAGTAATGCACATAATAGGTCCTTCACAACAGACTTGTTCTTATTAAAGAGACCCTTGAGCAAGTAAAATGAGATTGAAACGAAGAATAATGGGAAGAGTAACGTTGGAGTATCTCTAAGGCCCTGCTATTTTGAAGAGAATGGGCAGAGTAAAGTTATTTACTTTTGAGATGTTTGTTGGACCATCTTCCAACTTTCCAAAAAAAAAAAATCTTAATTTTTCCCTCAATTAAGTATTGATCCTTAACACGCTTGCCATGAGAGAAAATTTTACATAAATTTGACTGATTAGAGTTACACAAAAATGCTAACAAAAATTAGGATTTATGCATCTTATTTTTGAATTTAGATGGTAGGTTTAAGTTATGTTGCTCCATATTCCTCTAGGAGTCAAAGTTTAAAATCATGAAAATAATCCCTATGCAATGCAAGGTTAAAGTTGCATCGATAAACCTCGCTCTATAACTCACACATTGGTAGGAAGTTTCATGCACTAATTATGCCCTTTTCAAGCAGTGGGATAAGTTCATAATCATTAGCAGAAGAATTTTGGATTGGCCACTCCATCTGTATAATCATGAATCAAACCAACTCTTTCAAATGGATAGTTGAGTTGCTATCTTTCCAAAGGCCTCCAATAGCAAGATCTTTTTCCTTTGTAAACTTTGGCTAAGAGTAACAAATAAAAGATGGCTAGGAGAATTTCAGATCTTTACATTTAAACAAAGTGTAATTTCTTTGGCAAATGAGAGAAAGGACGAGTTGATCCACAATCAATATACAAATTAGAGAAGAGATGATTAGAAAAGTAATAAATGTTCATAATCCATCATTTTGCATGGCATTGCACAAAACCTCTACGAGGGTGATAACAAAGGGGGCTGTTTGACATTACCTTGGCATCAATAAAAATAATATGTTTAACTAAACTAAGGTTTCGTTTGGGACGGTTTTTTTACTACTTCTTAAAGCAGCTTTTTAGTAAAAAATTAAAATTTTTATACTAAAAAACTGTTTTAAGAAACAGTAAGAAAGCCGTCCCAAATGAAGCCTAAATCCTTTTAGATATTCTAACAACTTTAATAGGTCATGGTAAGCGAATGCACATGAACTGAAAGCCAAACATAAAATTGAGGTATATGATGAGCAAAAGTATCAGTCTTTGTAAGATTATAACTAAACTGAAAGAAATAATAATAATAATAGTTAAACTCACCCATACGACCAAGTTTTCATCTCCTTGAGGCCTACTCTGGTCAAGTGCTTTCCGACCAGTTATCAATTCTAGGAGGACAACTCCGAACGCATAAACATCTGTTTTATCTGAAAGTTTGCCATTTTGGAAGTACTCAGGAGCTAAATAACTGCATTGCAATAATACCAAAAATGTTAAATACTTGTGAAGCATTTGAAAGATTTAACTGAGGTTCCAAAAACTCAAATTCTTCAAAATTTTACCCAAAAGTTCCTTTGACTGCTTTGCAAAGGAAAGGTAGGGAAGGACCATGTGTCCATGTAGCCAGTCCAAAATCACAGAGCTGCCAATAAAAATAAGATTTAGATAGATTCAATTACACACCTAACAAAAAATTGATTAAATAAGCTAAAATATGTAATGATAACACCTCATGATATCATAGGACCACAAAGAATCCCTTGCTCCACAACCAACCTTACTTTTCATAAAGCAAATATTCGTCATGACCTTCTTTTTCTTTATAGGATGTCTCTTCCTAGAGAAATAACCCATTTTTTTTACAAAGAATTAATGCAGCATGCATCATGATTTTCAGAAGAGCAAAGCATAGGGTTCAGGTAAAAAAAATCCCTCTTTAAGAAATTATTAGGTGCAGACGGAGAACCGCATGATTTTCTTTTTTTCTACATTCAAAGCACAGCAGCTACAACAACTACGTTTTGACTGTAGATAGAGAGAAATCCACATGATTCTCTCCGTGTCCGCACCTAATAATTTTCCTTTCCAAAGAGATTGATATCAGCCCCACTCCTTCAACACCAGAAAAAAAAATAAGGAAAAAAATATTGCTATTTTGAGATGAACGCTAAAGTGGACATTCATTCCGGATGAATGACCAAGTTTCAAGGGCCCACGAAGTAAGTAGATATTAGAAGCTCAGCTACCAAAAGTAGTTGCTGCTTGCGTAGGAAGTCAGCTAGATCCCTATCATGAAAAGAACGGGGCAGTCTGAAATACTCATCATAGAATGAAAGGAAATTTACCAAAATTTAGATAAAATCTCATCTGCAACTTTAGGAACAAAGGAAAGACAATCAAACAACAAGCAGGGAAGGAGGATGGATGATAACAACTCCCCTTGGCCTATTGGTTGAGAGCTTAGGCTTCCAACTAAGAGGTCCAAGGTTCGAGTCCATGTGTATGCGTTGTGTGTGTGAGTTTGCCTTAAATGGCCTAAATGTCCCAAAAAAAAAAAAAAAAGATGGATGATAGAACCTCACTATCTCACCATTGGACGTTTCTTAGAGGAAAGAAGAATATTTGAAGGCTTTATATCTCTGTGCACTACACACTTGTCGGTGCAGAAATGCAGGTACTCCACCGCCCGCGCCACCCCTACAGCCACCTTGTACCTCACCTCCCAAGCCAGAACCTTTGGCCTCTTTTCTGTAAAAATCCATCACAAAAACAACAATTATATAGAAATCCAAAGCAAACAATTGCATCAAGAACAAAATCTGAGAAATATCAACAGGAAAAGGAGAGTTTGTTACCATTTTGATGGAGATGGCGATCTAAACTCCCCCCACAAATGTACTTGTACACAAGAAAAAGTCCCTCTTTATCAATGCAATAGCCAAGAAGTGGAACAACATGGGGGCTACACAGAGAGTTTGCAATCAATAGCTCGCGGCAAAATGCCTTGGCGCTCTCCCTCTCCGGTCCATCCACCCTCTTTATCGCCACCGCCGGCCGCCGAAGACCGTTGCCTATCCTCCCCTTGTAAACCCTGCTTAAAGCCCCTCTCCCCAATTCCCTTCCTGCTTCAGTTCAGTTCATCGTTTATGAGGGCATTTTTAAAATTGCATTTTGAGGGATAAAATTAATTCCTTTACCTCTGTAAAAGTCCCGTGTGGCCGACCGGATCTGTGCGTAGCTGAACCGAACCAACCCACCGGCGACAGGCGCGATGCTCCGCTCCAGCGACTCCATCCGCCGCCATCGCTGCCAGTCTCCGGCGGCTAGTGTTTCCGGATCATGCTCACGTCTTTCCGCCGCGGCAACTCTTTCGTCCTCCATGCTCACAAGAAGCAGCACCGTCGCCGCGGCGGCCGGCGGCGCATCCAGCTCGGCCTCCGCCTGCGAGCCGAAGCTGAACCGGAAGGACGAATTAACCGACTGAGGCTCATCCTCCGACGGCTCTCCTCTAGCTTCGGCAAGTAACCACGACTTGTTTTCCAGGCCGCTGGCCTCGCCTCCCCGCCGCTGCCGCCCTCGCCAGCGTCTGCTACATCCTTTAGGCGGCGGAAAGGTGATACCTTTCCTGCGGCTAACGACGCTCTGAGAGATTCCCATAGGAACGAGATCAGTCTACCTGCCCCCACTCTCTAGACTAAAAAAGAGAAGGAGAGAGACGATGCTGGCACTCAGCAACAGGAGGCTCACCAAATGTACTGTAATTTAGCAATATATATTCAGTCTTTAAAACTGAATAAATATGATGGAAAAGCGGACGAAAAATCAAAGAATTCGCGATTTCTTGGGTAGCTTTTGCTCAGGGAAGAGAAGAGAGTGGGGGCATCGGAGGTTCGTAGATTGGGAGCTAAGCAAAGATGGTACTGCTAGTTTTTTAGTAGGCTGTACACTGGGCGTGGAGTTAAGACGTGGTAGAATGGAAGCCAATTAGCAAATTTGAGCGACATTTATGGGACAGTTTCTGCTTTCAGCTTGCTAAGTGACATAATAACAAGTTGTCAGATATTTTTCGGATTCTAAAAAATGCTCGGTGTTTGTGTACAATTTATGTAAGGTTTTAATTGTTCTTGCCATTCATTCTGTAGTATAATGGAATTTATACAAAATTTCAACCCATATATTAAATGAGATAAAAAAAATAATGGTTAACTTAATTATACTCAGCATAATATAAAATAAAATATATAAATATAGATATATTCAACTTAAAATTTGTTAATTTGAATCTTAATTGCCTCTTAAAATAAAGTGATCATGGATGTATGCTCTTCATCTTCTTCTCTCTCTTTTTTAATGTCATAAATGTTTCTTCATGGATAAGAAGCATTATTTTGCTTTGGGGCAAAATTAAACTAATCATCAAGGACATAGGTAAACTAACATATCAATCGAATAACTTATTTTACCAACAATAAAAATGACACGGTCTATATTGATGTTCCAACAAAATGTTAATGCCCACATATAAATATATTAATCAATCCCTATCAAATCCTTTGAAATGAGGTAAATAATAGCTCTATAACTATATTAAACCAAATATCTTCTCTCAATGAAAAATTATCCTGTGCTGAAGTGGAACCCTGTTCTGATGCCGAAGCCCGCGGCTTAGTACCGCTCAGTACCGTGCTTTCGCCTCTCGGTATCGCTCGGTACTGTGTTAGGTATCGCTGACGTTGCTCATTCTGATTGGTATCGGAATGCAGAGTTGCGTTCGACGTTCGAACAGAATAATCTCTCCACTTCAATTGGAGCTTAAGCTTGCTTGTAAAATCAAATAATAATAATAATAATAATAATATCTCATAATATTTTCTTGCACATGCCCCTACAAACAAAAATACGCTAGAAGTGCAACGCCAAAAAATATAAAAAGAAAAATAAAATATAAAAATATATTAAAATTGGCAAAATGTAAATATTAAAGGCCGTCAAATTCAAATTAACGAAAGATTATTACTGAATCAATATCTTATTAGATACAATCAACTATGTTTAGCTCAAAATTAAACACAAAAAAAAAAATCATAAAATTCCTCCAATGAAATGATTAGCTAGATTGCGATGGTGTCATTATAGCACAATTATAATAAAAGTTTGCGACAAGTATTCTTTTGTTGGATTATTAGCATGATTGTGATGAAGCCATTATAATATGATTATGAACAAAATTCATGTGGGTCTTTTGCCAAGCATTTGAGCTTTCTTGTTATGCTTGATGAATATGATGGTACAAAGCCCTATATATTATTGAGCTAGTTTGAAATCCATCACATAGTTAGCTTCCACCTACAAATATTGGAAACTCATTTTAATCATAAGATAAGAGAAGCAACCACCTTAAGAGATTGCAATTAAAAAAAGAATTATGCATGGGTTGCTATATGAAGATTGATAATTCTTAATATGAGCAATTATATAATAAGAATGAACAAAAGATTTATAATAATTTAGCCAGATAATTTACATCCATTATAAAGAGAGTTGACGATAAATATTCACTATATGATATGATATGATAATAATATATGCACTTTAGTGAATAAATTATCATTATAAGAGAAAGATAAATGAGTAATTGATATAATATGAGTTGTTTAATCATATGTTCTTTTAATGTATTCATAATAATGCCCATATTAAAACATGAATTGTGCCTTTATAGATTATTTGACATATTAGTGTATGACATTTTTAATAATAATAAACATTAGACATTTTATGCTATTATAAATGTGTTAGGAAAGCTAATTTATTATCTCCTTATTGTATTTCATATGTTTGCATAATAAGTTTTGTTAAAATCAATGCTTAAGATTGACTTAAGAAGAATTACAAATGCAAATGGATGCCTTAGAGGATGTCAAACTCACTAAGAGGAATTCTCCTAAAGGGACTTTTTGAAAGCTTACACTTTGATTTAGAAGTTGAAATGTCATGACATTAATAACTTTATCCATGTTTGCAATGAAGAAATCTTTTGAGACTCGAGTAAGTTTTGATTACACCACCATTGTTTATAAATTCTCCTTGGATGATACAATATATAGCTATCAATATGGGTACTCAACTAGTGTAGTTAGACTATCTACCTTCATTAATTAAAAAGACTTAGATTTATGACCTACTTGGGTTGACGAAATAATGGACTATTAATTAGTCGAGTTATCAATCCCCCAAAATAAAATTCTTAGAATGTAAGAGTTGATGACCTCTTATTTTATCTGAAAGTTTCATTACAACAATGCATATAATCAAATCTCCCTAATAGAAGAGGAATTCATCATTCTAGGTGCTTGCACCCTTACAAAATCTTTGAATAAGGAATGAAGTCACCCATAAGGAATGAAGTCATCGTAAGAGAATGAAATATCTAAGAGTCTCCTTATTGCAACTAAATATTTCTCCCATATATTAAAAGAAAATTAAAAAAAAAAATCATCAGAGGATGCAAATGATCAAACCTTTGATAAAAAACAACTACTACAAGAAGGAAAAAGAGACATAAATAAATATACTCACTCTGTAATTTAGATTTTTTTTTCTACAAACGAAACAAATGCAGTAATATAACTTATCATGTCAACTTCCATCAACCCTTTGATCAATTAAATTTAATTTGGTTGTGTAAAATAGCCTTCTTGCATGTATATATATATAGATATTTATTTTAACCAATAAAGCATTATCAGTAAGCTTTTGGTTTATGTATAATCCTAGCACAGTCATAGGGTTCAACACAAGGCACTCATCCTTTAGTACATAAATGCCTAAACAAAAGAGTTTTACAATCTTTGTGATATGAATGAATTCACTCAACAAATTGTGGTGTGTTATATAGTGGTATTGAAGAGTTATATAAAGGACAAGCTTGAGATAATTCAATTTGGTCTCTTTTATATGCTGTCAAACTTTGCTTATAAAGTGGAATTATAGCTAAATATAGGCTCTAAGTCGGCACTCAACTAATAAACTATCATCCCATGATCCTTCTAACGTGGGCAATGCTTTTATTAGAGCTCATATCATAATAGTTACCCCTCACTTCTGTTGCTACTTGCTATTATCAATTAATTTTTTTCTCGCTTTTAAATAGCTTGCAATGGCATGACTTTTTATAACCCTATCATTACTTTTCCCTCCCAAAACACCTCTTTCGAAATACTTCAAAGAAATACCTTATTATGATGACATGTCATAAACTAAAAAGGTACAAAATAATGAGTTTTGGATGCGAGGAATAAAAAATAAGTATTTTATTTATAGCTCTCATTTACATTATAAGAAAATTAAAAGAAATCAAGACTTTTCTAACTAATAATGCTACAATAAATAAGTTCATTGCCACTCTCATTAAAATTTTTTTATTGTATACTCTAGCTAGTTGAAAGGTGATAAACCCATTTCATGAATTTTTCCAACTTTTGCTTCAACAATTTATTTGTGCTAAAACAAAATATATACTCAATAAAACCATCAGTCCTAATATGACATTCTTTTTAATAATGTCTAAGTAAAATACTATCCATTATTAAGAATTATAATCTTGTTAGCCTCATCCAATCATTTATCTATGGAAGACAACAAACTATGCAACCTTATTTTATTGCATTGAACCAAAATTCATACCATCAAAAAAGAAAATGGAAACAAAGCATTGCTTTCATCGACATCAATAATTGCCATCAAAGTATCTATTTTATTAGCGAACTAAAATTATAATATGTCCAAGTAGTTGATAACTAACACAAAATCATAATGATTTGAAATCCAAACAAAACCACCTAATATAACTCTCTTCATATATAGACAAACTACTATACCCAAAAAAGACGTGTTTGTAAACACAAGGAAATAGTAGATTCTTTGCATCAATTTATAAGCTTATAAAAATTTGATAAAATTCCATATTTTAAAAGGTTTAATTGAAGACTCCTTTAATTATGTTGTAAAATATGTTACATATATGCAAGCTAAGAAAGAGAGTACACAATCATTTATTACGTAATAGAACATATGAAAGATTAGAATTAAATCAATTAGTAAAAAAAAAATTACAACTTAGGCTTTGTTTAAGACAGCTTTCTTACTATTTCCTAACAGTAATGAAGTTATCTTAAACAAAACCTTAATATGATAAAATCATTTAAGCATGCATCTTTCTTTGAGTTCTCTACAATATTCTTTCAATAACCACTTCTTAGACCATAGAATAATGCTTATACAACATTGAACTAAAATCAATTTCTTCCTCTTCAATGGTATAGTATGGGATATCCTCTTTGCCATGCAAAATCAAAACTCATGACTAAGGCTTCGTTTAGGACAATTTCTTTGCTGCTTTCTAAAATGATTTTTTAGCAGAAAATTTATTGAATTAAAAGCTTTTTTTTAAAAAATAGTTTTATAAAGTAACAAAAATTATCCCAAGCAAAACATAAAGCTTCTTATAAAAGTTATTTCCATTTGGACTCTTGAGGATATTTAGAATATCTGACAAATCTTGTGTAATGAAGCTCAACAACTTCTTTGTCTCTCATCCATCTTCCCATGTGATAGAATAGCATCAACTTTTTAAATCATGGGCTAACTTAATAATTGGAGATGATGATGCTGTTGATGATGACAGCAGCCGGCCATCATCCTTGACCACAAGGTCAACAAAAGATTCTTATTTTGCCACATCAATTTTGAGCTCCGCATGAGCCACAAGATCTTTCTCGAAACTTCAACTATGATGTTCAATATTATTGATCTGTCTGGGATCTCAGTAATTTTTTATGGATTTCTGCAGTGGGCTTCCGGCTAATCACCATCATGAGCTAAAAACAGAAAGCTAAATCAAGTCCAACTCTCTGTAAAGATTTTTTTTTTTTTTTTGGAAACGGGTATCTATCCGCTGCCACTCCAAAGAGAGCATTTGGAGGCATAACTAATCGCTCGGAGGAACCTAGCGATGTCATTCACCGGCATCGGGCTCACACTTGCTTTGCTCCACTGAAGAGGTGAGGCCGTAGTAGAAGAGATTCGAATCCTAAATGAGGAATTTCCACGCATACTCGGCCATCAATCACTCTAAACCTCCATGAGTATTTTGTGTAAAGTTAGAACTATTTTATCTGACCACAGCAGAATACCATCAGCTTTTACATTATAGATATGCTCATAAAGTGCACTCTGGTTTCCTAATCCTAAGCACAACTCTCCTTACTGGAAAAACTTATGTACGATTGCCCAGCAATTCAAGCACTGTTGGCAGTTTAGGATTCTTCCTTACTGCCACCATTCCCTTTTCTGGGATCCTTGGTGTTTTGACAAGTCTCTTATGGATTTAGTGGACATAAATTCTGATTTTAGCTGGATGGAAAGTCTTAATCGTGAGACTGTTTCTCACATTATGCTGGATGGAAAATGGGAAATTCCTAACCAATGGCCCTCCAATCTTACGAACACTATTGCTTCGGTGCTTATCTGGAATGTTGACTGTGGTTGCCTGTGGTATAATACTGATAAAGTTTCGAATAAACTGTTTCTCAAAGAAATTTTTAAACATTATCCGGTTGTGAGCTGGCACTGTTTTGTTTGGCATAACCATTACTCTATCAGATTCTCTGCTTTTGGTTGGCTTGCTATGAAAAATGGTTTAAAAATGGCAGATCTTTTGCTTAGACGTGGCATTAATGTAAACCCTTACTATATTTTCTGCTAGGACTGTAGAGAGTCTCATACTCATCTCTTTTTTTAGTGTGATTTCTCTTTCGGGATTTTGAATTCTCTGATGCCTGAA
The DNA here is from genome assembly GCA_016618105.1 of Dendrobium huoshanense. Classification (NCBI taxonomy): domain Eukaryota; kingdom Viridiplantae; phylum Streptophyta; class Magnoliopsida; order Asparagales; family Orchidaceae; genus Dendrobium; species Dendrobium huoshanense. Next base: position 55,742,901 of record CM028344.1, read on the forward strand.
TCTCAAACTCTGCTCCATCCTAACCTCTTTCAGGTTTATGATTTTATTGATGATATTTCTGACACTAGTGAGATTCTGAATTTCTTTTGTCTTCTGATCAACACTTCCATTTACTTCATATGGCGAGTTAGAAATGATAGAATTTTTGGTAATATCATTGAATGTCATACTACCGTGGTTAGAAAAATTAAAAAAGCTATATATGCAAAGCTGGAGAAATGGAAAAATGGATATAATCTTATGCATCTTTTGGGATGACTAGGGCTCTTTCAGGCGGACTGTCTTTTTAGCTGGTTTCTCTTATTGGTTGTTGGCTAACTCCTATTCTGCTTATGATGTCTCTTATGTGTTGGCTGGAGTTGGAGTTGGTTGGTATCGGCTGAATGCTATTTTTCTTTCTGGTTTCCTCCTTGATGGCCTCTTTGGCAACCAGGGAGAATGGTTTTTTGTTATTTCAGACATTTTTTTCTCTCCTCCCTTGCTTTTGCTTGGGGCTGGATTTTATTTACTTGTAATTTTTTCATAGTTAATAGATGGGCTTAAGCCCAAAATTTCCCAAAAAAAAAAAATGTAAAAAGGGCTGAATATAAGTTTAAATAAAAATATCATCTGCTGTTTTCTAGTTTTCTTGATGTGATACCAAATGCAAGGAGCTTCGTAAGAAATTAAAATTGAGTTGGCAAAGAAATTACAACTAATAACTTATGGCGAAAGCAAGAAAATCATTAAAATTTCATAGTTATCAACTAGCTTAGGCGAAGAAGTATGTAGATTAGCCAAAACTTTCAGACAACCAAAAATAGTAGCAACACTAAAAGCTATTACAACAATCCGCCATTTAATAACGAGAAGTTCACCTTGGGGAAATAATCACTCAACTAGACTAGGCTTTGCGGGAGAGGAATTTCAGCACACCAAACGATGCCACGAGGAAGGTTGCAACGCCAATGGTCTTGAACCACGGAAAGGTTGCCGGCGGTGGATGACACACGGACGTCTTGCTTTCAATAGTTCACTCGTAGTCTTCAAATCGCTCGTCTATGATGTCGATGAGTGTGGGTAGGATGCGGTTCAAATAATCCTCCACTGTTTCGTCGTATCCGAATCCGACGTCAAAGAAGGGGAGCGGGTGGGGTGAATATGTTCTTCGTCGTCAAGCACCAATCCACTGTCAACTTCGGGATCCGCCATGCATAGTGGCGTGAGAGGATCTTACTCCGGAAGAAGAAGAATATCGAGGAGAGGAGAAAGCTTGAAGATGTGAAGGTGAGAGTGAGGGAGGAGGCCGGCGGGATTCCAAGGGGAGAGGGAGGGGGGGTCGGCGGGTGCAAGGGGGGAGAGCTTAGGGTTTCAAAGTTTCAATCCTAATTAGTCCCTAATCAAATCTGAAATAAATTTCAGATTTAATTAAATGTGGAGGGAAATTAATTAGGGATTAAATTAGAATTCAAATTGATGGAGCCTTAAAAGGAAAGAACAAGGGGGAAGCCAAAGAAAGGGGGCCGGCGGTCAATAGAGGGGAGAGGGATTTGAAAACTTAAAACTGAAATTAGATTTCAATTTTAAGTAAATTAGGAGGGAAAATTAAGTGGAGTTAATTCCTAATTCAAGAGGATTCAATGCCTTAATGGAGCCTTAATGGGGCTCCACCCAAGCATGTGGCCGGCGGCTTCTAGAAGGAGGGATTTGGTGTGGGTGCTAGTGGGTGGCTTCCAAAATTGCTTGCATGAGATTTGAAAAGAACTAAAACAAAATCCATTTGAAATTTGGAATTTGTCATGAAACGAATTCAAAACTTTCATAATTTGGAATTTCTAAAATAGGAAAGATTTTGAAATTCAAATTTTGGATTTTCAAAATCTGAATTTGAGGGGATGGGGATTGAACCGATGTTTGAAATGTCACCACCGGATGGTGGTGGTGGAGGGAGGCCGGCGGCTATGGGAAGTGGGAGGTCGGCGGGTTGGGGAAGAGGAGGGGAATCGGATGCGGGATATAGACCACGAGCCACGGACTCTTCCAATGACTGGTGGGTGTTGCGTTTCGCCCTCACCTTGGGCTTTCACTCTCCTCTCTAACTCTCCACAATGAGAAAAGAAGAAGACAAGGGAAATCAAAACAAATTTTCATAATCTTCATTAGCCTCATACAATGATACATGACCCCTATATATAGGTCATGAGATACAAGAAAATAAAAGCATAAATAATGACTAAATCGCCCTCGGGGCCCCAACATGACTCACTCACACACAAGGGTAAAACAGGAATGCTGAAAACTGAAAATGCATGAATAACTAAAAATATAAGCTCTGAATCGTGGCCATCGATCGGCGATGCTTCCGGCGATACACGTGTCTGAACCGTTGATCGATGACCTCATCATTTCTTCCTTAGGCTTTCTGCAGTGAGCTTCCGGCCTTTTCTTCTTTCATGTTTCTACTGCTACAGGTAACGCAAGCAGCGAAAAATATATTCTGCCATAGCAGATTTCAACAATTTGATAAAGAACTAACAACTAAAAGGAGAAAAAAAAAAGAAAGAAAGTAATATGAAACCTTGTAAATATAAAATATTCCGGGTATTTTTTATAAAGGAGCATGAGTAGTAAATGATTTAGTAGTAGGAGCATGTTTAAATTTTTTTTTTTTTAATATATTTAGATCATTTAAGATAAGTGAGATTAAAATTAATTTAAGTAAAAAAAAACTCCACGTTCTCGATCACGCCTGCCACTCACATAATCGAAAACGTCCTGTAACAAGATTCCTGACAACAGGAGTATGGCTCAGCCACTATCACTGCAAAAAGTCCCCAACAGCTTCAGGGTCAGGGATCTGAACCGTTGAAGCATAACAAGTTTAATCCTGCTTAGCTTATCAAAACTTCCCTCTAGTTCTCTGGTTTTTCTCGGTTACCGCTAGTTCTTTCACTAAGCAGATGACAGGGGAAGAAAGCAGAGAAAGTAGAAAGGACATGCACTAGCAATAGATCGAAGGAGCCATTGAAACAAATAAGAACACAGGAGATAACCAAGATGATTTTTATATGCACCTAAATTATTTATAGTACCCACCTAAACTAGTTAAAGTGTCCATCTTTTGAGGAGAAATTATTTTGAGCGGTTCGTTCAAAGACAAAATCAGAATGCGTCATATCACCCGGTACACAGTCACGATATGACGTGGCACATTTCGTCTCCGGACAACATTCGTATCCACACAGAATAATTTCATCCCTACACTGAAAGTAAGTGTAATTAATCGAGCAATATTAGGCAAGCCATAAACACCGATAGATTTTATATAAAACAGGAAAAAATCACAAAATAACTGAAAGCATCCAGCCCACAACGATGAGACAAAGAGATTGTACAATTGCTTCTTCTTTTTTATTTTGAGAAAATTAGAATTTGGGATGGCAGTTCACTAAAGATATAAATATTCAACAACCATAGTATCGACAATATTTCAATAGAAAAATAATTAATTTTTTTAGTAAGGGATTTTACAAACACTTATGTAAAGGAGGTTATGAAAAATGCAAAATATGAAAAGTGGCATAGATCATTAGGATGAATGGGAGTCACTTCAAAAAATAGTAAAAGTATATTTAGGAAGAAATACCAATCCTCATTCCTGCTCATTCACATAATTGAAAACATGCAAGCAATGGAAACCTTACCAAAGAATACTTAAAGCAGTGTATGAAATAAAAGATAGCAAAGCTATTGAGGATAGAGTTGTTAGTTCTATATGAAATATGATTTTGTCGACCAATCAAGTTGTATTATTGTCTCAAACCTCAATTCAGTCGGTCCAGCTCGCTGGAGGGATTGAAAGGGATCCTTCCCCTCTATATGGGTTGGGAAGTTGTATTTCTTATTTTTCATGTTTAATTTGAAGGGTTGCACCCTTAGGTGATTTTATGTTGTCGCTTGGCCTATTATGTGCAGTGTAAAAGTTTTGAACCGAAGAGAGACAAAGAGTGAGAGAGAAGAAATTTTTACTATTTCTTCCAAAATTTTATAATGAATTTCTTGGTGTAGTGTTACTTAGATTTTTTTTTTTTTCAATTTTGAATTTTTCACATTCAATCTTGATGTTATTTCTTTTATGATGCATTTTTCTCTATCTTGTATGAGTTTGATGTGTGGTTCACTTCACCAAGAGTATCACTGGTCTTTGACATGTCAATTGCAAGCTCAATCAGTGGAGGTCATCAGCTAAGTTTAAGTAGCTGTCAGTCAAAGATTAAGGCTTCGTTTGGGATGACTTTCTTATTGCTTCTTAAAGCAATTTTTTAGTTAAAAATTTTATTAAACTAAAAATTTTATATTAAAAAACTGTTTTTAAAAAATAATAAAAAACTGTCTCAAATAAAACCTAAGGGCCACTAAATTATTTTATACCCACCTAAACTAAAATATCCTTATAAGCACATTTTTATACACATGAATGTCATAGTAATTTCCTTCAAAAAAAAAAAGAATGTCAAAGTAATTGTTATATAAAAATAATCATTTATATAATTTGACCAATTGACAAAACAACGGTAACTTATTTTAAACAAGAGCAAAAACAACGGTACTTTTTTTTTCTAACATGATAACATGCATTACAGCACAATCAAGTAAAACTTTGACAAAAAGATTTATATGATATCACCTAACATGGATTCATAAACCCGAAACAACGCAGAACATGAAAATAAGCTAATAATAAAGCATATAACATCAACACATAATATCTAGAACATCACAAACACATAGAGATGTTAGGTAAAACATAACAAAATAACCTTATAGCTAAAGCAAGCCAAAAAAGACGAGAGTGGTACTCAATCAACGGCCTTAACAGCAATCCTGTCAATAATCTTCGCAACCACCTCCTTCGATTCCCTCAGAAGCTGAATACTCTTCCTTAAACGCTCCCTCTTCCCGGAAATTGCAGGAGACTCCTCCAACATCTTCTCAATACAATTCATAGACCGGCCACCGACCACATCGTTCATGATCTCTGTTTCAAGCTCATTTTCTACAAGTTTCTTCACATCATAAGCTATATTTAAAGCCAAAACATCCACCAACCTCAGCACCACACTCTTCCAATACGAAATTTGTCTCATCCTTATATCAAATGCTTGTTCTACAACAACATCACGCCTTCCCCGCAAATGAGACACATCGACTTCACCAACAGCCTTAAGGATTACTTTTGTAGGTGTAAAGTTATTGTGAACGACTTCCATGAAGCGTTCCTGTTGCTCCATTAGCTCCACCCACTTCTTCATATAATCAGGACTTAAAGTAAAGTCTGTAACCATTTCCATTTCTATAATTTCTTTTACATTCCGAATCGAGCGTCCCCTCATTTTCTCAATAAGATTGAGTGCCGCCCTTCTGCTGCACGCCTGAAGAGGTGGATAATTCTCTGATGCCTCGTCAAGAACTGCCACCACTAAATCTTCTAAGTAAATCCATACCTTCTCAACAAAATCCTGCGGGATGCTCGAGACCTCTTTTACCCTCTTCTGAAGCAGAATCAAAAAAGCTGTTCTAGGAAGAAAGTTGGGCAGCCAAATGCCTCTATTCTCTTCCAACACCTCAATTTCCTCCAACAAGAAAGCCGCCTCCTTAGTCGGGATATTATCCGGCAACGCCGCAGCATAAGCATTCAGCATTTCAGCCATGCGCGCTGTGCCATGCATTTCTTTATCATCCGGAAAATCGTCAAATTCTCCTCTTATTAGCAACTTCCTGAGCATTTCCTTAGTTTTGCTGATGATCTGCATGAACGCTCTCATCGCGTCGCCAACGGTGACCAGATTTTGAGGCATGGTCTCCAGTTCTGAGACATTGCGGTTCAGCTTTTCATTGATTTTCTTCACAATATCAGGCAAGCATTTTGCTATGCTTTGCGACTGTATTCGCATCAACTTGTTTGCCAAAACAGGGATGCCAACTATCGATTTATCGATCTTGGAAAGCAAATGATGGGATTCGAACAGATTCGCCTCTGCTGCGCGAGCCTCCTCATATGTCTCCGACCCAATACGATTCCTCACGCAAACGTAACCGAGCCCAATGTTGACGTCGTCAGCAGTTACTTTCTCAAGAAGGCCCTCCGGCGACTTATCAGCCTTGGTGACAACCGCCAATGTCCTCTCGCCTTTGCCGTCCACCTGCTGCGACATCCGGATGGACTCGCAGGTCGGGAAGTCGACACTTGCGGAGAGTACATTAAGAATAATGCTCTCCGACGGCTTTATATACTGCATTATAATGGCAGAGATCTGCTCGTAGATGTTCTCAGGCTGGCCGTGCACGGGTACTCGGGTGATGCCGGGCAGGTCCACCATGGTGAGATCGGGCACGCCCTTCTTTCGGACAACAAGGGTGAGTGGCGTGTCGGATATGCCTTTGCCGGAGCCGGCGATCTCAGCCGTCGCGGACTCGATGGCAGAAGTGATGGAAGACTCGGAGGTAGGGACATGCTTGCCTTTGTACTCGAGGTGGAGTATCGGGGAGGGAAGGGAGGGGTCGTCTTGGAGCCGCATGATGAGGGGGACTCGAGTACATATGCCTTGCCCGCGGGGGAGACTGATGCCAGCAAGGGATTCTAAAACAGAGGATTTGCCGGAGGATTGGTCGCCGACGACGACGATCGTGGGAAGCTCGATTCCTTCCTGCATCACCTTGAGTTGGCGAAGGCGGTCGACGGCGTCGAGGAGGGGACGTATTTGGTCGTTGTACGAGCAGGTGAGAGCGTTTAGGGTTTGGATTTGTTTGCTGTCTTCGAAACAAGGAGGCGCCATTTGGGTCTGTTCGATATGCGATCACTCCGTTCTCTTCTCACTTCTCACTTCTCACTTCTCACTTCGCTGCTAACCTTTGTGTGAAGCATGGCTATTTATGCATATGTAAAGGCGTACCGTAATTAGTGGGGATGAAAGAAGTCTTTAAAATATAATAAAAATATATATTTTTTATAAAATAAAATTATATTCAGCAGCAACAATATAAAAATATAATTTATATATAAAGATTAAAGTGTTATTATATGTTTTTTTTTTTCAACAGTGATTTTTTTCAATTTGGCTTCTCGAAATATATTTGGCCGTACCAACGAATCTTCTATCAGACTGATTCTTATTCACTTTATTACAAAAGAACCTATTTTGGTTCTTTACTTCTCATGGAAGGAGCCCAATCTGAATGGACTTTCGGGCTGCTTATAACCCGGACAATGCCTTTGTTTCTTGCAAATAGAATAGAGGCTGGCAGCACTACCACTGCCTCTTTCCCCAAAATAGAATAGAAAGATTGCAGCCTTACAGCTTACTCATTATTTCATTGTCTGTTTCAGCAATCCCACCTGACGACCACCTTCTCAACTTGTGGTAGCAGCAGTTAACTTCATCTCTATACCAAATATATTAATTTATAATGACCATATTAATAATAATTATGCATTTAAATAATTTATTAACTGACGACCACCTTCTCAATTAATGTGCTATAGTGTCTTAAGATAAATATATTAGTATTAAATATGATTATATTAAGAAACTACATATTAAACTAATAAATTATAATCATGCATTTAATTAAGGAAAATAAGTTTTAACCATTGCGCTGTACAAGTGTTAATTTACGATTTAAAATTTTCAATTATAATATTTATTTAGTTTAGGAAATATATTTAGGAATAATCTCTATTGTAAACAATTTCTTTTAATTATAAAAATGCATACAAATTAGTTATTAATTATTATAATTCATTATTATTTGGTTATAATTCGTGTAACTTTTGATATGTTATATATTTGATCATTCTGAATGAATTGATATAATTTTATTACATTTTTATCATTTTAAATATGTGTATGAATATATCTATGTAAAATGAGTAGTAAAAATGTATACTCAAAATGGGTTGAAAAGAAATAAATTATGATTTGATATTTGAATATTAAAATGTAAAATGTGTTGAATTGATTAAAATAATTTATATATATTTGAATGTGATACTGATATGATATAAAGGATGTACTGATTGAAATCAAATATAATATAATAACCTCAAGTGACGTCATGATTGGAAGTCCTAAGGAGGTGAAGATTGATTGGAAGTCATAAGGAGTCGGGGTGGGGGGGTGTGGATTTATTTACAAAATTCAAGGGCAATTATAAGGAGTATATTGATTGAGAGTCATAAAGGGTGATTGATCTAGAGTCATAAATGCATAAGTAAGATATAAGTTACTCTCATCTAAATATCTGATACAAACAATATTTGATACTGATTTCTAAAATTAATATTGATTATGTTACTAACTAGATTTAATGATACATGTTGCGTCCTGGAGTATTCGCGGCGGTAGAGAAATATAAAGTTTAGCGTCTTAGCTTTGTACGAAAATCCGGCACGTAATCAGATAAGAGAGAGGGTGTGTAACATTTATAATACATCAAGCTTTTTACGTGAAAAAACCCTGAAAAGGGAGAAAAACCATGGGGCCTAGCCCAGTTTGAATGAATCACTAGTATTCACAGTTGATTACAAATGAGGCCCTTCTTTAGGGGAATGATTTAGCTTTTTGTACATTATATATAGTACATTACATGATATAGATACAAATAATCATTGTTGATGTGTTTGTTTAGTCTGAAGGACTATAGTCAGTGGGTGACGTAAGTCAGAAGGACCGTAGTCGACAGGCAACGGAGGTCGGAAGGACCGTTGTAAGTGGGCGACGGAGGTCGGAAGGACTGTAGTCGGCGGACGACGTAAATCAGAAGGATCGTAGCCGGCGGGTGATGGGGGTCGGAAGGACTGTTGTCTGACGACGGATGTCAAAAGGATGGCATCAGGTAGACATCCATCAATGGAAAAAATCCAGCATCGGATATATGCTCGATGAAAGTCAGACAATAGGCAGAAGTCTAGCGTCGGGTAGAAACTTGGCAACGAATGGAGGTCTGGCTTCGGGTAGAAGTCCGACGCCAGTTGGCGGCCAAGGAGAATTCTGAAGTTAGATGGTATTCGGGCCGAACTCCAGCGTCACTTGGAGGTCGGGCAGAATTCTGGCGTCACTTGGAGACCAAGCAGAATTCCGGCGTCACTTGGATAGAATTCCAGCGATGATGGTCGAGTTCTTCCCTCCTATCCTTCTTATCTTTTCCTTCTTCTCTTGCTTGGCCCCCTCTCAAGGGAAATGAAGAATCTATTTATAGATTTCTAGAGTGCATGTGTCACGACCCGACCCGAAACGAGACGGATCCCGTTCGCACCGGGCCGCGACGAGAGAAGCACTAACCAGGATCTAGCTTTGGAATTTGGTTCGCAACTGAATCTTCCAAATTATTTTAAACAAAACAGACAAACAAACACAGAGCTACTATAAATCATCAAATGCAGCGGAACAAAACATCTATCTTATTTCATTTCCTCAAAACAATCATCTACAACTACAGTACATGGCTTTTAGACAGAAAGAAAGACAGAACAGAAAAGACATGACTGTACAAAAATCAAAAGGTACAAAACAATACCTACACTGATCAGACTCTGAACTAATCCTGGACTTCATTCCCTTTCCCAGAACCTGAAAACCACCAGAAAGCATGGGTGAGCTCAACAGCTCAGCAAAGCAACAAACCTCCAATCAAAATCCTCAGAATCGCCAAACCAACACATCAGACAAATCCGTACAAAAATCAGAACGGAATCGGACAGATATCAAATCAAACAGAACTGTACGGAAATAGAAGTCATATCAAATCAGAAACAGAACAGATCAGACATATCAGATCAACAGAATCAGAATCGTACAGATCATATCGGAACAGAACAAAATCGTATCAGAATCATATATCAGATATCAGATATTTAATTAATAGCTAAATGTGCCCCCGGCACCAGAACAATAGCTGAGTAATTAATAGCTAAATGTGCCCACGGCACCAGAACAGATGTGCTTACAGCACCAGAACTTATAGTACCAGAATACATAAATAGTGCATATAGCACCTAAACAGATTTTTCTCGGATCCGGAACAGAACAGATATCAAAATGTATATTGAGCTCATTTAAGAATTCCCATTTCACTAACTGAATCTCATAGGATCCAGACCCCTTATAACTCCCTTTTTATAGCATATACAGATAGCATATCAAATCAGAAGAATTCCGGACAAATCAGAAATTACAAAAAAATCGGGCAGCACAACGGTAGTATACAGAATTTACACAATTTTCCGAAAAATCAAAATTCACCAAATTCGCACAGAATATAGATATCAACATTTCAGAACATTTATTCTACTGCACAGAGAATTTCCAATTTCACAGAAAAATCCAGTCGACTAAAAACACAGTCGAATTAAAAATACCCGGACAAAAATCTTCAGAAAATAACCAAAATATGCACACTCGGCACGTCAACAATATACAAAAACTTACGCGGTAAAAACTGAACCAATCAAAAGATACGGACGAAAATCACGAACAAAAATCAATTCCGGACAGATAATACCGCCAAACACGACGGTTCTGAAAATTGAGAAAGGTGGAATGTGCCTTACCTCGTACACAGCAATATCCTCAACATTCTCTTCGAACGAAAACGGCTCCGCGTCATCCCGAAATCAACTTTTCCAATTTTCTTCTTTTTCTCTTTCTCTCTCCTCAAAATCAGATTTTTTTTTTTTTTGATTTTCTCTCTCTTCAAAACGACTGAATTTCCTTAAGTAATCTTCAGATCGGATCGCCACATCGTCCCGGGACGATCCGACCAACTTGATCGTCCTGGACAGCTCCCAGGGCTGTTGTCCGGCCGATATTTTCTACAGTGCCAATCGGCCTAGCCGAAGTCTCGATCGGCCTGGACGATGCTTCCAGAAAAACACCTGGAACACTTCTGGGCAAATTCTGGAGCAAATCCTCAACTGATCGTCCCAGGACGATCTCTGGACGATACTGGAGCAGTTCATGCTATTACAATCTCCCCAACTCAGAAAAATGTCGTCCTCGACATTATCCAATCCAAACTCAATCAAAACAAGTACGGGTACGACTGTCTCATGTCAGACTCCTTCTCCCAAGTCGCTTCCCGTGCAGTCCAGTGCTTTCACTGGACTTTAACCATCAGAATCTGTTTATTTCTTAACTTCCGGACGTCGTGCGCCAAAATCAACTCTGGCTCTTCTTTGTACGCCAGATTCTCCTGAATCTCAACCTCATCAGCAGATACCTTCTTCCCAGAGTCGGATACCCACTTCCTCAGAGTGGATACGTGAAACACGTTATGCACATCAGGCATAGAATCCGAAAGCAATAGTCTGTAAGCAGCTTTTCCAATCCTTTCCAAAATTTCAAAAGGACCAACATACCTTGGACTAAGCTTGCTCACCTGACCAAATCTGCTCACACCTTTCATCGGGCTGACTTTGACATACACAAAGTCACCAATCTGAAACTCAACAAACCTGTGCTTCTGATTGTAATACTTCTGCTGTCGATCTTGAGCAGCTTTCAATCTCTCTCTTATCAAATTGATCTTCTGAGCAGTTTCATCAACAAAAGTGGCCCCCAAAGCCTGTCTATATCCAACCTCCGTCAGAGTCAAAGGAGTACGGCACTTCCTGCCATACAGAGCCTCGTACGGTGCCATACCGATACTAGACTGAAAACTATTGTTATAAGCAAACTCAATCAGCGGGATATGATCTTCCCAGCTTCCGCCAAAATCCAAAACACAAAGCCTCAACAGGTCTTCCAGCACCTGAATAGTCCTCTCAGACTGTCCGTCGGTCTGAGGATGAAAGGCTGTACTGAAATGCAATTTCGTACCCAAGCCTTGCTGAATGCCTTTCCAAAGTCTGGAAGTAAAACGTCCATCTCGATCAGATACGATCACGCGAGGCACACCGTGCAATCTGACTATCTCTTTCACATAAATCTGTGCCAAGCGATCAACTGAATCCGTCTGTCTGATCGGAAGAAAATCGGCGGATTTCATCAATCGATCTACAACCACCCAAATAGCGTCATGCCCTTGTCTAGATCGAGGAAAACCCATCGCAAAGTCCATCGTTACCTCCTCCCATTTCCACTCAGGGATAGGCAACGACTGCAACAGTCCACCTGGTCGCTGATGCTCTGCCTTCACCAACTGACAGGCTTCGCATCTCGACACAAACTCAACTACGTCCTTCTTCATTCCAGGCCACCAGAACAAAAGTTTCATATCAGCGTACATCTTACCACTGCCTGGATGTACAGTGTAGCCTGAATGATGAGATTCATACAGAATCTCCTGCCTCAAATCTCCAAACACAGGTACCCACAACCTGTTCTTACAGAAAATAACACCAGAATCAGAAATTCGAAGTTCAGGAGTCTTACCAGATCCAATCTGAGCAATCAACTTCGAATAATCAAAATCTGACTTCTGGGCTTCTTTTATTCTCGTCTCCAAGGAAGACTGAATACTCATCTGAGCCAACTCCAAACCACTGGAGGAAATCACCTCCAACTGCAATCGTTCCATATCACGAAGCAGAAAGTCATCAAAAGTAAGCTGAATACCTGATAATCCAGAAGACTTCCTGCTCAGAGCGTCCGCTACTACATTCGCCTTACCAGGCTGATACTGAATAGTCAAATCATAGTCCTTGATCAACTCGAGCCATCTTCTCTGTCTCAAATTCAGATCCTTCTGAGTAAAAATATACTTCATGCTCTTATGATCAGTAAAGATCTCACATCTGACGCCATACAGGTAATGACGCCAAATCTTCAAAGCAAAAACTACTGCAGCTAACTCCAAATCATGTGTCGGGTAATTATTCTCATGTGGTTTCAACTGTCTCGAAGCATAAGCAATTACCTGACCATGCTGCATCAGGACACAACCCAGTCCTTTCAGTGAAGCATCACTAAACACCTGAAATCCTTCCGTACCTGACGGAAGTGCTAGTACCGGAGCTGAAGTCAGACAATCCTTCAATCTCTGAAAACTCATCTCACACTCCAGTGTCCAAACAAAAGGTACTGACTTCTGCGTCAGTCTCGTCAGAGGCGTCGAAATCTGTGAAAATCCTTTCACAAACTTCCTGTAATACCCAGCCATGCCCAAGAAACTACGTACCTCAAATACCGTAGTCGGCCTTGGCCAATCAGCAACTGCCTGAATCTTCTGGGGATCTACAGAAATGCCTTCTCCGCTAATCACATGCCCCAGAAATGAAATGCTCTTCAACCAGAATTCACACTTAGAGAATTTGGCATACAGCTGATGCCTCCTCAAAGTCTCCAACACAATCCTCAAATGTTTGGCATGATCATCCTCAGAAGCAGAATATACCAGAATATCGTCAATGAAGACGATCACAAACTGATCCAAATACTCCCTGAATACTCGGTTCATCAGATCCATGAAAATAGCAGGCGCATTGGTTACCCCAAAAGGCATAACCAAAAACTCGTAGTGCCCGTACCGAGTACTGAAAGCTGTCTTCACCACATCAACTTCCTTTACCTTCACCTGATAGTATCCGGATCTCAAATCAATCTTCGAAAATACCGAAGATCCGGAAAGCTGATCAAACAAGTCGTCAATCCGAGGCAAATGATACTTGTTCTTGATCGTGACCTTGTTTAAATCTCTGTAGTCAATACACATACGGAGTGTACCGTCCTTCTTCTTCACAAACAAAATAGGTGCTCCCAAGGACGAAACACTAGGACGTACAAAACCTCTGTCAACCAACTCCTGAAGCTGAACTTTCAACTTAGAAAGTTCTTTCGGTGCCATCCTGTACGGAGCTTTTGATATCGGAGCGGTACCCGGAAAAACATCGATAGAGAACTCCACATCTCTATCCAGAGGTAAACCAACCAACTCCTCAGGAAAAACATCAACAAACTCCCGTACCACAGGGATCTCAGAAACAGAACCAACCTCCAGGTTCAGATCCCGCACCGAAGCCAAAAAGACTGGACATCCCTTCTTCCACATCCTGCTCACTTCCAACACAGAAACCAGACTGGAGAGAACACCTCGTAATCCCTGAAATACAACTCTCTCTCCAGCCATAAGCAAACTCACTTGCTTCTTCAGACAGTCTATCTGGGCTTCATACTGACTCAACCAATCCATGCCCAGAATCACATCATACGATGAAATCGGCAACCGAATCAAACTTGATTTCCACTTCTTGTCAGAAATCTCAATCTCACACAAACAAAACTGTCGAGCAATCAAAGGATTCCCAGCCGGTAAAATCACAGACAAAGAAATCGGAACCAAAAACGAATCCAAATGCAAAATCTCAAAACAGTGCTCGGATAGAAAAGAATGACTCGCTCCAGAGTCAAACAAAACACGACAGGACTGATCAGAAATGTGAATCGTACCTGTCACAACATCAGGAGCATCTCGAGCCTCCTGCTGACTCAAGCTGTAAACTCGGGGCTGAACTGGAACAGGGGCTGAAGCAACATAACTACTCTGCTCCCTCTAAACCGTAGGTGGTCTCCGTGGTGCAGAACTAGAACCACCACCTCTACCAGCAAATCCCTCAAGGCGTGGAGGAACAGTCCTCGGTCTTCCAGCTGCTGAACCGACAGGTCTAACAAAGCCCTCTGATCTGATCTCAGAACGCTGATCAAATCCCATCTGTGGACACTCTGCAATCCGATGTCCTGACTGACCACATCGGAAGCAAAGACCAGCCATCCTGTAGCACTGGCCCAAGTGTCGTCGTCCATAACTCTAGCACACAGGTGCCGAACTGACTGATCTAGAACTCGTCGTACTGGTAACAGTACCAGACGACCCTCCGCTCCTTCTGGAATCTCCAGATCCAGAACCAGAAACGAATCTCATCTTCCCAGAGGAACCACTGCCAGATGCCTCACCTCCAAATCTCTTCCTACTCGCAGTCCACCGCTGCTGAGTAGCCATCAGGTCGTTCTCTATCAGACGAGCTCGCTCCACAAGCTCAGTGAAGTCGGTGATCCGAAACGGTATCAGGGGCTGCCTCAAGATATCTCGCAATCCCCTCAGAAATCTGTAACACCTCTCAGCAGAAGTGCTAACCAGCTGCGGAGCGTACCTGGCTAATGCAGTAAACTCGGCCTCGTACTGCATCACCGTCTTGCTCCCCTTAACAAGCCTCAGAAAATTCTCCTGCATCTGCTGTCGTGCAGAAGGAGGAACAAACCAGTCTCGGAACACCTCAGTGAACTCTTCCCAGGTAATCAAAGAGTTCAGTCTGCCCTGAAATCTGGCTGCCTGCTGGCCTTCCCACCAGTGCTCAGCCTCACCGTCTAACAGAAAAACAGCCAACGGAACCTTCCTATCTGACGGATACTGCATCCCGTCAAAAGTCTTCTCCAATCTCCTCAGCCACTCCTCAGCAGCTCTGGGCTCAACAACGCCCTCAAATCTCGGAGGTTTCAACCTCAAAAACAACTGCAAATGTCTGTCAAGATCATCAGATCGGACAATAGAAGCTCTGCTCTGAGTCTCGCTCATCATCTGAGCAACGAGTGAAGCAAACTGAGAAAGCGTATCAGCACCGACCACTGAGGCTGTACTCCCCACTGGTGCTGCCTGATCGGCACTCTGCCCGTCTGTCATGTCTGGGTCTGACTGATCCATACAGAAAAATCCAGAAAATCCGGAAAACTATCACAAAAACAACACAATAAAAAGCCGAACAAACCAAAACTACCCCCCAGACAGACTTACTGATCACTTCCTATAGCTCTGTTTCACACAATTCCCAAATTCCAAAACCATTGCTCTGATACAAAAAAAAAGCTTGTCACGACCCGACCCGAAACGAGACGGATCCCGTTCGCACCGGGCCGCGACGAGAGAAGCACTAACCAGGATCTAGCTTTGGAATTTGGTTCGGAACTGAATCTTCCAAATTATTTTAAACAAAACAGACAAACAAACACATAGCTACTATAAATTATCAAATGCAGCGGAACAAAACATCTATCTTATTTCATTTCCTCATAACAATCATCTACAACTACAGTACATGGCTTTTAGACAGAACAGAAAAGCCATGACTGTACAAAAATCAAAAGGTACAAAACAATACCTACACTGATCAGACTCTGAACTAATCCTGGACTTCCTTCCCTTTCCCAGAACCTGAAAACCACCATTAAGCAAGGGTGAGCTCAACAGCTCAGCAAAGCAACAAACCTCCAATCAAAATCCTCAGAATCGCCAAACCAACACATCAGACAAATCCGTACAGAAATCAGAACGGAATTGGACAGATATCAAATCAAACAGAACTGTACGGAAACAGAAGTCGTATCAAATCAGAAACAGAACAGATCAGACATATCAGATCAACAGAATCAGAATCGTACAGATCATATCGGAACAGAACAAAATCGTATCAGAATCATATATCAGATATCAGATATTTAATTAATAGCTAAATATGCCCCCGGCACCAGAACAATAGCTGAGTAATTAATAGCTAAATGTGCCCACGGCACCAGAACAGATGTGCTTACAGCACCAGAACTTATAGTACCAGAATACATACATAGAGCATATAGCACCTAAACAGATTTTCCTCGGATCCAGAACAGAACAGATATCAAAATGTATATTGAGCTCATTTCAGAATTCTCATTTCACTAACTGAATCTCATAGGATCCAGGCCCCTTATAACTCCCTTTTTATAGCATATACAGATAGCATATCAAATCAGAAGAATTCCGGACAAATCAGAAATTACCCAAAAATCGGGCAGCACAACGGCAGTATACAGAATTTACACAATTTTCCAAAAAATCAAAATTCACCAAATTCGCACAGAATATAGATATCAACATTTCAGAACATTTATTCTTCTGCACAGAGAATTTCCAATTTCACAGAAAAATCCAGTCGACTAAAAACACAGTCGAATCAAAAATACCCGGACAAAAATCTTCAGAAAATAACCAAAATGTGCACACTCGGCACGTCAACAATATACAGAAACTTACGCGGTAAAAACTGAACCAATCAAAAGATACGGACGAAAATCACGAACAAAAATCAATTCCGGACAGATAATACCGCCAAACACGACGGTTCTGAAAATTGAGAAAGGTGGAATGTGCCTTACCTCGTGCACAGCAATATCCTCAACAGTCTCTTCGAACGAAAACGGCTTCGCGTCTTCCCGAAATCAACTTTTCCAATTTCTTTTTTTCTCTTTCTCTCTCCTCAAAATCAGATATTTATTTTTTTTTTATTTTCTCTCTCTTCAAAACGACTGAATTTCCTTAAGTAATCTTCAGATCGGCCCGGCCGATCGCCACATCGTCCCGGGACGATCCGACCAACTTGATCGACCTGGACAGCTCCCAGGGCTGTTGTCCGGCCGATATTTTCTACAGTGCCAATCAGCCTGGCCGAAGTCTCGATCGGCCTGGACGATGCTTCCAGAAAAACACCTAGAACACTTCTGGGCAAATTCTGGAGCAAATCCTCAACTGATCGTCCCAGGACGATCCCAGATCGTCCTGGACGATATTGGAGCAGTTCATGTTATTACAGCATGGCTCGTAAATATGTGAGAGATCAGGGGCGAATCGGGAGAGGTATGAATTGACATCCGATATTGAATCACATGATCGTGGACTGTTCATCAGACCTTTGAAGGTCTTAATGATGTCAGAATTTGGCGATCTTAGGCTCATTGGATTTGTCTTGTCGAGTTGCTCGATTCGACTATAAGCACATATGTTTGTAAACCGAGACGTTCAGTTTGACTGTAAGTTTGTTGAAATCGAAGTTCAGATGATTCCATATTTAATTTTTTATGTTTATGGCTTGATTTTTTCTCGTGATTCGTGCCTGATCAAGATAATTTTTTGATGACATATCAATACTATTGTTATACCGATAGAATGACTAATTGATTGATATATCACTGTACTTACTGTTGCCATTGTACTGTTTTTCTGTGACTATCACCAACTCTACTGACACTAATACAATTATTGACACTACTACTGATATACTACTATTATCATTATATTGATTCACTATATTTTGAACTAGTTGACTACAAGTATACGATCTCTCTTTTAATTTGCATTGATTTAATTATTCAATTTTAATTAGTGTTGGACTTTCATACTCATGATAAGAATTTAATGATTTCATGTAAAGAGCATGCAGCTTGAAGCTATGCAATGATACTAGAGTAGTTTTTATTTCACCTATTTGATTTATGTGTTTTTTTATAGCCAGTATGACTATTATATATATTATTTTGAACTTTAGATTATATAATTGAATGTAAATATTAATTAATAGAAATATAATTATATTTTTCATTGTTTATTTTATATTATGTAATGCAATTATTTAGCTCTTGACGTCAAATTGAACTTGTTGCAAATATATATATATATATAACATCAGCAATTTTCAGGATCACACATATGGCCATTCAAATGAAAGCCAAATATGTCAAGGCATAATGCCTGTGCCAAACATTACAATGTCAATTATAAATGGCTTCTTTACAATAACAATGGCCATAAATAATCTTTGAAGGAGACAATGAATTAGATGCAATGGCCATCTGTCACTTCTCAATAATCAACGTTTGGAAAAGAAGAAGAAGAAGATCCAAGTAGATAAGAAATTTATTGTTCTACAATGACATCACTATTTAAGGCATTGGGACAAACACTATGCATACACAACAAAGTTTCGATTTACGTTTATGAGTGATATATCAGCAAAAAATTATCTTGATCGGGCATGAATTTCGAAGCAAAATCAAGTTGGAAATTTTAAAAATTAAATCTGAGATCATATGAACTCCAATTTTAGCAAACTTATATTTGAACTGAACGTCTTGGAAATATGAAACCAACGACACCAAATTCAGCTCAATCCAAGCCTATATGAGTCTAAATCAAATACCTGAAGCATGTTTGGAAGGTTCAAACCATATATTGGATTATCAAACGGTTTTCAAAAGTGACATGCTTATAGTCAAATCGAGCGGCTCACCAAGACGAATCCAAGGAGCCTAAGATTACCAAATTCTAATATCATTAAGATAATCAAATTCCCAATAAACAGGCCAAGATCAAGAGATTCAACTTTGGTGGTCAATTCAAACCATTCCCAATTTATTCTTGATATTCTTATTTACTGGCTATGCCACTATCACAAAACTATAAATAGACATGTCATTTCCATAGAAGAGGACCCAAGAAAGATGAAAAAGAAAAGAACGAAGAGAGTTCCCTTGCCACTAGACCCCTCCTTGACCACCGCCGAATTTCTGCCTAGCCCCCAACAGACGTTGGATGCTTGATTTTTGTCTGGCCCCCAATGAAGCAGGATTTCTATCTGGCCACCAACTAACGCCGGAATTCTACCCGATCATCGATCGACGTCGGATTTTTGCCGGGCCACCAACTAACGTCAAATTTCTACCATACCACTGAATGACGCCGGTTTTTGCCCGACCACCTACTGAAGCAGGAATTGTGCCCGGCCATCGACTGACACTGAATTTCTGCTCAGCCATGAAATGATAAAGGGCAGAAATCCGACCACCAACTGACACCAGATTTCTGTCTGTCCACCAACTGAAGTCGAATTTCTGCCTGGCAAGCAACTAACGCCGGACTTCTGCCGAGCTGCCGACTGACACTAGACTTACACTCGGCCTCTGACTGATGCTGGACTTCCACTCGGCCGCCAACTGAAGTAAGACTTCCACCCAGCTTCCAATTATTTTTGCACTTCCACCCGACAAAGATCCTTCTAACCTCCATCATCATATTATTGTCTTTACAACCTTCGTCACCTGTCAACTACGGTCTTTCCGATCTATTTCGCCCGCCAAACAATGGTCATTTTGACCTCCGTCGCCCACTGACATTGATCTTTCTAATCGAAGATGATCTTTCTGACCTTTGTCGCCCACCGACTATGGTCATGTCGATCAAACAAACATATCAATAGTAATTCTTCCAATTTCCACCGTGTAGTGCATTTTATATGATATATATTTGTTGCATCAAACCAAGGCCTTCCCTCCAATGAAGGGCCTCATTCGTAATCAACTGTAAATACTAATGGATTCATTCAAATTGAGCTAGGCCTCGTGATTTTTCCCCTTTTCAAGATTTTCCACGTAAAATTCTTGGTCTCTTACAAATATTGCACCTTATCTTATCTGATTATGTGTTGAATCTTCGTACAAAACTAAAACATTAAACTTTATAATTCTCTACCACCGTGTATATTCTAGGACGCAACAATGAGAATGATTTCAAGCTTTGAACCATGACATAATATGAGAAAGAATGAGATTGCCTAGTGCAGTCTGCAATCTTCATTGCCCGCCGATTACAGTCCCTTCAGCCACCGTCATATCATAACCCTACTTAATATAACCCTATGCTATACATGCCGCACATCTCTGTTTGTGTCATGACTAATGCCAAGATCCTGTTGAAGAAGTAATGAAATAAACTTTCAATTTATTACAATACAAAACCACTACTACTGAATATAGAAGCACATAACTTAAACGCATAATATTTAGAACATCCAATTAAACAAGGATTGATGTTAGATAAAACAGGACAACATACTATTTTAGCTATTAGCTAACAACTCCCAGCCAAACCATACAAAAAAGCAAGCAAAAAAAGATGAAAGTGCTACTTAATCAGCGGCCTTAACGGCAATCCTGTCAATAATCTTCGCCACTACCTCCTTCGATTCCCTCAGCAGCTGAATACTCTTCCTTAAACGCTCCCTCTTCCCGGAAATTGCAGGAGACTCCTCCAACATCTTCTCAATACAATTCATAGACCGGCCACCGACCACATCGTTCATGATCTCTGTTTCAAGCTCATTTTCGACAAGTTTCTTCACATCATAAGCTATATTTAAAGCCAAAACATCCACCAACCTCAGCACCACACTCTTCCAATACGAAATTTGCCTCATCCTTATATCAAATGCTTGTTCTACAACAACATCACGCCTTCCCCGCAGATGAGACACATCCACTTCACCAACAGCTTTAAGGATTACTTTTGTAGGTGTAAAGTTATTGTGAACAACTTCCATGAAGCGTTCTTGTTGCTCCATTAGCTCCACCCACTTCTTCATATAATCAGGACTAAAAGTAAAGTCCGTAACTTTTTCCATTTCTATAATTTCTTTTACATTCCGGATCGAGCGTCCCCTCATTTTCTCAATAAGATTGAGTGCCGCCCTTCTGCTGCACGCCTGAAGAGGTGGATAATTCTCCGATGCCTCGTCAAGAACTGCCACCACTAAATCTTCTAAGTAAATCCATACCTTTTCAACAAAATCCTGCGGGATGCTCGAGACCTCTTTTACCCTCTTCTGAAGCAGAATCAAAAAAGCTGTTCGAGGAAGAAAGTTGGGCAGCCAAATGCCTCTATTCTCTTCCAACACCTCAATTTCCTCCAATAAGAAAGCCGCCTCCTTAGTCGGGATATTATCCGGCAACGCCGCAGCATAAGCATTCAGCATTTCAGCCAGGCGCGCTGTGCCATGCATTTCTTTATCATCCGGAAAATCGTCAAATTCTCCTCTTATTAGCAACTTCCTGAGCACCTCCTTAGTTTTGCTGATGATCTGCATGAACGCTCTCATCGCGTCGCCAACGGTGACCAGATTTTGAGGCATGGTCTCCAGTTCTGAGACATTGCGGTTCAGCTTCTCATTGATTTTCTTCACAATATCAGGCAAGCATTTTGCTATGCTTTGCGCCTGTATTCGCATCAACTTGTTTGCCAAAACAGGGATGCCAACTATCGATTTATCGATCTTGGAAAGCAAATGATGGGATTTGAACAGATTCGCTTCTGCTGCGCGAGCCTCCTCATATGTCTCCGACCCAATACGATTCCTCACGCAAACGTAACCGAGCCCAATGTTGACGTCGTCAGCAGTTACTTTCTCAAGAAGGCCCTCCGGCGACTTATCAGCCTTGGTGACAACCGCTAATGTCCTCTCGCCTTTGCCGTCCACCTGCTGCGACATCCGGATGGACTCGCAGGTCGGGAAGTCGACACTTGCGGAGAGTACATTAAGAATAATGCTCTCCGCCGGCTTTATATACTGCATTATAATGGCAGCGATCTGCTCGTAGATGTTCTCAGGCTGACCGTGCACGGGTACTCGGGTGATGCCGGGCAGGTCAACCATGGTGAGATCGGGCACGCCCTTCTTTCGGACGACAAGTGTGAGGGGCGTGTCAGAGATGCCTTTGCCGGAGCCGGCGATCTCAGCCGTCGCGGACTCGATGGCAGCAGTGATGCCAGATTCGGAGGTTGGGACCTGCTTGCCTTTGTACTCGAGGTAGAGTATAGGGGAGGTAAGGGAGGGGTCGTCTTGGAGCCGCATGATGAGGGGGACTCGGGTACATATGCCTTGCCCTCGGGGGAGACTGATGCCAGCAAGGGATTCTAAAACAGAGGATTTCCCGGAGGATTGGTCGCCGACGACGACGATCGTGGGAAGTTCGATTCCTTCCTGCATCACCTTGAGTTGGCGAAGGCGGTCGACGGCATCGAGGAGGGGACGTATTTGGTCGTTGTACGAGCAGGTGAGAGCGTTGAGGGTTTGGATTTGTTTGCTGTCTTGGCAACAAGGAGGCGCCATTTGGGTCTGTTCGATATGTGATCACTCCGTTCTCTTCTCAGTTCTCACTTCGGTGCTGGCCTTTGTGTGAAGCATGGCTATTTATGCATGTAATGGCTTACTTTTTCCGAAATAGCATTTTAATATAAAATTTTTCAAAAAATGGCTTTTTTTTTTCTTTTTTTTTTTTTGTTTTTCGAAATATTAATTGCTTTCCCAAAAAAAAAAAAAAAGAAATATTAATCGCCGAATCAACGAATCTTCAATCAGACTGACCAATCCCAGTCACTTTATTCCAAAAGAACCAAAGAGGCTCTTTACTTCTCATGGAAGGAGCCATTCTGAATAAACTTTCGGTCCACTTTTAACTCGGACATGCAACGCTTTTGTTTTTTATTTTAAAGGTTTTTATTTTTAAGGTGCTGTTTGATCGCCTCAAAACAGAACTATAATATTGATACGGCATCACAAAATTAGCTTGATCGGGCACGAATCTCGAGACGAAAGCTAGTTGGAAACTTCAAAAATTAATTCCGAGAGCACCCCAACTCCGATTTCAGCAAGCTTATAGTCGAACTGAGCGTCTCGGAAATACGAACTCAACGACACCAAGATCAACCCAATCCGAGCCCAAATGGGTCCAAATCATGGATCCAAAGTGCTGTTGGAAAATTCAAACAGCAATTTGAGTTACCAAACGGTCTCCGATTTTTACGAGCTTATACTCGAATCGAACGGCTCGACGAGACGAATCCAACGAGCCTAAGATCGCTGAATTCTGACATCATTAAGGCCTTCAAACGGCCAACAAACGGTGTACGATCGTAGAATTCAACATCGGCCGTCCATTTGACCACTCCCTATTCGCCCCTGATCTCATGCCTATTTACGGGCCATGCCACTCCAGAAAATCTATAAATAGAGCCCTCATTCTTCACAAGAGGGGACTCAAGCAAGAAGAGAAGGAAGGAGCTCCTCCTCAGCAGCCGCCGGACCACCGCCGGACCACCGCAGGACCTCGCCGGACCACCGCCGGACCACCGCAGGAACCTCGTCGGACCACTGCCGGACCACCGCAGGAACCTCGCCGGACCACCGCAGAACCTCGCCGGACCACCATCTTAAGGCCTGATGTTCAGCCCCTACGTCCTACTGAAGACCCGACGTCCTGCCAAAGACCCGACGTCTCATTCAAGGCCCGACACTCAATCCCTACGTCCTGCCAAAGATTCGACGTCTTGTTCAAGGCCCGACGTTAAGTCCCGACGTCCTACTGAAGACCCAACGTCCTGCTGAAGACCTGACGTCCTGCTTAAGACCCGACGTCCTACTCAAGGCCAGACCATCAACATCCGATCTTCCAAGTTACACTGGGACTAACACCTGACTCCTTATCTCCTTCCGCCTACGGTCCTTCTGACCACTGTCGCCTAATTCGGTCTGTCCGACCTCCATCACCAGACAACGGTCTCCGGCCGACTACGGTCTCCTGCCGACTACGGTCTCCGGCCGACTACGGTCTCCGGCCGACTACGGTCTCCGGCCGACTAAGGTCTCCTGCCGACTACGGTCTCCTGCCGACTACGGTCTCCGGCCGACTACGGTCTCCTGCCGACTACGGTCTCCGGCCGACTACGGTCTCCTGCCGACTACGGTCTCCGGCCGACTACGGTCTCCTGCCGACTACGGTCTTCTGCCGACTACGGTCCGTCAGGCCAAACAAACCTGTATATGTAACTCTTACCATATAATGCAATCTATATGATGTACATTTGCTACATCAATCCAAGGCCTTCTCCTAAGGAAGGGCCTCATTTGTAATCGACTACAAATACTAGTGGATTCATTCAAACTGGGCCAGGCCCCGTGGTTTTTCCCCCTTTTTTAGGGGTTTTCCACGTAAAAACTCTGGTGTCACTTATGAATGCTACATCCTCTCACTTATCTGATTGTGTGCTGGATCTTCGTACAACGCTAAGACGTTAAACTATATATTTCTCTACCGCCGCGAATATTCCAGGACGCAACAGTTTGGCGCCGTCTGTGGGAACGTGGTTCCCGAATGGGGGGCAACTTTTGCTCCAATCTCAAAAGATCACTCATAGCATCAATATCATAAGTAGCAGATGCGGACTGGGGGGCAACTTTGACTCAAACCATGGTCAAATAGATCCTCCAATACCTTCAACACCAAGTTTATATTTCAGGAATATCCGAGCAAACGCAAGGATACTTCAAATCAATTGCAAGCTTCATACAGTCTCTTGTTGGACTTCTACTCATTGAGCAAGGTCTTAACCTCGACCTCAAAAAGATAATAACGGTCTAAAGATAGACTTTCTTCACATTTGATTCGGGATATACGTGGCGTTCGCCCCCTCCCAATCAAAGCAAAATCAATCCCATGGGGATTCGATTCGACCTCTTTCATACAGGTTAACGTCGTCGAGCAAAGGCTCCGACATACAACCTCGGAAAGGTCTCACATCCTTGGTGGATTCTCCCGACCTCTTCCACACAGGTTAACGTCGTCGAGCAAAGGCTCCGACATACAACCTCGGAAAGGTCTCACATCCTTGGTGGATTCTCCCGACCTCTTCCACACAGGTTAACGTCGTCGAGCAAAGGCTCCGACATACAACCTCGGAAAGGTCCTACATCCTTGGTGGATTCTCTCGGCCTCTTCCACACAGGTTAACGTCGTCGAGCAGGGCTCCGGCATACAACCTCGGAAAGGTTTCACATCCTTGGTGGATTCTCCCGACCTCTTCCACACAGGTTAACGTCGTCGAGCAAAGGCTCCGACATACAACCTCGGAAAGGTCTCACATCCTTGGTGGATTCTCCCGACCTCTTCCACACAGGTTAACGTCGTCGAGCAAAGGCTCCGACATACAACCTCGGAAAGGTCCTACATCCTTGGTGGATTCTCTCGGCCTCTTCCACACAGGTTAACGTCGTCGAGCAGGGCTCCGGCATACAACCTCGGAAAGGTTTCACATCCTTGGTGGATTCTCCCGACCTCTTCCACACAGGTTAACGTCGTCGAGCAGGGCTCCGGCATACAACCTTGGAAAAGTCTCACATCATTGGTGGATTCTCTCGACATTTTCCACACAAAACTTTCGTCAGAGTTCTGCTCGTCAGCGGACTCCTACCCAATGTCGGACTTCTGCTCGTCGTCGGACTTCTGCTCGTCAGCGGACTCTGCTCGTCGTCAGACTCCTGCTCGTCGACGAATTCTCGTCGGTCTTCTACCCGACGTCGGACTTCTGCTCGTCAGCGGACTCCTGCTCATCGTCAGACTCCTGCTCGTCGACAAATTCTCGTCGGTCTTCTACCCGACGTTGAACTTCTACTCGACGTCGGACTTCTGCTCGACAGCGGACTTCTACTCGACGTCAGACTTCTGCCCGCCAGCGGACTTCTACCCGACTGCGGACTCCTACTCGTCGCCAGACTCCTGGTCGTCGACGAATTTTCGTCGGTCTTCTACCCGACGTCAGACTTCTGCTCGTCAGCGGACTCCTACTCGACGTCGGACTTCTTATCGACAGCGGACTCCTACTCGTCGTCGGACTTCTGCTCGTCAGCGGACTTCTACTCGTCGTCGGACCTCTGCCCGTCGACGAACTTTCATCGGACTTCTGCCCGAAGCCGTACTTCTACATGACGTCGGACTTCTCCTTGTCGTCGAACTTCTGCTCATTAGCGAACTTCTACTCGTCGTCGGACTTCTGTCCGTCGACGAACTTTCATCGGTCTTCTTCCTGAGGCCGTACTTCTACATGACGTCGGACTTCACCTTGTTGTCAAACTTCTGCTCGTCAGCGGACTTCTACTCGTAATCGGACTTCTGCCCGTCGACGAGTCTTTATCGATCTTCTACCCGACGCTGCACCTCTACCGGACTTCATACTTCTACCAGATGTCGGACTTCTACCAGTTAATAGACTTTCGTCGGTCTTCTACCCGACGCTGTATGACTACCCGATGTTGAATTCATGCATGTCATCATACTTCTCCCCGATGCTGGAAGTTTGTCCGTCATTCCAACCTCTCTCCTTACAACGGTCTATCCGACCTCCATTGCCAACCACCAAACATCGGAACTCCACAAGATCTCTCGAAGAAAAGAGGGATAAGGAAAAATCTCTGGACTTCCTTGCCAAGAGAGGGGCCTCGAAAAATCGAGGGTCGAAAAATCGAGGGAATGCCTCAATGGCAAGGACAGAGGGAGAAGAGAAGGAGGAGAAATCTCCGGACTTCCTTGCCAAGAGAGGGGCCTCGAAAAATCGAGGGAAGGCCTCAATAGAAAGGACAGAGGGAGAAGAAGAAAAGAAGAAGAAAAGAAAAGAAGAAGAGGAGAAGGGCAATTTTTCTAAAAGCCTAAGGGGCCTATTTATAGTTTTTGTGAGTGAAGGGGGGAAGTTTCTAGAGTTTTCTAGAATTCTTAAAAAATTTGAATTTTTCTGAATTTTTTAGAATTTTTTCGGAATTTTTTGGATTTTTTTTGGGATTTTTTCGGATTTTTTAATCCCATGTGGGTCCCCCCCAAAAAAAAAAAAAAAAATTTGCCTATGTCGGTTTAACAAAGGCGGTTTAAAAAAAAAAAAAAAAAAAAAATGAACCGCCATTCAAGGGGCGCCTCACGCGCGCCCCTTCAGCCCGCTGACGCGGGCTATCGCCGGCGCGGCGCCGCCGGCGGCTGCGGCCGGCGGCCGGCCGGCAGGCAGGCCGGTTCGGCCGCCTAAGTGTCCCGGGCTGGATTTTCGGCCCGGACGGTCCGATTCGGACGTTTTTGGGGTCCCCGGATACGTTTTTCGACGTTCCGGACTCGATTTCGACACTTTTGAAGCTCAACGGGGCCTCTAGGATCAAGTTCGAGCAAACCATTAATTTTTGGAACGCAATTTTTTGCGATTCGGTAAGTGTAAAATTTCGGAACAAGTATTTTCGGACTCATGGAGCTTCGATGTCCGAAAATAGGGGGGCAACTGATACGGCATCACAAAATTAGCTTGATCGGGCACGAATCTCGAGGCGAAAGCTAGTTGAAAACTTCAAAAATTAATTCCGAGAGCACCCCAACTCCGATTTCAGCAAGCTTATAGTCGAACTGAGCGTCTCGGAAATACGAACTCAACGACACCAAGATCAACCCAATCCGAGCCCAAATGGGTCCAAATCATGGATCCAAAGTGCTGTTGGAAAATTCAAACAGCAATTTGAGTTACCAAACGGTCTCCGATTTTTACGAGCTTATACTCGAATCGAACGGCTCGACGAGACGAATCCAACGAGCCTAAGATCGCTGAATTCTGACATCATTAAGGCCTTCAAACGGCCAACAAACGGTGTACAATCGTAGAATTCAACATCGGCCGTCCATTTGACCACTCCCTATTCGCCCCTGATCTCATGCCTATTTACGGGCCATGCCACTCCAGAAAATCTATAAATAGAGCCCTCATTCTTCACAAGAGGGGACTCAAGCAAGAAGAGAAGGAAGGAGCTCCTCCTCAGCAGCCGCCGGACCACCGCCGGACCACCGCAGGACCTTGCCGGACCACCGCAGGAACCTCGTCGGACCACTGCCGGACCACCGCAGGAACCTCGCCGGACCACCGCAGAACCTCGCCGGACCACCATCTTAAGGCCTGATGTTCAGCCCCTACGTCCTACTGAAGACCCGACGTCCTGCCAAAGACCCGACGTCTCATTCAAGGCCCGACACTCAATCCCTACGTCCTGCCAAAGATTCGACGTCTTGTTCAAGGCCCGACGTTAAGTCCCGACGTCCTACTGAAGACCCAACGTCCTGCTGAAGACCTGACGTCCTGCTTAAGACCCGACGTCCTACTCAAGGCCAGACCATCAACATCCGATCTTCCAAGTTACACTGGGACTAACACCTGACTCCTTATCTCCTTTCGCCTACGGTCCTTCTGACCACTGTCGCCTAATTCGGTCCGTCCGACCTCCATCACCAGACAACGGTCTCCGGCCGACTACGGTCTCCTGCCGACTACGGTCTCCGGCCGACTACGGTCTCCGGCCGACTACGGTCTCCGGCCGACTAAGGTCTCCTGCCGACTACGGTCTCCTGCCGACTACGGTCTCCGGCCGACTACGGTCTCCTGCCGACTACGGTCTCCGGCCGACTACGGTCTCCTGCCGACTACGGTCTCCGGCCGACTACGGTCTCCTGCCGACTACGGTCTTCTGCCGACTACGGTCCGTCAGGCCAAACAAACCTGTATATGTAACTCTTACCATATAATGCAATCTATATGATGTACATTTGCTACATCAATCCAAGGCCTTCTCCTAAGGAAGGGCCTCATTTGTAATCGACTACAAATACTAGTGGATTCATTCAAACTGGGCCAGGCCCCGTGGTTTTCCCCCTTTTTTAGGGGTTTTCCACGTAAAAACTCTGGTGTCACTTATGAATGCTACATCCTCTCACTTATCTGATTGTGTGCTGGATCTTCGTACAACGCTAAGACGTTAAACTATATATTTCTCTACCGCCGCGAATATTCCAGGACGCAACAAATATATTCTGAATAAAGTGTAAAGTAAATATTCACCAAAAAAAAAGGTGTAAAGTAAATAGATATATTAAGAATATTTTAGAATTCAAATGGATTCACCAAAAAAAAAGGCGAGCGGGCAGTCGTGCGGGCAGCCTCGGGCGTGCAGGCAGGTCCGTGGGCAAGGGTTCGAATGGATTTTCGAGTTGATCTGGCAACCCGTCATATCAAGTCAACTCAAACCCGACCCATTTTTCAAACGGGTCGAATTCGGGAAGCTGAACCTGACCTATTTTGGAAATGGGTCGGGTCTCTCTTAAAAATTTCGGGTCAAATTCGGGTCGAAATTTTTTGTCGTATCAAATATTGACACCCCTACTATTTAGCATAGATTCAAATAGCAAACATATTACTTTAAAGTTTAAAAATAATACTAATAATTTTATTATTTATTTTTATTAAAAGCTTCACCACCAAAAATACTAGAAATTAATCTTTTATTTTTAAAGAATGTTTAGCAAATGTAATCACCTATATTACTCTAATACAAAACTTTATTATTATTTTTTTAATTTTTTCTCTTTTTCTATTATTTTCTCTTTAGCTATCCTATTTTCTCTTTTCACTTTTTTTTTTTTTTTTTTGTTTAAATTTATGATAGGGAACGGCTTACTATATGCTAGCTTCTTTTAATGTGGATTTATTATTTTGAAAAATCTGAAAATAACATTTAAATTTAAAATTTATTAATTCACAGTTATTAATAACAAAATAAATAAAATTTTAAATTTTATAGTTTTTAAAAGAGAATTATTCGAATAGAAATTCTGAAATTGTTTAATAAACAAAATAAGTTAGTGTCACTATTATTTTACTTTTTTTATATGTGTACCGTAGAGATGATATAAATTAAAAAAAAATAGGTTTCATACTTCAGAAAAAATCATCTTCATCAAGACATTAAATTGAGCAAGAAATTTTCAAAATAAAATTTGGGACCATCTAAATTCCAACCAATGGGGCGGTCGATGGTGACAAAGCAATGGAGCGAACGAAACAAAATAGGGAGCGAACGATCGGCGCCTGATTTTAGTTGGAGCGAGAGCAGGGAGCGAACTAATTGCGTCTGATTTCAGTTGGAGCGAGAGCATGGAGCGAACTAATGGCACCTGATTTCAACCGAGAGAAAAAAAAAAAGAGCAAATGACTAGCACACTAAGGGAGAGAAATGAACGAACAAATAGGGCTTGTTGTGCGTGAAAAGAGATCAATTAGGGCAAATTAACAAAATGAGATGTCAAATTACCAAATAACCCATATTTTAAAGGTTTTTTAATTTTTTTGATGGTGAGCAATTGGCCCCTGGGCTATGAACAGTTCCTCCCCTAGTCATACATGCCAATGCCAACAGACATTGAGATGATGGATATAAAAATATTGAGTGGTAGATATAATATTTTTGTAGTATGTGCTGACCAACTTAGGCTTTTAGTTAGAGAAATAACCAAAATGACTTGTCCTCAATCTATAATTTGATTGTATTAACTTCAGCCTAGTTTCATTTCATTTGATAGCTTATATGACTACATAGGATTAATGCTTGGTTATGTCGTGTGTAGCCTAATAGATTGCTACCTTTGTCTATAAATAGATAGCTATTGACTGTATAAGGGAGATTTGGAGATGAATAATATGAGTAGTTTTTTAGTTTCTATATTCGAAGGATTTCAGATGGTGATCCCTCTTATGAAGGAGTTTTTGGTTATATGTGGGCTGCAAGTTCCTACAGCTCATCTGTTGTATCCATCGCCGCATCACCCCTCTAATACTTAATTAACTACAAGTGCACACAACATAGCTTTTTATGTCGTTCGAAATCGTATATTTTATATTTTATTACACCGTAACCAATTTTATGCTATCTAATTTATAAATTAAAAGACATTCTTTTTTTTTTTATCTAACAGTTCGCTTAAGCTTTGATCATTTTACCTTAAAAAGAAAATATTTATATAAGCCCACCAGACAACATATAGGAGCAGCTTCAACAAAAGAACCTATCGAAACATAAACAAACTTACCCAAAAAAGAGATAAAAATAGAACAATAAAGGATAAAGGATAACTTAAACCAGCAAAAACATGACAAAATGACGTCAAGACTAGCCGAGGAAGACGACGAATAATACTACTCAATCAGCGCCATTAAGAGAAACTCTATCCATAATCTTCGCTACCACCTCCTTCGACTCCTTCAGCAGCTGAATGCTCTTCCTTATTCGCTCCCGCTTCCCAGCAGTTGAAGGAGACTCCTCCAGCATCTTCTCAATCCCATTCATCTTCTGTCCGCCGACCACCTCATTCAAAATCTCTGTTTCAAGCTCATTTTCTACTAATTTCTTCACATCGTAGAGAATATGCAGAGCCAAAACATCAACCAACCTCAACACCACAATCTTCCAATAAGAAATAAGCCTCATCCTCATATCAAATGCCTGTTCAACTATCACATCACGCCTCCCCCGCAAATGCGACACATCCACTTCACCAACAACTTTAAGGTTTATCTTTGTTGGCTTTGAAGAATCGTGAACAACTTCCATAAAAGGTTCTTGAAGCTCCATGAGCTCCACCCATATTTTCATATAATCTGGATTAAAAGTATAGTCCGTAACTTGCTCCATTTCTATAATGTCTTTTACGACATGGTTCGAACGCAGCCTCATTTTACTGATGAGATTTTGCGCGGCCCTTCTGTTGCACGACTGAAGGGAAGGATAGTTTACCGTTGCATCGTCGAGAACTCGAACAACCACATCTTCTAAATAACTCCATATCCTCCCAACGAAATCCAGGGGGGTGGTCGATACATCCTTTACCTTCTTCTGAAGCAGAGTCAAGAAAGCGGTTCTGGGAAGGAAGTTTGGAAGTCCAATGCCTCTTGCCTCTTCCAGCACCCCGATTTCTTCCAGCAAGAATGCTTCTTTCGTAACCGGAAAATCTTTCGGCAGCTCGGTGGCATAAGCGTTCAGCATTTCAGCTAGCCGCGCGGTGCCATGCATTTTTTTATCATCCGGGAAATCATCAAATTCTCCTCTTAGTAGCAGCTTCCTGAGCACCTCCTTCGCTTTGCTAATAATCTGCATGAAAGCTCTCATGGCGTCGGCAACGGAGGCCAGATTTTTAGGCATGGCTTCCAGTTCTGAAACATTGCGGTTCAGCTTCTCGTTGATTTTCTTCACAATGTTGGGTAACGATTTTGCTATACTTTGCGCCTGGATCTGCATCAGCTTGCTCGCCAAAACAGGAATTCCAACAATAGATTTATCTATCTTCGAAAGCAGAGGATGAGCTGCAAACAAAATCTTCTCAGCTACACGGGCCTCCTCATATGTCTCCGAACCAATACGATTTCTCACACAAACATAGCCTAAGCCAATGTTGACGTCGTCAGCTGTGACTTTCTCAAGAAGGCCCTCCGGCGACTTGTCAGGCTTGGTAACTACCGCAAGTGTCCTCTCGCCGGTGCGGTCGACCTGCTGTGACATCCGGATGGACTCACAGGTAGGGAAGTCTACACTTGCGGAGAGCACGTTAAGAATAATGCTCTCCTCCGGCTTTATATACTGCATTATTATGCCGGAGATCTGCTCGTAGATGTTCTCAGGCTGGCCATGGACAGGTACTCGGGTGATGCCGGGTAAGTCGACCATGGTGAGATCGGGCACGCCTTTCTTCCGGACGACCAGGGTAAGGGGGGAGTCGGAGATGCTTTTGCCGGAACCGGCGATCTCTGCCGTCGCGGACTCGATGGCGGCGGTGATGGCGGACTCGGAGACAGGGATCTGCTTGCCCTTGTACTCGAGGTGGAGTTTAGGGACGGGAAGAGTGGAATCGTCTTGTAGGCGCATGATAAGTGGGACTCGGGTGCATATGCCTTGGCCACGAGGTAGACTGATACCAGCCAGGGATTCTAAAACAGAGGATTTGCCGGAGGATTGGTCGCCGACGACGACGATGGTTGGAAGCTCGATTCCTTCCTGCATCACCTTAAGGTGGCGGAGGCGGTCGACGGCGTCGAGTAGGGGACGGATTTGGTCGTTGTAGGAGGACGTAAGGGCATTCATGATTTGTTTGCTGCTCTCTTTGGGAGAATTGGGCGGCATTGGCGTACTGTTGTACAAGAGATCACTCTGTTCTTTTACGCTGGAGTTCGCTTATGTGTGTAACAAGCGGTACATGGATATTTATAGATGAAGAAGACATTGACGAGCTGAGAGTAATTAAGCGAGGAAGACGAAAATGCGTATAGGGTGCTTCGACCATTGGAATTGACATCATTACTCCGTATCATACAGACTTCTCTCGCCGCCAAACTACTGAATCCTGCCGATTTCAGTGCGACGAGTTCGCTGCCCGAGCCGGACCAGAAGGCGAAGGAGTTGAATCTTAAAGATGGTTTTTTTATTTTTAATTCTTACGAAATATAATTTATTTTTCCCAAAAAAAAAAGATTAAATTTTTTTATTAAAAAATTTCTAACATCAAATTTTAATGATAGCTTTGGTGAAAATAAAAAATATTAAATTAGTTTGCATAAATAAATATATTTTTTTAAAGATATTTAGGAGAATATTGAATATGATGATATGTTAATACATAAAATTATATTTTAATTAAATTATAAGAAATAAATATTGGCTCATTGTATTTTAAATACAAGTAAAGATACCATAAACGCATCAAATTTCGACTTTTTTTTTTTTATATTACACATTCTTAAGTTTTTGTAATTTACTAAGATGAGAGTAAGAACATTGTAAAAAAATTAATAATTAGGCAAAAAAATAAAATTGGCATAGGAAACAAGTTAGATCAAAAAAAGAAGACTAGAAAGTTTTTATGTGAAAAATTCGGAGAGAGAAAAAATTTTGTGGTTTGACCTATTTATATCTAGGGATGTCAATTTTGGGTCACGAGTTGGATTCAGGTCAAACTCGGAACTGACCCGGGTTCAAACGGGTCGACCTTAACCCGACCCAGGTAGGTAAACGTGTCAAAAATTCGAACCCGGACCCATCCTGGCTGGTTTCTAGGTTAACCCGACCCAACACAGGTTGACCCGACTCGGACGCAGGCGTGAACGCGAGCGGACAGGTGAGCGCATGCAAGCAGGCGAGCTCGTGGGCAGCAGCGAGGCGTGCGCGGGCAGCAGTTGGCAGGCGGGCGTGAGGGCAACTCGGTCAGCGAGTGTGGGCGGCAGCTATCAGGCGGGCAGGTCGGGCAGCTGCGGGCAGTTCAAGTTAAACGGGTTGGCAGGTTGACCCGACAACCCGTTTGGTCAACCCGAACCTGACCCATTTTTCAAACTGGTCGAATCTGGGAACCCAATCCCGACTCGTTTTGAAATTGGGTCGGGTCCAACCCAGATTTTTCGGGTCAGATTTTCGTGCCGTGTCAAATATTGACACCCATAGTTATATCAATCTACTATATAATAGGAGATATACAAGCCCTTTATTTCTCATTGTTGTACGTAGTAGATGGGAGTAGTCATAGTATTTTTTTTTTTTTTTTTTTTTATAAATGTCATAGAAATCTGATGTCCAAATACAAACAATTATAAACCAATAATAAGGCGAGACATTGACAGAAGTCTGTAAATGATGGCGACGACTGATGGAGGTAGTGTTTAGCGATGATAGGCATAAAAATGAGAGAGTTTATTTAGTTCTCTTAGTTCTTCTCCTCCCGTTTTGTAGAGAATGAGGTCATATTTATAAATTTTTTGGGATTGACATTTTGATAAATTTGATCAAATTCAAAGCATTCCATCATACGATTCATATTGATATTCTTGATTATAGATTATTTATCAAATATTTGAATGTTTTAAAAATGCCAAAATAGATTGATCTTGGGCTCATAAGATTTGTCTCATCGAGCCGTTCAATTTGACTATAAGTATAAAATAAATAGAAGACATTTTGTCAATTAATTTATGTGCATAAACTTTCAAACATTATTTAATTGTTTGATTTGAGCTCATTTGGAATCCATTGGATCCTTTGTAGCATAAGTAGGTTCATCTAGTCGAGATGTTCATTGCAGCTATAAGTTTGCTAAAGTCAAAGTTAGGATGATCATGAATTTAATTCCAAAATTTTCTAATTCAAATAATGCCTTGAGATTCATGCCAATCAAGAGATAGTCTTATCAAAACTAATATTGAATTAATATAAATAACAAAAAATAAAAGGTATTTACCTGATGACTGAGAAGAAAATCAAATAAAATAAAGTTGATAAAAATTATAAAGGTATTACTTTATTAAAAAAAAGTATATAAATAAGAGAATATAAATAGTGAAATGAATAATTATATCTACCATACTCCCTATTTTAAATATTTATTTTCCTCAATTATTACGTGTTCATTGAATATTTATATGAAAATTAAGGGTGATAGTGAAAATATATAGATGGCTTAGTTACAATCCTTTATATCTTCTATCCTTGAAAGCAAAATATGCCCAGTCTGTGTCAGTTTTCTCCTTCATGGTCAACTCCAGTTGAGCTTCCAAGAAGTTGTTAACCAACTGACTTAGGCTTCATTTGAGGTGGCTTTCTAACTGCTTCTTCAAGCAATTTTTTTTTTAAAAAAAAAATATTTTTTGTACGAAAAAAATTGCTTATAAAAGCAGTAAGGAAGTCATCTCAAACGAAGCCTTAATTCCTAACACATCCATGCTTGAAAGTTTATGAGTCAGGCAATATGCCGATGAAAGGCTACCCTTGGGTAGTTGGGTGATTAGGTGTCATCTCGACATTGGGAAGGCGACAATCAAGATTCATTTTGTCAGATACAGATGGGGGATATCTTGAATTAGACGATCAAACACAATGTCGACCACAATAGTCTAACAACACACTCAACTAAATGGAGATCTGATGGTTTGACAGTGGTTTGCAAGGAGTTTTGTGACATGCTGATTATTTCTCAAGAAAGATCCGTTCAAGCACGTGCTCCTTCACCATGATTTATTATCGTATATATATGAGATGATGTTAATGAAAGCACTTCATTTTTTGCAATTAAAATTTCAAGTTCTTATGAAAATGAGAAGAAAATCATTGTATATATTGAAACACATCAGTCATCAACATATCCATCATTTCATGCACAAAATGCAAATGAGAAGAAAATCATGATTTATATGCTGTGATAAAAATAATATACCATGCATGCAAAAAAATGCTGGACTCTCTCTCTCTCTCTGTACCTTTTTAAGGGTTCACAATGCATTGGTAAGCCTTCTTCTTTAAAAAATTACGATGTGTTACAGTTTAATATTGTCATCATAGCCCCTAAAATGATCTTTAATTATAGGACTTGTGACAAAACGGTTTTTGGCAAAGGAAGACAATATCCTAAGTAGCTCAAAAAGCAAACGGATTTGCCAAAAGAGATACTCATTGATGTGGTACCGTTTAGCTTATTGTGTGCTGCAGGTTTAGGCTTTGGGGAAGTATCTCTTATTTTACCGTTAGAGTGCTTACTCCCACTACTTCCATAACTAATTTTAGTACTAAATGACACTTTTAGCCTTTTTCTCTGTTATAGCTTTCTTAGTATTGCTCCCTGCTCATATGCGGCGGAGGAGTTTGGC
The DNA here is from genome assembly GCA_016618105.1 of Dendrobium huoshanense. Taxonomy (NCBI): domain Eukaryota; kingdom Viridiplantae; phylum Streptophyta; class Magnoliopsida; order Asparagales; family Orchidaceae; genus Dendrobium; species Dendrobium huoshanense. Next base: position 55,779,804 of record CM028344.1, read on the forward strand.
TGTAGTAGACTTTTGATTATCCAATAACGAATTGCTGCTAAGCATTTTCACTATTACATTGGTTTGTTAGTTCTCTGTTTTTCCTCTTGTTTGCTTCCACAGCAAGTTGGTATCAGAGCTTGGAAGGAGCGGCAATGGCGGAGAGCAGTAGACGACCCGCTCTTGATGGAGATCAAGGCGAAGGCGCTCTGTGGGTGAATCAATCCCTGATTATCAAACAGTTGGAGGAGCTCAAGAATGAGTTTCGTCGATTCACCATGGAAGTGCGATTGGAGTTTCAAAGCATTAAGGACGGCGGCGGTAATGTCCATATACCGCAACCACCCGCTTCTCCAATCCATAGGGCAGTTCCTCGTCAGGGTAGAGGCGGACGACGGACGCGAAACGAGTTGCCAGAACTCTCAGACTCAGAAGTCGAGCCGGGCTTCCCACAGCGGGATGACATTTCGGACCCATGTGAAGGAGACTATCCGCAGTACTTTTCTCCTCCTCGGCAGCGGCATGAAGCTTGGCCGAGACAACCAGGTGAATTTCGGGTAAAAATGGATATTCTGTTTTTTGATGGAAAATTGCACATAAAGGATTTCCTGGATTGGGAACGTGCAGTGGAGACGTTCTTTGAGTATATGGATATCCCTCAAGACAAGCAAGTGAAATACGTCGCTTGTCGACTACGAGGTGGTGCGAGCGCGTGGTGGCAACAATTGTTGCAAGCTCGGCACCGAGAGGGAAGAGGCGACATCCGGAGTTGGGCCAGGATGAAGCAACTCCTACAGAGTCACTATTTACCCACAGATTATGATCAAATTCTCTACATGAGATTTCAACACTGTACACAGGGGCAGCGGAGTGTGAGCGACTACACGGAGGAATTTTACCGCCTTAGCGCACACAACAATTTGAATGAGACGGCCAATCAAATTGTAGCTCGTTATGTTGGAGGGCTGAAGGATTCCATCCAAGATAAGCTTGAATTAAATTCAGTGTGGTCACTTTCTCAGGCGGTTAACTTCGCACTGAAAGCTGAAATGCAGATCAATTGGCAAATCCGCTCCACGCCACAACACCGCCATGCCAATGACTTCGACTCATCGGACAATAGGGGCCACGGACCTAGTCAGAGTAACAATTTGAAGGCCACGCCGAAGGCATCGTCTGTGATCACTCCACCTCCACAAACTGGGGACAATAAGTCGGTGAATCGAATGAAAGCGCCAGTTCGCGATAATCCATATGGCCGACCGACTACATTGAAGTGCTTTAGATGCTTCCAACCAGGCCATAAATCGAACGAATGTCCGAATCGTCAACAGGTGCAGCTTCTTGAAGGGGATTTGGAGCATGTTACCACCACGGCTGACGCAGAGGATGATGAAGACTATGAGGAGGTAGCTGAGGATGAGGGGGAACCAGTTGTTTGTGTTCTCCAGAAATTGCTCCTTGCACTGAGCCAAAGCACCAAAACCCAGCGCAATGCTATCTTCAAATCAAAGTGTACTATCAAGGGGAAGGTATGCGATCTTCTGATCGACAATGGTTGCACATAAAACATCGTTTCTAAGGCCTTGGTTAATGCGTTGCAACTTAAAACCACAAAAAACCAAAACCCCTATAAGATTAGCTGGGTTAAGAAGGGCGTCAATATACCAGTTTCGGAGATGTGTCGAGTAAGTTTTTCCATGGGAAAACATTACAGTAGTGAGGTGCTTTGTGACGTCCTGGACATGGACGTGTGTCACATTATCTTGGGTAGGCCTTGGCAGTTTGATACTGGAGTAATTTATGATGGACGGGCTAATGCCTATGCTTTCGAATGGAAAGGCCGTAAGCTAAAATTGCTGCCCACTACACACCGCCCGGTCAACGAAGAATTGGATAGAAGGCCGGCTATGTGCATTGTCTCTAGAAATTCCCTCCTAAAAGCTGGCCGAGAAATGAGGGTGGTTATGGCAGTTGTCGTGGCTGAAGAAAACCATCCTACAAACGTTGCAAGCCATCCGCCAGAACTACTTCAGCTTCTGGAAGACTTTGCAGACACAATTCCTAACAATCTACCAAATGAGTTGCCACCCGAGAGGTCGGTCCAACATCAGATTGACTTGGTACCAGGGGCTACTTTGCCAAACTTACCTTACTACAAATTGAGCCCAGCAGAACATTTGCATTTACAGAACATTGTGGACGACTTATTGAATAAACAGTTGATAAAACCTAGCCTGAGCGCGTGTGCAGTGCCAGCTTTATTGGTCCCCAAGAAGGATGGGTCGTGGAGGATGTGTATTGATAGCCGAGCTATCAATAAAATTACTTTGAAGTATCGATTTCCAGTACCAAGGCTTGAAGACATGCTGGACTATTTGTCCGGGGCTACAGTATTTTCAAAGCTTGATTTACGAAGCGAATACCATCAGATCCGCATTCGACCTGGAGACGAGTGGAAAATCGCTTTTAAAACTCGCAACGGCTTATTTGAATGGCGTGTCATGCCATTCGGATTGTGCAACGCACTGGCCACATTCTTGAGATTAATGTCCGAAATCACAGACTGCTTGAAGGCTAGCACATTCAAGTGGGGAGTTGAGCAACAGCGGAGCTTTAATACACTCAAATCGGCACTCACAGAAGCCCCGGTTTTGGCAGCACCGAATTTTAGCAAACCTTTTCATGTGGATACTGACGCTTCGACGGTGGGGGGTTGGCGCCGTGTTGTCGCAGGATGGACGACCCGTGGAGTTCTTTAGCAAGAAGCTAAGTCAAGCCAGGAAAAAGTGGTCCGCTTACGAGCAGGAACTATGTAATATCACAATCTGCTCCAGTATCGTCCAGGACGATCTGGGATCGTCCTGGGACGATCAGTGGAAATACAGTTCCAGATTTTGCCCAGAATTGCTCCAGGTGATTTCCTGTAGGGATCGTCCAGGCCGATCGAGGTATCGTCCCGGGACGATCAGTGGATGGCACAAGTCAGAGAATATGGATTTTTATCGCCTATGAACAGTAATTATCGTCCTGAAAAATCGTCCCAGGACGATGGGAATTGGTCTGATCGTCCAGGACGATCGAGACGATCGGCCGGGCCGATATGAGCATTACTTAAAGGGAAATGAGTCATTTTGAGGAGAGAGAAAATTTTATAAAATATCAGATTTTGATCCGAGGAGAGAGGAAGAAAAAGAGAAAAAGAAAAAGTTGATTTCGGGAAGACGCGGAGCCGTTTTCGATCGAAGTGACTGTTGAGGAATTTGCTGTGCTCGAGGTAAGGCACATTCTACCTTTCTAAATTTTCAGTTCCGTCGCGGTTGGCGGTATTTTCTGTCCGGATTTCGTTTTCGTTACGGTTTTTCGTCCGTATCTTTTGATTGGTTCAGTTTTTACCGCGTAAGTTTCTGTATATTGTTGACGTGCCGAGTGTGCACATTTTTGGTTATTTTTCGAAGATTTTTGTCCGGGTATTTTTGATTCGGCGATGTTTTTAGTATACTACAATTTTCTGTGAAAGTATAAATTATCTGTGCAGTAGAATAAAGGTTCTGAAATGTTAATATCTGTATTCTGTGCAAATTTGGTAAATTGTTATTTTCAGGAATTTTGTGTAAATTCTGTATATTGCCGTTGTGCTGCCCGATTTTTGGGTAATTTCTGAATTGTCCAGATTTCTTCTGATTTGAAATGCTATGTGTATAAGCTATAAAAAGGGAGTTATAAGGGGCCTGAATCCTATGAGATTCAGTTAGTGAAATGGGAAATCTGAAATGAGCTCAAATCTGAAATCTGATATCTGTTTTGTTCCGGATCCGATGAATTCTGTTCTGGTGCTATAAGCACATCTGTTTTGGTGCCGTGAGCACAAAGGGAGACATAAGGGGCCTGGATCCTATGAGATTCAGTCAGTGTCTGGGAAGGGAGGTATAAGGGGCCGGAATCCGTAGAGATTCCGTCAGTGTCAGGGCATTTAGCTATATGTATCTGTTTCTGTTTTCTATATCTGTTCTGTTCTGTACGAAATTGTAATTCTGATATGATATGCTCCGTACGATTCTGATTTCTGATTTCTGATTCTGACTCTGTTGATTTGTTCTGATATGATCTGTACGATTTCCGACTCTGTTTCGATTTCTGATCTGACTTCTGTCTGATGAATTTGGTTTTGGTTTCTGAGAATTTAGATTGGGAGTTTGATGCTTTGCTGAGCTGTTGAGCTCACCCTTGCTTTCTGGTGGTTTTCAGGTTCTGGGAAGGGCAAGGAGGTCCAGGATTAGTTTCAGAGTCTGATCCGATTAGGTACTTTTGTACTTTTGATTTTTGTACAGTCATGGCTTTTCTGTTCTGTCTTTCTTTCTATCGAAAGCCATGCACTGTTCTGTAGATGATTATTTTTGAGGAAATGAAAAGATAGATGTTTTGTTCCGCTGCAATTGATGTATTTAGTAGCTCTGTTGTTCTGTGTGTTTCTGTTGAGTTAAGAATTTGGAAGATCAGTTCAGTAACCTAATCTAAAGCCAGATCCTGGATAAGCAAGTATAGCGCTCGTCGCGATCCGGCTCGGGCGGGATCCGTCCCCGTCGGGTCGGGTCGTGACAAGCTTTTGTGGTATCAGAGCACTGGTTTTGGAAACAGGTTGAATTGTGAAACAGAGCTTTAGGAAGTGATCAGTGAGTCTGTCTGGGAGGTAGTTTTGGGTCGTTTGGCTTTTTTATTGTGTTATTTTGTGTTGTTTTTGTGATAGTTTTCCGGATTTTCTGGATTTTTCTGTATGGATCAGCCAGACCCAGACATGACAGACGGTCAGAGTGACGATCAGGCAGCACCAGTGGGGAGTACAGCCCCAGTGGTCGGTGCTGACACACTTTCACAGTTTGCGTCACTTGTTGCTCAGATGATGAGCGAGACCCAGAGCAGAGCTTCTACTGTTAGATCTGAGGATATTGATCGACACCTGCAGTTATTTTTGAGGTTGAAGCCTCCGAGGTTTGAGGGCGCTGTTGAGCCCAGAGCAGCCGAGGAGTGGCTGAGGAGATTAGAGAAGACTTTTGACGGGATGCAGTGTCCTGCAGACAGGAAGGTTCCGTTAGCTGTTTTTCTGTTGGACGGAGGGCTGAGCACTGGTGGGATGGCCAGCAGGCAGCCAGATTTCAGGGTAGATTGAACTCTTTGATCACTTGGGAAGAGTTCACTGAGGTGTTCAGAGACTGGTTTGTTCCCCCTTCTGCACGACAGCAGATGCAGGAGAGTTTTCTGAGGCTGGTTCAGGGGAGCAAGACGGTGATGCAGTACGAGGCTGAGTTTACTGCTTTAGCCAGGTACGCTCCGCAGCTGGTCAGCACTTCTGCTGAGAGGTGCTACAGGTTTCTGAGAGGCTTACGAGACACTTTGAGGCAGCCTCTGATACCATTCAGGATCACTGATTTCTCTGAGCTTGTGGAGCGAGCTCGTCTGATTGAGAATGACATGACGGCTACTCAGCAGCGGTGGACTGTGAGTAGGAAGAGGTTTGGAGGAGAGACTTCTGGCAGTGGTTCCTCTGGGAAGAGGATATTTGTTCCTGGTTCTGGATCTGGAGATTCCAGAAGGAGCAGAGGATCGTCTGGTATTGCTACCAGTACGACTAGTTCTGGATCTGTCAGTTCGGCACCTGTGTGCCAGAGTTGTGGACGGCGACACCATGGCCAGTGCTACAGGATAGCTGGTCTTTGTTTCAGATGTGGTCAGCCGGGACATAGGATTGCAGAATGTCCACAGATGGGATCTGAGCAGCGATCTGAGGGCTTAGTCAGACATGTTGGTTCAGCAGCAGGAAGACCGAGGACTGTTCCTCCACGTCCTGAGGGATTTACTGGTAGAGGTGGTCGTTCTAGTTCTGCACCACGGAGACCACCTACGATTCAGAGAGAGCAGAGTAGTTCTGTTGCTTCAGCTCCTATTCCAGTTCAGCCACGAGTTTACAGCTTGAGTCAGCAGGAGGCTCGAGATGCTCCGGATGTGGTGACAGGTACGGTTTACATTTCTGATCAGCCCTGTCGTGTTTTGTTTGACTCTGGAGCGAGTCATTCTTTTCTGTCCGAGCACTGTTTTGAGATTTTACATTTGGATTCGATGTTTTTACCGGTTTCTTTGTCTGTGATTTTACCGGCTGGGAATCCATTGATTGCTCGACAGTTTTGTTTGTGTGAGATCGAGATTTCTGGCAAGAAGTGGAAATCGAGTTTGATTCGATTGCCGATTTCTTCGTATGATGTGATTCTGGGAATGGATTGGCTGAGTCAGTATGAGGCTCAGATTGATTGTCTGAAGAAGCAAGTGAGTTTGCTTGTGGCTGGAGAGAGAGTTGTATTTCAGGGATTACTTGGTGTTCTCTCCAGTCTGATTTCTGCGTTGGAGGAGAGTAGGATGTGGAAGAAGGGATGCCCAGTATTTTTGGCTTCAGTGCGGGATCTGAACCTGGAGGTTGGTTCTGTTTCTGAGATCCCAGTGGTACGGGAATTTGTAGATGTTTTTCCTGAGGAGTTGGTTGGTTTGCCTCCGGATAGAGATGTGGAGTTCTCTATCGATGTTTTTCCGGGTACAGCTCCGATATCGAAAGCTCCGTACAGGATGGCACCGAAAGAACTTTCTGAGTTGAAAGTTCAGCTTCAGGAGTTGGTTGACAGAGGGTTTGTACGTCCTAGTGTTTCTCCTTGGGGAGCACCTGTTCTGTTTGTGAAGAAGAAGGACGGTACACTCCGTATGTGTATTGATTACAGAGATTTGAACAAGGCCACGATCAAGAACAAGTATCCGTTGCCTCGGATAGACGACTTGTTTGATCAGCTTTCCGGATCTTCGGTGTTTTCGAAGATTGATTTGAGATCCGGATATTATCAGGTGAAGGTGAAGGAATCTGATGTGGTGAAGACTGCTTTCAGTACTCGGTACGGCCACTACGAGTTTTTGGTTATGCCTTTTGGGGTAACCAATGCGCCTGCGATTTTCATGGATCTGATGAACCGAGTATTCAGGGAGTTTTTGGATCAGTTCGTGATCGTCTTCATCGACGATATTCTGGTATATTCTGCTTCTGAGGATGATCATGCCAGACATTTGAGGATTGTGTTGGAGACTTTGAGGAGGCATCAGCTATATGCCAAGTTCTCCAAGTGTGAATTCTGGCTGAAGAGCATTTCATTTCTGGGGCATGTGGTGAGCGGAGAAGGTATTTCTGTGGATCCCCAGAAGATTCAAGCGGTTGCTGATTGGCCAAGGCCGACTACGGTATTTGAGGTACATAGTTTCTTGGGCATGGCCGGGTATTACAGGAAGTTTGTGAAAGGATTTTCACAGATTTCGACTCCTCTGACGAGACTGACTCAGAAGTCAGTTCCTTTTGTTTGGACACCGGAGTGTGAAGCTAGTTTTCAGCGATTGAAGGATTGTTTGACTTCAGCTCCAGTGTTAGCTCTTCCGTCAGGTACGGAAGGTTTTCAGGTGTTCAGTGATGCTTCACTGAAAGGACTGGGGTGTGTCCTGATGCAGCATGGTCAGGTAATTGCTTATGCTTCGAGACAGTTGAAACCACATGAGAAGAATTACCCGACGCATGATTTGGAGTTAGCTGCAGTTGTTTTTGCTTTGAAGATTTGGCGTCATTATCTGTATGGCGTCACATGTGAGATGTTTACTGATCATAAGAGCCTGAAGTACATTTTTACTCAGAAGGATCTGAATCTGAGACAGAGGAGGTGGCTCGAGTTGATCAAGGACTATGATCTGACTATTCCGTATCAGCCTGGGAAGGCGAATGTGGTAGCAGATGCTTTAAGCAGGAAGTCTTCTGGATTATCAGGTATTCAGCTTACCTGTGATGACTTTCTGATTCATGATTTGGAAAGATTGCAGTTAGAGGTGATTTCCTCCAGTGATTTGGAGTTGGCTCAGATGAGTATTCAGTCTTCTTTGGAAGCAAGGATTCAAGAAGCCCAGAAGTCAGATTCTGATTATTCGAAGTTGATAGCTCAGATTGGATCTGGTAAGACTCCTGAACTTCGAATTTCTGATTCTGGTGCTATTTTCTGTAAGAACAGGTTGTGGGTACCTGTGTTTGGAGATTTGAGGCGGGAGATTCTGTATGAATCTCATCATTCAGGCTACACTGTTCATCCAGGCAGTGGTAAGATGTACGCTGATATGAAGCTTTTGTTCTGGTGGCCTGGAATGAAGAAGGATGTGGCGGAGTTTGTGTCGAGATGCGAAGCCTGTCAGTTGGTGAAGGCAGAGCATCAGCGACCAGGTGGACTGTTGCAGTCGTTGCCTATCCCTGAGTGGAAATGGGAGGAGGTAACGATGGATTTCGCGATGGGTTTTCCTCGATCACGACAAGGACACGATGCTATTTGGGTAGTTGTAGATCGATTGACGAAGTCAGCCCATTTTCTTCCGATCAGACAGACGGATTCAGTTGAACGCTTGGCACAGATATATGTGAAAGAGATAGTCAGATTGCACGGTGTGCCTCGTGTGATTGTTTCTGATCGAGATGGACGCTTTACTTCCAGACTTTGGAAGGGCATTCAGCAAGGCTTGGGTACGAAATTGCATTTCAGTACAGCCTTTCATCCTCAGACCGACGGACAGTCTGAGAGGACTATTCAGGTATTGGAAGATCTGTTGAGTCTTTGTGTTCTGGACTTTAGCGGAAGCTGGGAAGATCATATCCCACTGATTGAGTTTGCCTATAACAACAGTTTTCAGTCCAGTATCGGTATGGCACCGTACGAGGCTCTGTATGGCAGGAAGTGCCGTACTCCTTTGACTCTGACGGAGGTCGGAGATAGACAGGCTTTGGGTGCCACTTTTGCTGATGAAACTGCTCAGAAGATTCATTTGATAAGAGAAAGATTGAAAGCCGCTCAAGATCGTCAGCAGAAGTATTACAATCAGAAGCACAGATTTGTTGAGTTTCAGGTCGGTGACTTTGTGTATGTCAAAGTCAGCCCGATGAAAGGTGTGAGCAGATTTGGTCAGGTGAGCAAGCTTAGTCCAAGGTATGTTGGACCATTTGAGATTTTGGAAAGAATTGGAAAAGCTGCTTATCGCCTATTGCTTTCTGATTCTATGCCTGATGTGCATAATGTGTTTCACGTATCCACTCTGAGGAAGTGGGTATCCGACTCTGGGAAGAAGGTATCAGCTGACGAGGTTGAGATTCAGGAGAATCTGGCGTACAAGGAAGAGCCAGAGTTGATTTTAGCGTACGACGTCCGCAAGTTAAGAAATAAAGAGATTCCGATGGTTAAAGTCCAGTGGAAGCACCGGACTGCACGGGAAGCAACGTGGGAAAAGGAGTCTGATATGAGACGGTCGTACCCGTACTTGTTTTGACTGAGTTTGGATTGGATAATGTCGAGGACGACATTTTTCTGAGTTGGGGAGATTGTAATATCACAATCTGCTCCAGTATCGTCCAGGACGATCTGGGATCGTCCTGGGACGATCAGTGGAAATACAGTTCCAGATTTTGCCCAGAATTGCTCCAGGTGATTTCCTGTAGGGATCGTCCAGGCCGATCGAGGTATCGTCCCGGGACGATCAGTGGATGGCACAAGTCAGAGAATAGGGGTTTTTATCGCCTATGAACAGTAATTATCGTCCTGAAAAATCGTCCCAGGACGATGGGAATTGGTCTGATCGTCCAGGACGATCGAGACGATCGCCGGGCCGATATGAGCATTACTTAAAGGGAAATGAGTCATTTTGAGGAGAGAGAAAATTTTATAAAATATCAGATTTTGATCCGAGGAGAGAGGAAGAAAAAGAGAAAAAGAAAATTTCTAGTTGTTTCATTCCGTCGGGAAGACGCGGATTTTTCTGCCGAGGATTTTCGATCGAAGTGACTGTTGAGGAATTTGCTGTGCTCGAGGTAAGGCACATTCTACCTTTTGATTGGTTCTTTTTTCAATTAAATTTTTCAGTTCCGTCGCGGTTGGCGGTATTTTCTGTCCGGATTTCGTTTTCGTTACGGTTTTTCGTCCGTATCTTTTGATTGGTTCAGTTTTTACCGCGTAAGTTTCTGTATATTGTTGACGTGCCGAGTGTGCACATTTTGGTTATTTTCCGAAGATTTTTGTCCGGGTATTTTTGATTCGGCGATGTTTTTAGTATACTACAATTTTCTGTGAAAGTATAAATTATCTGTGCAGTAGAATAAAGGTTCTGAAATGTTAATATCTGTAATCTGTGCAAATTTGGTAAATTGTTATTTTCAGGAATTTTGTGTAAATTCTGTATACTGCCGTTGTGCTGCCCGATTTTTGGGTAATTTCTGAATTGTCCGGATTTCTTCTGATTTGAAATGCTATGTGTATAAGCTATAAAAAGGGAGTTATAAGGGGCCTGAATCCTATGAGATTCAGTTAGTGAAATGGGAAATCTGAAATGAGCTCAAATCTGAAATCTGATATCTGTTTTGTTCCGGATCCGATGAATTCTGTTCTGGTGCTATAAGCACATCTGTTTTGGTGCCGTGAGCACAAAGGGAGACATAAGGGGCCTGGATCCTATGAGATTCAGTCAGTGTCTGGGAAGGGAGGTATAAGGGGCTGGAATCCGTAGAGATTCCGTCAGTGTCAGGGCATTTAGCTATATGTATCTGTTCTGTTTTCTGTATCTGTTCTGTTCTGTACGAAATTGTAATTCTGATATGATATGCTCCGTACGATTCTGATTTCTGATTTCTGATTCTGACTCTGTTGATTTGTTCTGATATGATCTGTACGATTTCCGACTCTGTTTCGATTTCTGATCTGACTTCTGTCTGATGAATTTGGTTTTGGTTTCTAAGAATTTAGATTGGGAGTTTGATGCTTTGCTGAGCTGTTGAGCTCACCCTTGCTTTCTGGTGGTTTTCAGGTTCTGGGAAGGGCAAGGAGGTCCAGGATTAGTTTCAGAGTCTGATCCGATTAGGTACTTTTGTACTTTTGATTTTTGTACAGTCATGGCTTTTCTGTTCTGTCTTTCTTTCTGTCGAAAGCCATGCACTGTTCTGTAGATGATTATTTTTGAGGAAATGAAAAGATAGATGTTTTGTTCCGCTGCAATTGATGTATTTAGTAGCTCTGTTGTTCTGTGTGTTTCTGTTGAGTTAAGAATTTGGAAGATCAGTTCAGTAACCTAATCCAAAGCCAGATCCTGGATAAGCAAGTATAGCGCTCATCGCGATCCGGCTCAGGCGGGATCCGTCCCCGTCGGGTCGGGTCGTGACAAACTATATGCAGTAATCCGGGCACTTAAACAATGGGAACATTATCTTTTACATAATGATTTTGTGTTGTGCAATGAGAATCAAGCACTCCAGTACTTGAACACGCAGAAAAGTGTCAACAAAATGCACGCCCGGTGGATCGTGTTCTTACAAAGGTTCAGTTTTGTACTTATGCACAAATCTAAGAAGCAAAACAGAGTTGCGGATGCCCTTAGCCGCCGCTCCTCACTCCTTGTCCAGCTCCAAAACAGAAGTCACGGGATTAGAATCGCTTAAAGAATTATACGCCACAGACAAGGATTTTGCTGATGCTTGGGATAGATGTTCAACCGGCCAACCCCTGGGCGACTTCACGGTGCGACATGGCTTCCTGTTTAAATGAAATTCACTGTGCATTCCTAATTCATCAGTGCGCCTCCAGTTGATACGAGAAATGCACAGTGGCGGGATGGCAGCACATGTAGGCCGAGAGAAGACCATTGAACAAATGCGGGCTCGATTTTTTTGGCCGCATCTGCGGAAGGATGTGGCAAAATTTGTACAAAACTGCCCAGTGTGTCAAGTTTACAAGGGGAAACGTCAAAATATCGGACTGTATAGCCCGTTACTAGTTCCGGTCACCATTTGGGAGGATCTTAGCTTGGATTTTGTGCTCGGCTTACCGCGTACCAAGAAGGGTGTCGACTCCATCATGGTGGTAGTTGACAGGTTCTCTAAGATGGCTCATTTTATAGCCTGCAAGAAGACGGCGGATGCTCTCAGTGTCGCTCGATTATTCTTCAGGGAGGTTGTTCGGCTACATGGGCTTCCGAGAAGTATCACCTCAGACCGCGACGTCAAATTTATTAGCCATTTTTGGAGAGAGCTTTGGAGACAACTGCAGACAGAATTGAAACTAAGTTCCGCCTACCATCCCCAAACTGATGGCCAGACCGAGGTGGTGAACCGGACTTTGGGCAACATGTTGAGATGCTTGGTTCAAGACAACCCCGAAGAGATGGGACGAGATTCTGAGTCAAGCGGAATTTGCCTACAACTCCATGCCCAACAGATCAACTGGTATGTGCCCCTTCAATATTGTCTACACTAAAGCTCCTAATCATATTGTAGACATCGTCGTACTTCCCAAATGTCGCAATGCGGTGGCCACCAAATTAGCCGACGATTTCAAAACAATGCTGGACAATGTTCGCAGCACATTACAAGCTTCAAATGATTCCTATAAGCAGGCAGCAGATACTCACCGCAGATACAAGACCTTCCAACCCGTCGATCTAGTCATGGTACGTATGAGGAAGGAAAGATATCCAGCTGGCACTTATTCGAAACTCGCTCCAAGAAAGCTGGGACCGGTTGCCATCAAGCATAAGATCAGCGACAATGCTTACGTCGTAGAGCTACCTTCCGATGTCCTTACGTCGTCCACCTTCAATGTCGCTGATATTAGCCCATTTCATCCCACTGATGGCGCGGACACAGAAATTGATTCGTCGGATTCGAATCCTGTTACAGAGGGGGAGAACTGATGTGGTACCGTTTAGCTTATTGTGTGCTGCAGGTTTAGGCTTTGGGGAAGTATCTCTTCTTTTACCGTTAGAGTGCTTACTCCCACTACTTCCATAACTAATTTTAGTACTAAAGGACACTTTTAGCCTTTTTCTCTGTTATAGCTTTCTTAGTATTGCTCCCTGCTCATATGCGGCGGAGGAGTTTGGCAGTAGTAGACTTTTGATTATCCAAAAACGAATTGCTGCTAAGCATTTTCACTGTTACATTGATTTGTTAGTTCTCTGTTTTTCCTCTTGTTTGCTTCCACAGCACTCATAGTCTCAAACAAATCTATCAAGCTTTGGGTCACCTCCTTCCCTTCTGAATCATTAGTCAATATCCTCCTTGTTAAAAGTATGGCTTTCAATCTGAGCGTGAAAATAAATCCACATTTAAGCAGTTTTAGAAAACTTTTGATGGAGAGTTCTCTGCTCTCATCGACGAAAATTCAGTCTGGCTAATTTCAGAAATTTCACCTAATTTACAGAGTTTCAGACTTTCAGTAAATCTTTCATGAAAATTCTCGAAGCAGCAGACAGAAGTTCGAAATTACCTGCCAGAACTTTGGTTTTGGTGATCTCAACAAATTTTCATTTGTGCTGAAAGCTTTGGAGAGAAATAATATCCCATTTGACTGTTTGAAGATAGAATATATTCTGTAAACTTTTAAAATTCATTAAATTTATCATTTAATTGAATTCATTTTATTATAAATTAACTAAAAACTTCACATTTATTTATTCACTTATTAAATAAACAATCTAATACGCATAATTTTTTTTTAATATATTTTGTCTAAAAGATGCTAAAAAGCCCTAAGCTAAGAGATTATTATGTGCGGAGATTGAACACAGAAAATAATTTGATTTTGTCTCTTTGAATAATAAAACCGCATTAGAAACAAAACCGAAAAGTTCACTGTGTTCGATCTCCGCACGTAATAATCTCTCATAAATATGTCCCACCTAATTAAAAAAACTCTAAATCCCTTTTAAAGACTTATAATTTTAATTTTATATTAACTTATAAGCCCCTTAATAGGTTTTAATTAAAAAAATCTCTAAAGATTACAGCAAAATCAGAAAATTACATAATGACCTGAAACAAATTATGTCAGCATAGAGTTGAATGATCTTAGATTTGCACTTGAAATTAATGCTTACATGTGATATCACGCATTAACTTTGTTATATCATTCATGCATTAATGCAAATCTAAAACAATCAAGCCCATCTTGACATTATTTATGTCAGAATATTCTTACATAACTTTCTCCATCAAAAAGTAAAGAACTAAAGCTATGGATTTTTATAACAAGCTTAATCTATACTCTTATGACCCAGGAATAAGGATAATGATGATTATGCAATTAAATATTCTGTTCCACCACACTGGAAGCCATAATTTCAAATATTCATCACATCATACACAGATGCACTAAAAAAGACAATAGAAATACTATATTTGTTCATATATCAACATAGAAAAGAAAGCCTCAAAAGCCAAAGAGTATTTTACAACATGACACTTTCCCTTCCCAAGAGAAAGAAGACATCAAAGAACTCCAAAACAAACAGGCAAAAAAAGATAGAAAAAAAAAATACTGATACTAATCATTTAAACATACAAAAGGAACTCCACTAAACCTACCTTTCTCCATCTTTTTAGATGGATTGGTGTAGCGGGCAAGGCCAAGGGGGAATTCATGGCTCCATGGCAAACTTTAAAGCCATGATTTCCACTGCAACAATTATATGGGTAGCTCATTACCACCCTCTTCCATTCCACCATCTTCCATAGACGGTGGGAGGGGACCAGACCCAGCAAAAAAAAAGTAAGAAAGCCATAAATTTAACATAGCCCCACAAAAATTCTGGGAAATGAAAAGCAGATTCATCCCATGAATCTGCTTTTGCTTCGACTTTGAACAAAGCTCAGCAATCGAACCTCTCATCATCTGAGATGTTGCCATGCCTTCCTTCTTCCTGAGTCCTGGTTGGCTCCGCCATTAACAGGACTTCCAGCTTTATAACATACTCTTGAAACTCAGATAACAGCATGAACTCCATCTGGAAAAGCGATAAGATCCAATTACTTCAAAATTCAAAGAACAAGTTATCTGGTTGGGTTGCTGAAATCAAGGCCTTGGCTGCATTAAAAATTGATTCTTTGCATGTGCACCTTATGTTATTAATGAATATAGATTGGTTGGTTTAGTGACATCTAATAGCAAAATATAGATATGTAGAAGTATGACTATTTGAAGGCTAAAATTAGTAATAACAAAAATAAGAACTACAACCAATGATGTTCATCTTAGATATCATTATACTAGTGATGAGGACATCGACAGACGCTACCGACATGTTTATCGCCGGCGAAACCGTAGATCGACGGCCACGATTCAGCACCTCTACTTCTAGATGTCATTTTGTATTTTATTATTATTATTGTCTTGTTTTACTGTTTTCCCATTTTACTCATGTGGGGAGTTATGTCTTATTGTAGCCCAAGGGGCATTTGAGTACTTTTATTTCTTTTGTTTGAAGACCTATTTATAGGGGTCTCATGCTTTGTAATAGGCTAATGAATTATGGAATGAAAATTTGGTTTCGTTTCTTCTTACTCTTCTTGCATGAGAGCTAGAGAGAAGTGAGAGAGAGCCCAAGGTGAGGGCCAAAAGCAATACCCACCAGTCATTGGAAGAGTCCGTGACTCGTGGCTTATCCCCGTCATTCCGCTCTTCTTCGTTTTCCCCAAAACCTGCCGGTCAAAAGCTCCCCAACCCGTCGGCCACCATCCCTCCCATTGCCGCCGGTGAAACATCCTCCTCACCGACCTCCTCTCCCCCCATCCTCTACAACGGCTAATTTCGAAATTCAAAATTTTGAATTTCGAAAACTTTTCAAATTTGGAACTTCCAAATTAGGAAAGTTTTAAATCCAGTTCATGACAAAATTTCAAATTCAAAGGATTTCAATTTAATCCTCCCTAAATGTCATGAGCCGATTTGGAAACTCAAACCCTTGCTCCCCACACAAAATCTCCCCCATTATGCCGCCGGCCACCTTGGATGGGCCCTCCTTCATGTCTCCACTTAATGCATTAATTACCCTATTAATTTGAGATCAATTTCAAATTAATTCCCCCTCCAATTTTGTTTAAAATCTGAGCCTAATTTCAGTTTTGAAATTCTCAAGCTCCCTCTCCCTCTATTAGCCGCCGGCCTCCTCCTTAATGGGTCCCATTAATGCCCGTTAATTACCCCTTAATTCTCTTGCTAATTTGAAACCAATTTCAAATTTCTTTCCCTCCAATTCACACAAATTCTGAAAATTAATTTCAGATTTGTGTAACTCCCTCTCTCCCTTGCTTAACCTAATTTCCCCTCACCCCATCCACCCGCCCACTCCTCCTCTGTTTTGGCCGACCGCCCCCCCCCCCCCCCCCCCCCCCCCCCCCCCCCCCCTCTCTTGGGAAACTTCAGCAAGAAGAAGAGACGACGACATCTCTCTCCCAATTCTCTTCAATGTTGAATGGCGGATCCCGAGCTTGAGTGGGGTCTAGTATTCAACGCCGACGGAAGCATCAACGTTCTACGGTCACCTTGTTTCGACGTAGGATTTGAAGACGAAACCACCGTGGAAGAGTACTTGGAGAGAGTCGTGCCAATCCTTGCAAGCATCTACGACCGACAACTTTCAAAGCACACTTGGAGCCTCGACGGTCATCTACGACTTCCATCCCAACCGGCTACTTTTCCTCCAACGAAGTTCTTCGGCGCCCTTTCTCTAGTGGTAACTTCCTTCATCGCTTGGATCTTCTATCTCCGTCAAAAGTCCACCAATCTTTGAGTGATACGGCCCCAAGGTGAAATTCTCGTTGTTAAACGTTGGGTTTTTTTATTGTACTTTGCATATGAAATTCGCCTAGAACTTTGAATGATTCGTTTTGGTTAATCTCTCTTGCAACTCTTTGGCCTAAGCAAAGTTAACGTTTCTAAATCTTAAACCCTATCTTGCATGATCCCCATAAAATTATAAAAGCAAACTTTAATAATTCTCTTTTTAATTTTGATCGTAACTCCTAGAGTCCTAGTAGTTTCACATCATATTTGGTATCAGAGCATGGCTAGCATGCTTTGCTCATGCTAGATGCATCATAGGAAACTCCTTTTAGCTTGCCATTAGAGGTTTGCATGCATATCATCTTTTATTTAAGTCTATTTACTGTTTTGCTACTGCTGGCCTGAATTTCTGCATCAATTACTTCACCGTGCCTAAGTATATTCATGTGCTTAAGTGCTACCACATTCACATTAACATCCATAGTAGTCTAGGCCACTTTTACACTTGCTGCCATCTAATTTCTGCACTAATTGTAGCCTGATAGTTGAGTTCCTTATAGTTCCTAGTTGCTGCCACCATTTCCTGCAGCGGTTAAGCACCCGGTAGTGACCCTAATTCCACTGTTTAGGTGCTGCCTTCACCCAAGAACTTTGCCTAGACAATTAGGTGACGTCACCCATCGTTGTGTTTGCTGTCCAGCACTTTACCGCTGCTGTAATCGCAATTTCAGCAAGCATTTTAGGGAGTCTAGCTGCTGCCTTGGACCTAGAAACCTTCCTAGTGATCCCTAGAACCCAACCATGGATCCCACTCATATTCAAGCAACCTTAGACATGATTGTAGGCCAGTTGGGCACAATGTCGCAGCAAATTAGAGACACCCAAACGAGTGTTGCGGACCTTAAGCGTCATACTGGAGAGAGACTTGACAACATTGAACGGATCGGACACCCGGCTATCTACACGCCATCTAGACCTCAATCACCTTATGGCGAAGATGCCCGAACCGAGTACGGACCTCCTAGGGATTACTACCGACCCAACCACCGACCCCATCAAGAACCGGTAGGTCGTGACGCGCCTTGGAGAGACAATGACACCCAGCTCCTTAAGAGCATTAAAATAGATGCCCCGACTTTTGACGGAACGTTAGAACCCCAGGTTTTCCTCGATTGGATTAAAGGGATGGACAGTTACTTTAAATGGTATAACATTTCGGAAGAGAAGAAAGTTAGGTTCGCCGAGATGAAATTGACGGGTAGAGCCAACCAATATTGGACTAACGTGGAGCACATGAGAGAGACCCGAGGAGAATACCTTATAGCTGACTGGGGAGCGATGAAGCAAGAACTGAAAAGGAAATACCTTCCTCCCTCGTACTACCCAAGACTCCTAGATCGTTGGAATAGGCTAACCCAAGGAAGTAAGCCCGTTAAGGAATACATCTCTACGTTTGATGATTTCCTAATTCGTTGTAACGGGGAGGAGACCACCACTCCCACACAACTTCTGTCCATGTTTAGAGCCGGACTAAGAGAAGACCTTAGGAATGAGCTCTTTGCTCGAGGAATAACCACGTACGAAGCTGCCTGTAGTCTTGTACTAGACTTGGAAGAGTCTAGAAGCCACACCACCAGGACCCAAGACTCTAGACCGAACCCTTTTAAGTCTTCCTCTAGCCAACCGTACAACAAACCCACTGGACCCTCTGGTAGTCGGCCTATTCATAACCAAGCCCAACCTCGATCAGACTATAAAGGGAAAACACCAGAACGAGAGACACCCAAAACCACTGCCGGCACTAAGTGTTTTAGTTGCCACGGGTACGGACACATTGCTTCTCAGTGCTCCAGCCCATTTAAGGTCACTATAATTGAGGAAGTGACGGAGGAAGAGAATGAACCAGAGACCGACTTGGTCCACCATATGGACGACGATGAGGCGTCTTTCGACGAAGAAGATACTGCTGTTGTTCACTGCCTTCAAAAGATGAACTACTTAGATCTGCAGGTTGTTAGGTGTGCCTTTTCCCAACCTAAACCTAGCGACGAATGGCGAAGGACCTCGATCTTCTACACTTTCACTAAGATTGGAGACAAAAACTGCAAGGTCATAATAGATAGTGGAAGTTGCATTAACGCCGTATCTTCAGCCATGATTTCGAAACTGCAATTGAGGACCACCCCACACCCGAACCCCTACAAAGTTGCTTGGATAAACTCGACCACCTTGGAAGTAAAAGATAGGAGTCTGGTTCCTATTGAGTTCGTGGGATACAAGGAGAAAATCTGGTGTGATGTTTTGACGATGGATGTGGGTCAAATCATCCTTGGCCGCCCTTGGTTGTTCGACAATGATGTACACATTTATGGACGATCAAACACCTGTGTGTTTGAACACGAGGGCAAGAAGATCAAACTGTTACCCACTCAACCTAAGTCTACTAAAGAAGAAGTTAAGCCCAACTCCCTGAAACCCAACACGGGCATGAACTTGATAACTGCTAAGGACCTAGGTATGGAACTGGAGTCGGGATCCCCTCTTTACGCGCTAGTAGGCGGGAAAATAAGTGTAGACCAAAAAGAACCGATTCCTGAAGAAGTTAAACCCCTGCTGGAGACTTTTTCTGATGTCTTTCCTGACGATTTACCCAACCAACTGCCACCTCTAAGGGACATTCAACATGCCATAGACCTAGTGCCCGGAGCGTCCTTACCAAACCTACCCCACTACCGGATGAACCCTACTAAACATGAGGAGCTCAAAAGACAAGTGGATGAATTGTTACAGCGAGGGTTCATTAAGGAGAGCCTTAGTCCGTGTGCGGTTCATGCCCTTCTTACCCCTAAGAAGGATGGGACGTGGAGAATGTGCGTTGATAGCCGTGCTATCAACAAAATCACCGTCAAGTACCGCTTCCCAATCCCTCGGTTAGATGACATGTTGGACATGATGACCGGAGCCACCCTATTTTCCAAGATCGATCTTAAGAGCGGCTATCACCAAATTAGGATCCGTCCGGGGGATGAATGGAAAACCGCGTTCAAGACCAAAGATGGGTTGTACGAATGGACAGTAATGCCTTTTGGATTGAGTAACGCGCCTAGCACTTTCATGAGAGTAATGACTCAGATCCTTAAACCTTTACTTGGGAAATTTGTGGTAGTATACTTCGATGACATTCTGATCTATAGTCGTTCAGTGGAACAACACTTGAATCACCTACGACAAGTCTGCGAAATTTTGAAGAAAGAACAGATGTATGCCAACCCTAAGAAATGCACGTTCCTCACGAAAAGTAACGTTTCTTGGGTTTATAATTTCTTCCCACGGCATATCTGCCGACCCCGAAAAGGTGCGAGCAATCAACGAGTGGCCTATACCAAAGAATATTAGAGATGTCAGGAGTTTTCACGGACTGGCCACGTTTTATAGGAGATTTATCAGGAACTTTAGCACCATCGTGGGTCCCATAATTGATTGTTTAAAGAAAGGAGATTTTGTCTGGACGACATCTGCCACCAAGGTTTTTGAGGAAATAAAAAGGAAAATGGTTGAAGCACCAGTCATGCGTTTACCCGACTTTTCAAAAATTTTTGAAGTAACCTGCGACGCATCTGGTATAGGAATAGGAGGAGTATTATCCCAAGAAGGACACCCGGTTGCCTACTTCAGTGAGAAATTAAATGACATCAGGCAACGATACTCCACCTACGATAAGAAATTCTACGCCATAATTCAATCCCTCAGGTATTGGAGACATTACATGCTTCCCCAAGAATTCGTTATCTTCTCTGACCACGAAGCTTTACGATATATTAATTCACAGAAGAAACTGAATGCCCGGCACGAAAGATGGGTTGAATTCCTTCAAGAATACACTTACACCATTAGGCACAAAGCTGGTTCTGAAAACAAGGCTGCGGATGCACTAAGTCGTAGAATGATGGTGACGCGTGAGATGAGGAATGAAGTGATTGGTTTCGAGCAAGTTAAAGAAAACTATTCTGACTGCCCCGATTTTGGAGAAACCTACTCCAAGCTAACTGGATACGAGCGTATCATAGGAGATTTTATACTGGAAGATGGGTACCTGTTTAAGGCTCAAAAACTTTGCATTCCCACAACTTCACTGCGAGAATTTCTTGTGTGGGAATTACATGCTGGAGGTTTAGCGGGTCACTTTGGTCAAGCCAAGACCATTGCAGCGGTTGAGAATCGTTTTTACTGGCCAAGTCTTAAGAAGGACGTTAGCAGATTAGTAAGGCGGTGTCACACCTATCAGCTGGCCAAACAACGAAAACAAAACACCGGCCTTTACACACCCCTCCCCGTGCCTAACCAACCTTGGCAAGACGTCAGCATGGACTTTGTTTTAGGGCTACCCAAGACCGTTAGGAAACATGACTCAGTCTGCGTAGTTGTCGATAGGTTTTCTAAGATGGTCCATTTTCTCCCTTGCTCCAAGACTTTCGATGCCTCTAGAGTAGCCAAACTGTACTTTGATGAAATTGTGAGACTTCACGGGCTGCCCAAAACCATAGTTTCGGACCGAGATGTGAAATTTACCAGTTATTTTTGGAAGACCTTATGGCATAAAATGGGGACCAAACTGCAATTCTCTACCGCCTTTCACCCCCCAAACAGACGGTCAAACGGAAGTAGTGAATAGGAGTCTAGGAAATCTGTTAAGGACCTTGGTTGGAGAAAACATTAAGGACTGGGACTCTAAGTTGCCTACAGATGAATTTGCCTACAATAACTCTGTGAACCGAACTACGGGTCTTAGCCCTGCAGAAATAGTGTACGGATACCTCCCCAACCAACCCCATTGACCTGATCCCCATGAGCACTAGAGTTAGAACATCTGAGTCAGCATCATCATATGCATCGCATCTACAGGAGTTACATAAAGAAATTAAAAAGAAAATTGAGCAAAGTAATGCAACTTATAAATTCATGGCTGATCATAAAAGAAGAGCTAAAGGATTCGAAATTGGAGACTTTGTGATGGTTCGGATCCGTCCGGAACGTTTTCCTCCTGGATCCGCAAAGAAGCTGCATGCGAGAAACGCCGGACCGTTCAAGATAATTTCAAAGGTGAATGACAATACTTACGTACTAGACCTTCCCGAAGGTTTCAACATTAACCCCACCTTTAACATAGAAGATTTAGTAACCTTTGAGGGACCAGAATTTAACCCATGCAATCCACTTACAAATGAGCCTTGTGAGACCATACCTGGTGAGATCCCCAACATTCCTCCACTCCCAAAATTACCCCCCTTACCCAATGCGGAGATAGTTGAATCCATATTAGATGATGAGATCATTACTACGAAAGGAGGCGGACGTCGAAGGTACTTAGTCCACTGGAAAGGGACCCCGACGACGGAGGATACGTGGGTTGACCGAGAGGAGCTGCAGAGTCTAGACCAAGACCTTCTAGAGTGGTACGAGAGCTCTAGAGACACTCACTCGACGGGGTCGAGTTTTCTCCCACCTGGGGAGAATGATGAGGACATCGACAGACGCTACCGACATGTTTATCGTCGGCGAAACCGTAGATTGACGGCCACGATTCAGCACCTCTACTTCAAGATGTCATTTTGTATTTTATTATTATTATTTTCTTGTTTTACTGTTTTTCCATTTTACCCCTGTGGGGAGTTATGTCTTATTGTAGCCCAAGGGGCATTTGAGTACTTTTATTTCTTTCGTTTGAAGACCTATTTATAGGGGTCTCATGCTTTGTAATAGGCTAATGAATTATGGAATGAAAATTTGGTTTCGTTTCTTCTTACTCTTCTTGCATGAGAGCTAGAGAGAAGTGAGAGAGAAAGCCCAAGGTGAGTGTAATATCTCGTTCCCTTACTGTTCCTCTCTGAATTGGATTTTCCTCCCAGAATCGGCCAGGACGAAGTTTGGATCGTCCAGGCCGATCAGTGCTTTGAAAACAGCTGATTTCTGGTGTGTTTTCTGGAGGATTTCTGTATAGATCGTCCAGGCCGATCGTGAGATCGTCCAGGCCGATCGGTACTGTAGAAATTATCGGCCAGACAATAGCCCTGGGTGAGGTCCAGGACGATCTGGAATTTGTCTGATCGTCCCGGGACGATGTGGATATCGGCCTGGCCGATCAGTTCACAGAGATAAGAAAATCAGCTCGTTTTGAAGAGAGAGAAAACATTTTTTATAAAACGAAAATATCTGAGGAGAGAGAAAGATAAAGGGAAAAAAGAGAAAAGCTTGGTTTTGGAGGCCGCGGAGCGCTTTTCGTCCGACGTCGCTGTTGGGGAAAGTGAAGATCTCGTGGTAAGGACTCCGAACCCTGTTTCTGTTTTCAAAGATGTTGTGTTTTGACCGAGTTGGGATCTGTTTTGTGTTTTCGTAGTCGACTTTTCGACATGATTTTGATTTGACACAACTTTCACCGCACAACTTCTAGTATGTTATAGATATGATTATTGTACACGATTTGACTGTATTCTACGAAGATTTTACCGGTCGGAATTGATTCTACGTGATTTTAATCGAATAGAAAATTATCGGGACTTGATTTGATTTGGTTTCTATAGGATAATAGTCTTGTATTGATGTTATAGATATTCTACTGTAATTTAGAAGAATTTGGATATTGTATCTTTTTGCAGGATTTTTGTGTAAATTTGACCGACTACCGTTACTCTGCCCGATTTTCGTATGATTTCTGAATTGTCTGGAATTGATAGATTGAATCGATATGCATATGATTATTGATATGATTGCTTTAATATTGACTATTGAATTGCTTATTGATTGAATTGACTATTGATACTGATCGCAAGTGGAACCTGGTTGAACATTGGTTGGAGATTGATATTGATACCTGTACAGGATGGTGGGCCGACGGGCTTTCCTTTAAACATTGATTATTGATATATTGAAGGGAGACATAAGGAGTTATTGATATGCCGACGGGCGAAAAGAGTGACGACTCTTATTGATTGAGCCAATGTAAATGATATCTACAACAGCAATATGGATTCTACAACAGCAACATAGCCAGTAGATTGTACTTGTTCAGTATATAGTATTGAATTGCATGTTTACTGTATTGATTTACGGATCTATTGCTTTATCGACTTCTGCTTTATTGAGTTTGATCGGATTTACTGTATCGTATAGATTTCATTGATTTCATCGATTGATTACCGAGCATTGATACTACTGAGCATTGATATGGACATAGATAGATATAGATATTGCATTGATAGCATGAACATGGACATCGTACTACTGCCTATAGATTCATTGTACTACTGCCTACTGTTTCTGCACTGTATTGATTTCTTTATAGATTCATTGTTCTGTATCGTTTTTTTCTCGACTGATTTCATTGATTAGACCGTATTGATTTGATTGACGGATATTGATTGATTGAGTTGATTTATCGACTTGCCTGCCGCTGCATTGACTGGTTTTATTGACTATTGATTTCCGCTGCATAGACTCATTGACCATTGATTGATTCGAATGGATAGATTGACATGCATATTGATAGCATTGCCGTGCTTTGATTTCAGTTATAGGTATTAGGTGACCTGCTGGGCTTTGTAAAGCTCATTATATGTGGTTGATATTTTCAGGTCAGGGCTCGGGAGCAGGAGATAGGAGTTGATTCAGATCGACAGGTTTTAGTTCTTTTGATCGATAGATGATTCTTTTGTACTCAGGACAGGATAGATTTCTCTACTTGCATTGATAGTGTAGTTCCTGAGTATTGTATATGTTGTTTTGAGATATGAATCGACTGATATATTGATGTTTTAAATTTTATAGATGTTTGATAGATTGTTTAATGATGATTTTAGATAACTCTGGTAAATTGTTTGGCTATTGATCGACATTCTTTCCAAGTTAGATCTCGGGGCGTGACAAGTTGGTATCAGAGCAGTGTTATTGGAAGAATGGATTGTTACCAGAGTTGTAGGTTTGGATTGAGAGATTGGGTAGATTGGGTAGCTTTAAGAGCTTCATTGGCATACATCGTTGCATGTGTGTATTATTGTTTTGAATTGTGCAGGTGAAAAGATATGGATCCTCCAGCAGAATCCAGTGTACCGAATGAGCAACACAGCGCAGCTCCAGTACCGTCAGAGAGTATAATGCAGTTAGCTACTGCGATTGCACATGTTATGGGGGATGCCCAGAGCAAGATGAGTGGGAGCAAGGAAGAAGAGGTAGACAGACACTTGCAGATGTTCCACAAGCTGAAGCCTCCGTTGTTCAAAGGGGCTGTATGACCACAGGCTGCTGAGGATTGGATTATGAGGGTGGAAAAGATTTTTGACAGCATGCAGTGTCCGGGGAATAGAAAAGTACCATTGGCAGTATTCATGTTGGAGAGTGAGGCAGAGAGATGGTGGATTGGACAGCAGAGAGAGAAGTTTCAGGGGAAGACCAATGCTGAGATCACCTGGGATGAGTTCACTACAGTGTTCAGGATGTGGTTTGTACCACCGTCAGCTCAGCGACAAATGCATGAAGCTTTTATGAGATTGGAGCAAGGCCGCAAGTCAGTGATGCAGTACGAGGCCGAGTTTACTGCACTTGCGAGGTACGCTGCTCACTTGATCCCTACTACTGAAGAAAAGTGTTACAGATTCCTGCATGGATTGAACAGAGAACTGAGACATCCACTTGTACCTTTTCGGATCCACGAGTTTTCTGAGCTAGTGGAGCGAGCCCGATTGATAGAGATCGATTTGGCGACACCAGTATCGAGGTACGAGGATACCAGGAGGAGGAGAGATGAGGTACGACGAGATGATTCTGGTATAGGCAGAGATAGAGAGAAGAGAAGCAGGTATGAGGGTTCGAAGGGATCTGCATCGGGATCTGCGTCACGGTCAGCATCGATAGTATCGTCTGGTGGTTCTGGCACGTGCATTCACTGTGGTAGACGACATGCAGGTCAGTGCTACCTATTGACGGGACAGTGTTTTCACTGTGGACAGCAAGGACACAGAGCAGCAGATTGTCCTCAGAAAGGACTGGGTGGAAGGACTGATTCTGGTACGGGTACAGGACAGCAGAGGACTGTTGGCTCGAGGGCCTACAGTGAGAGATCAGGGAACCGGATGGATGATAGGACTGTCAGAGATCAGAGGGAGACAGTTGCGCCACGACCTCCAGTGGTGCCACGCATCTACAGTCTACAGAGTTTACAGCATCAGGATCAGCAACGACCGGAAAGTTCTACTGGTAAGATTGATTTGACTAACCGATTGATATTGACACATGAACATTGCATATTGACATTTGATTGATTGCATTGTGTGTTCTGTATGGATTTCGACGAGTTTTGTTTTGGACTTGGAGTTCGATCGGTTTGTTTTGAGTTGTTTGTTTTGCTTCGTACCTGTAGGGAAATGTCGGGACGATATTTTTCTAAGGTGGGGAGATTGTAATATCTCGTTCCCTTACTGTTCCTCTCTGAATTGGATTTTCCTCCTAGAATCGGCCAGGACGAAGTTTGGATCGTCCAGGCCGATCAGTGCTTTGAAAACAGCTGATTTCTGGTGTGTTTTCTGGAGGATTTCTGTACAGATCGTCCAGGCCGATCGTGAGATCGTCCAGGCCGATCGGTACTGTAGAAATTATCGGCCAGACAATAGCCCTGGGTGAGGTCCAGGACGATCTGGAATTTGTCTGATCGTCCCGGGACGATGTGGATATCGGCCTGGCCAATCAGTTCACAGATATAAGAAAATCAGCTCGTTTTGAAGAGAGAGAAAACATTTTTTATAAAACGAAAATATCTGAGGAGAGAGAAAGAGAAAGGGAAAAAGAGAAAAGCTTGGTTTTGGAGGCCGCGGAGCGCTTTTCGTCCGACGTCGTTGTTGGGGAAAGTGAAGATCTCGTGGTAAGGACTCCGAACCCTGTTTCTGTTTTCAAAGATGTTGTGTTTTGACCGAGTTGGGATCTGTTTTGTGTTTTCGTAGTCGACTTTTCGACATGATTTTGATTTGACACAACTTTCACCGCACAACTTCTAGTATGTTATAGATATGATTATTGTACACGATTTGACTGTATTCTACGAAGATTTTACCGGTCGGAATTGATTCTACGTGATTTTAATCGAATAGAAAATTATCGGGACTTGATTTGATTTGGTTTCTATAGGATAATAGTCTTGTATTGATGTTATAGATATTCTACTGTAATTTAGAAGAATTTGGATATTGTATCTTTTTGCAGGATTTTTGTGTAAATTTGACCGACTACCGTTACTCTGCCCGATTTTCGTATGATTTCTGAATTGTCTGGAATTGATAGATTGAATCGATATGCATATGATTATTGATATGATTGCTTTAATATTGACTATTGAATTGCTTATTGATTGAATTGACTATTGATACTGATCGCAAGTGGAACCTGGTTGAACATTGGTTGGAGATTGATATTGATACCTGTACAGGATGGTGGGCCGACGGGCTTTCCTTTAAACATTGATTATTGATATATTGAAGGGAGACATAAGGAGTTATTGATATGACGACGGGCGAAAAGAGTGACGACTCTTATTGATTGAGCCAATGTAAATGATATCTACAACAGCAATATAGATTCTACAACAGCAACATAGCCAGTAGATTGTACTTGTTCAGTATATAGTATTGAATTGCATGTTTACTGTATTGATTTACGGATCTATTGCTTTATCGACTTCTGCTTTATTGAGTTTGATCGGATTTACTGTATCGTATAGATTTCATTGATTTCATCGATTGATTACCGAGCATTGATACTACTGAGCATTGATATGGACATAGATAGATATAGATATTGCATTGATAGCATGAACATGGACATCGTACTACTGCCTATAGATTCATTGTACTACTGCCTACTGTTTCTGCACTGTATTGATTTCTTTATAGATTCATTGTTCTGTATCGTTTTTTTCTCGACTGATTTCATTGATTAGACCGTATTGATTTGATTGACGGATATTGATTGATTGAGTTGATTTATCGACTTGCCTGCCGCTGCATTGACTGGTTTTATTGACTATTGATTTCCGCTGCATAGACTCATTGACCATTGATTGATTCGAATGGATAGATTGACATGCATATTGATAGCATTGCCGTGCTTTGATTTCAGTTATAGGTATTAGGTGACTTGCTGGGCTTTGTAAAGCTCATTATATGTGGTTGATATTTTCAGGTCAGGGCTCGGGAGCAGGAGATAGGAGTTGATTCAGATCGACAGGTTTTAGTTCTTTTGATCGATAGATGATTCTTTTGTACTCAGGACAGGATAGATTTCTCTACTTGCATTGATAGTGTAGTTCCTGAGTATTGTACATGTTGTTTTGAGATATGAATCGACTGATATATTGATGTTTTAAATTTTATAGATGTTTGATAGATTGTTTAATGATGATTTTAGATAACTCTGGTAAATTGTTTGGCTATTGATCGACATTCTTTCCAAGTTAGATCTCGGGGCGTGACAGTGAGGGCCAAAAGCAATACCCACCAGTCATTGGAAGAGTCCATGACTCGTGGCTTATCCCCGTCATTCCGCTCTTCTTCGTTTTCCCCAAAACCCGCCGGTCCAAAGCTCCCCAACCCATCGGCCACCATCCCTCCCATTGCCGCCGGTGAAACATCCTCGTCACCGACCTCCTCTCCCCCCATCCTCTACAACGGCTAATTTCGAAATTCAAAATTTTGAATTTCAAAAACTTTCCAAATTTGGAACTTCCAAATTAGGAAAGTTTTAAATCCGGTTCATGATAAAATTTCAAATTCAAAGGATTTCAATTTAATCCTCCCTAAATGTCATGAGCCGATTTGGAAACCCAAACCCTTGCTCCCCACACAAAATCTTCCCCATTATGCCGCCGGCCACCTTGGATGGGCCCTCCTTCATGTCTCCACTTAATGCATTAATTACCCTATTAATTTGAGATCAATTTCAAATTAATTCCCCCTCCAATTTTGTTTAAAATCTGAGCCTAATTTCAGTTTTGAAATTCTCAAGCTCCCTCTCCCTCTATTAGCCGCCGGCCTCCTCCTTAATGGGTCCCATTAATGCCCATTAATTACCACTTAATTCTCTTGCTAATTTGAAACCAATTTCAAATTTCTTTCCCTCCAATTCACACAAATTCTGAAAATTAATTTCATATTTGTGTAACTCCCTCTCTCCCTTGCTTAACCTAATTTCCCCTCACCCCATCCACCCGCCCACTCCTCTGTTTTGGCCGCCCCCCCCCCCCCCCTCACTCCCTCTCTTGGGAAACTTCAGCAAGAAGAAGAGACGACGACATCTCTCTCTCCAATTCTCTTCAATGTTGAATGGCGGATCCCGAGCTTGAGTGGGGTCTAGTATTCAACGCCGACGGAAGCATCAATGTTCTACGGTCACCTTGTTTCGACGTAGGATTTGAAGACGAAACAACCATGGAAGAGTACTTGGAGAGAGTCATGCCAATCCTTGCAAGCATCTACGACCGACAACTTTCAAAGCACACTTGGAGCCTCGACGGTCATCTACGACTTCCATCCCAACCGGCTACTTTTCCTCCGACGAAGTTCTTCGGCGCCCTTTTTCTAGTGGTAACTTCCTTCATCGCTTGGATCTTCTATCTCCGTCAAAAGTCCACCAATCTTTGAGTGATACGGCCCCAAGGTGAAATTCTCGTTGTTAAACGTTGGGGTTTGTTATTGTACTTTGCATATGAAATTCGCCTAGAACTTTGAATGATTCGTTTTGGTTAATCTCTCTTGCAACTCTTTGGCCTAAGCAAAGTTAACATTTCTAAATCTTAAACTCTATCTTGTATGATCCCCATAAAATTATAAAAGCAAACTTTAATAATTCTCTTTTTAATTTTGATCGTAACTCCTAGTAGTTTCACATCAACTAGTCAAGTGATATAGCAGTAAATCAAATGCAGAGCATTTTATAGATGTTGTTCTTATGTTAATAATGCTATCTCGCTAATATTACAATCGAAATAACATTGAATTAAAAAAGCATAATGTACTGGTAGATGGACATTCCTAAGATATAAGAGTGATGAATAGTCCTATTGTTCTAAAGTGTGAATCAAATGGGGAGTTTGGTTAGTTGCACCAGTGATCAAACTCATCTTCAACCCAAAAATTTTAAGCCTATGGGCGGGGCTAGTACTTGGTAATTAGTAATTAAAAACAATATTATTAAAACTTGGTCCAATTTTATGTTTTTTTTAGTTTTGTTGTTTTGCCTCCTTTAGATTATTTTAGTTTAAATAAGAATGGTGATGAGGACATCGTCAGCATTTTCGACACGTGTACCATCAGGAGATCGACGGCTACGATCATGAGTTTATTTCGAGTCATTTTATGTAGTTGTTTATTTGATTTTGTGTTTTTTCCGTTTTTGCCCTTATGGGTGGTTAGTTGCTATTGTAGCCCAAGGGGCATTTTAGTCTTTCGTTTTTCTTTGTCATTGTGAGGCCTATTTATATGGCCCTTCTCTTGTAATAGTTTTTTTAGTTTTGATGAATGAAAATTATTTGCCACTTATGATCTCTTTGTGAGTTCACCCTCCTCGATCTCTTAGTGAGTTCGTAGGAGAAGCTAGATCTCTTTGTGAGTTCTAGATCTTCTTGTTCTACCATTTTTTTTCTTTATTTCTTGTGTTCGATTCGTCGTCGTGGAGATCCGGTTGAAGCATTTGTCGGAGATTGGAATTCACTCCCTGGATCCCTAAATTTTCCTTCCTTTTCCCCTCCCTTGCTCACTGCCGCCGCCCCCCCTTCCTCTGGATTACCCAGCCGCCGGCCTGCAGCTCCCATCCGCCGGCCAGCAGCCACCGGCTAGCCCAACCCGCCTGCCAGCAGCCGCCGGCCAGCCCTCCAGCCCGCCAGCTCCCCTTGCCGCCGGCCTCCCTTTAGCCCTCCTTGTAATTTGAATTTCCCTCCCTTAATGACCTTCCTAATTGAGTCCCTTAAATTAGGGAATTAATTAAGAGGAGTTACAATTTTGAAATTCAAGTTCCCTCTTATTTTAAATTATGGGAAGTTATTTAAGCCCAATTAAATCTGAAATTAAAATTAAGATTTAATTGAATTTCTTACTTAAACTTGGGCCCCACTCTCATAACTCCTAAATCTCTCTCTCCTCCTTATTGGGCCGGCCACTCTTAGTGGGCCTCTTTCTCCTTCCAAATGACATATGAACACCACAAATTCAGCCCAAAGCTTCTCCCCATTGCCGCCCCTCTCTCCCTCCTTGGATTAATTTGAAATTCCAATTAAATCCCTCTCCTAAACCACTAAAATCTGAACTTTATTTCAGATTTCCTGCATTTGCCTCTTAGCCCCCACCATAGCCGTCAAGGAAGAAAGGATAAGACATTAGATGCTCACTGGTCATCCCATGGACTACCCGCCACTGGCTATCGCTCCAACGGACTACGCTTTTGTGCGCCATTTGTCTCCTAGTGGCATCGCTCGGTTGATCTCAATCTTCCTCCATTAAAGTGCCACCAACAAGAGAGTGAGTGAGAGACCCAAGGTGAAAAGTTCTACTTGTTAATTGTGGATTATTGTTTCTCCCCATAGCATTACTCTTTAATTCTATGTTGTCAATTTGATATTGTCCCGTTAATCTAATTATAATTGCATGCCTTACTTAATTTTGAATTGATAATTCTGAAAACCTAACTTGGGTAAGCATTAGTTCTATAACTAGCAAAGCTTTAAAATTTTATATTAAAATCCCCAAGTAGTTCTTGTTTCCATCGCATGTTGATTCACATCAAATGGCTTGAATTTATTTTTCATGGTGAGAAGAAATAAGATTTGTATTCTATATGCTCTCCCCCTCCCTCTCCCTCTCCCTCTATTCTCTCCTCCCTCTCGGTGCAACCATCCAAGAAAGAGCAAAGTAGATTCAAGAATCCTCTTCTTCCAAGACAAGAATTCTCAACAATTTGTATAAAAGGCTAGTGGAGATGATAAAGGGGAAGGAGGAAGTTTTTTGCAATCAAGAAAAGAATAGGAGGCATGATTGGACCTGCGGGAGCGTAATACGAGCTTCGGGTCACAATCAGATGCAAAATCGAGCATGATCAGGCCATAAGGCCGAAGGCTGGTGTCGCAGGCAAAGCAGAGGAGTGGTAGGGGCTATGCGAGCACAGGTATGAATCAGAATTGGACCGTGTGCGGGAAGCATCGTGCGGGAGCGGGTCGGAGCGCGAGTGAGTGCGAAACGGAGGGGTGGGTCAGAAGCTCGGGAGTGTTGTGCGTGGAAGGAAGCAAGTCGATCATGTGGGACGCAAATGTTGCTCTGGGCGTGGTAGACGTCGGGCTCGAGTCGTGGATCACGCGTGTTGCACTGGGTAAGGAAGCGCGGTGGACGTGCTGGTCGTGGCATACAGACTCGCGTGTGCGGTAAGCACCAATGCGCGGGTGTTAGGTTGGAGCGGAGCACGCAGAATAGTTTGAGCGGGAGGCATCCACGTGCATGAGTGCTGGAGTCCGGTCAGGTGCTGGAGAGTTGGTGTGATCGTGAGTGGGCCGAGGGCTGGGACGAGGACAGAAAGGTTGGAGCACGTGGAAACTTTCACCCAGGTTGGTTGGTACGTAGGTGTGCTCACGGGTTGCAGGTGGATCCGTACGGGATCTTGTGGATAGTCAAACGTGGGAGACTAGCTCAAGAGATCAAAAGCGATGTCACGTAGGCGGGGGACGCGGGATCGAAAGTAGAGCTAAGGTATCACAACAAATGCAGTTTTGAACAAATAGATAAAGGAGAAACAAACAACCATCCAGCGGAGGTCTTTTCTTGGGTTGTTCTTTGTGAACAGCATGTGGAGGAAGAAGAGGTAACAGGTGGGGAAAGCATTCCTTGGCTGTTCTTTGCAAAAAACAGGTGGGAAAAATCAGACCGTTTGGTGGAGTTTCTTGGCTATTCTTTGTGGACAATAGATATATTCAGAGCTATTGTGAGAATCACCATCTTTTTGTAAATACTTTGTAAAATTAGATCAAGATGGAGATTGTTAGTATTTGGTCCAATTTCATGTTATTTTCAGTATTACTATTTTGCCCCTTTAGATTGTTTTAGTTTAAATAAACATGGCTTGTATTTGTATTTCATGGTGAGAAGGAATAAGATTTGTATTTTGTACGTTTTCTCCTCCTCCCTCTCCCTCTATTCTCTCCTCCATCCCGGTGCAATCATCCAAGAAAGAGCAAGGTAGATTAAAAAATCCTCTTCCTCCAAGACAAGAATTCTCAACAAATATAAATTTCAATTATTTGATATATAACTAAACCCACACTCGGCATGTCCAAACAATCCTCCCTCATACGAAAGCTCTCCACATTAATCATCACTCTTGCTAAAATGAATTTTTTTTAACATTACCATCATGAAAACAAAAAAAGCATACTAAACTGTGGGATCATTCTGGAAGTTACATGCCCATTAAACTTGATCTACAATGGCAAATCAGCCAACAAGACCATAACAGCCACAAATCATATAAACTACTTCATCCCAACTAAAATATCAATTTTAATAGCACTTATTAAGGTAAATCAAAAGGGCACTTTGATTAAAAATATATAAGCAATAAAATAAATTTTCAACTTAAGCTTAATTAAGACCTTTGGTAATAGCCAAACACTTCATATTTTAATACCAACCTATTTTTCAACTATTGGATGTAATACTAAACCCAATGCTCTCAAGCACCTTAAAACATATATTGAAGGTGAAATAAAATTGGAGCTTTTCAGCGGATAATCGTAGCTCTTGCTTAGTGGTATCCGATATTATAACTTTAGTTTGGAGGTATTGATGTGCATCTCTTATTTTATAATGCCCATCTTAGGATGCTGTTATTTCACCATACTTGAGAAGTGATATCCAAATTTATAGTTTGGTTAGAATCAAGCGTTTCATGTAGTTTGTGGTTTCTATGGATGGGTCTAAGTGATTTCTAACTTTATTGAGAAAAGATCAAAAGCAAGTGATTCCCACTTAGGCACCACAAAATTCAGTAGGTCTATAGGTGCATGATGCCAAGAATATGTTTAAAAATTTCTATTTGATGGGAAGTAGTGATTAATATGAAGGATTATCATATAAGGGAGATTGTTGAGTTCTATATAAAGGGAGAGTAATATAACATTGTAAATAGAATAAGAGTTGAGTTTCAAATTATTGGTAGTGGTTCTTTTGGATCAATTGAGCCTTCATCAACCTCCCCACATATGGATCTTAACATTCTACCCCACAAATAGGAGTCTTTTGCATGGGTCATTACACCTTTCAAATATAAATCTTATGCATCATCAACTGATATATAACAAAATGCATTCAAATAGATCTTGTATAAAAATTCGCAAGTTCTTGAACATTGCTCTATTATATTATAAGCAAATAAGATCTATGGGAGTAACAAATTACATGAAGTACTTGAAACTTGTCGAACCATCAATTTTGATACCACTTGATTGATAGGATGGTAAATCACTTGAAAACTAAGTTGATCCCAATATATCAGTTGACAGTTATCCAATAATCAAAAAGCATATGCAAATAACTAAACGTCATTACTGACATATTAGGAACTCAGATTACTCCATTCTTGATGTGACATTATTTACAACTTCCATGTGAATCTTAGCACTTCATATTACATCAAATATGTGAGTGGTCTATTATATGAAAAATCATTTCCTTTGCATCATTGTATAGACAACAAAGCAAAAAGCCCATGTAGAAAAATTTCATGAAAATAAAATATGAGGATTTACCTAAAGTATAAAAATACGTACCTGCTTGTCAACTTAGAAGTCGGAATTGGTGGCAGGGAGCTGAACTCTCCTGAGATCATGAAGGTTTTGAAGGATCTCTTGAAGAAGATTCATCCCCTTCTTTCCTTTCTTCAATGAAGAGATAGAATGCTTGATGAAATCACGGTCTGCCTCAAGAGCTTGTAATCTCTTATAGACCTGATCTATCTCCTCAGCAACAGCTAACTGCTTGTGACCCACTGCAAACTTTGCAACTGAGTCAGGTGAGTAGCTATCAATTGAATCATCTTTTGTACTTACCTTCTCTTCACTTTCTAAGCTGATAGCATCGAAAAGGGGTAGAAGACTTTTTCCTTGAATACCTGCACTTCTTTCTTCACCATGAAGCTTTCCATTAGTTTGCAGATCACATGAAGAACAATTAATAGATCCACAGTATATATCATCGCTTAGCAGTTTGCATTCTCCATTAACTCCATGGCCATTTTCAACCCAACAATGTTTCGTTGTTTCTGGATCACTGAAGTCATCCTCATCATCCATTTTGAAAAGCTTCTCTACCAATGCTTTGAGCTTCTTTAATATGGAGAGTCTATTCTCCTCAAATTCATTTAAACATCCATCCAATGTGTTTGTATTTTCCACATAGCTTAAAATATCAGGAGAGGAAGTGTTCTTCTTTCTCTCATGGGGGATTCTCTCCTCACCTTCACAGAACTCAAAGGAAAGATCATCACTATCTTCTGAACTTGACAAACCAGATGCAGTTCCACTCCTGCCGCCTTTCTCCTTGCTCCCGGACTTTTTACTCTGCTCCAGGGCCTCGTACATGAGAACCTTCTCATGATAAAGCTCAAGCTCCTCCTCCAACTCCTGTTTCTCCTTCTCCCTCTTCATCACGAGCTCGTTGAGCAGCTGCAGTGCCTCTTGATCATACTCTGATTGTTCCTCCATCATCCTCTGGTAGTGAAGTGCTTCCATCTGCATTGCAGCCTTCTCTTCTTGCAGCCTGGTTATCATTGCCATGGTTTGATTGGCAGCTATAGCTGATGCACTTCGCTCTTCTTCAAGTTCAGCATATAATGCAATTAGAGACTTGCGCTCAGCCTTCAGAGCTGCCTTCAAACGATCTAAAGTCAATGGCTCCATATTGTCTAAATCGCTAGCAATGCTTCCATCTAAAGATTCAGTCCCAGATTCTCTCCTTTCTAACAGAAACCTCTTGGGTAAAACAGGAAATCCCTCAATAGAGTATGGTGTTGTTGGAGTTTCAGGCATTCCCTCCTCTACAATTTCATTAAGAAATGGAGATATAGCAAGATGCTTCACTTGTCGAGCAGTTCGCTTCAACGGTTCAGTTTCAGTAACTGAGCCAATTTAAACAAGAGCAAATATTAGGGCCAAAATCTAAAGAACATGCATTATATCTAAAAAAAAATGTATATGAAACTGCAGATGTACTGAATGCTATACCTATCTCTCGATCATTTTTTTCATTGAAGCTCTCCAAACTTTGATCTTGTGGGAATTCTAGTTCAGGTATTGATTCATGGATTTGAGCATGCTCGATCTGTTCTTGGTCACATATGTCACTCCCTATTGATATCTCACAATTAACCTCCTCATTCACTTTGGATTCTTCTTCACAGGCTGCTCATAGCAGGCAAAACATATCTTTCAGAATTCAGAGGACTTCTTCAAATTAGAAAACCATAAAGAGATAAAAGAACTTGTAGAGCATAAAGGACAAAAAATCTCTTACCTTGACGCTCTTCAAATTCTTCAGCATTCATCGTCGTTCCCAACTCAACATCAATGACTTCTTGAGGAATGATGTTGCGATCATCAAATGAAATATCTTCAGATGGTTCATTGGTGACCATAGGAACATTTGAACCACATTCCAAAACGGCTAACACGTCAGTGGCAGGACTGGCTTGCCTTTCTTCAGAGTCGTCACCTGAAGCCGTAAAACTTTGCTCCTCTGAAAATTTGCCAATATCAATTGTTGCAGATTCGTGTTCTGCCGCACCTCTTTGAAGCATTATACCATCAGCAACATGCCCTCTAGGAAGACATCTCATCATGGTGGAAGAATCGATTAATTCAATGGGAAGAAGACGCTCTTCATCAGTTATCTTCTCCAAAGGTTGAGCAAGGATCGCCACCGACGCGTCTTCCATCACATCACAAGAAGATGGAATCAAAGTATCACCTTTCGAATCACCCTCTTTCTCGCCTCCATCGGCTTTCTGTTCTTCGATCTCTTCAGTATGAGCGGAAGGAATCTCTCGCCCGAGTTCAGCCTTCGCCTGGCCAACGGCGCCATCTTTGTCCTCCTTCATCTCCTCTTTAACAGATCTATCTTCGTGGGCACACTCCAAAACGTCCCAAGGTTCAATTTTTAGAATTTTATAGGAAGAATAGAAGCCGCTCTCATGAACCACGCCGCAGCAAGAGCAGAGAAGATCCTTCTGCTTCTGTTCATTTCGCTTCATCCGCGACAGCAAAGCAACGCTCCGATCGGGCCCATCAAATCCCGAGCCGGCGCAGTCTTCGCACATGTCGCCGGCATCAGAGAGCCGCCGGTGTTTGGAGCAAAATCCAAGCTTGGAAATTTCTCCGGCATGCGAATCGCAAAGAAGATCCCTATAGGAGCTCTGGCCCTTGCCAGGCTGGAATAGATGATCGACTCTCGTGCACAAGATGCAAGGGGGCTTTAGGCCGAAGAAAGAAGCAAATTTGGCAATAAGATAGGAAAAGATGGCGCTGAGGAGGAGAAGAGCTATTAAGATCCATTCTAACACTGTGTATATTAGAAGGAACGCCATCCTGTGGGTGTTTCTGTGGAGCATGGTTGCAAACCTGTTATGCGCCATCTTTCTTTCTTTCTAAACCTCTATCGTCTTCTTCGATCGAGATTCTTTCTCTCCTTCTATCTCTTCTTGAACCAAAAAAAAGGAATTGAAAATGAATTGAAAGATTTGAGAAGATGACTACCTGCTTTCTCCTTCGATCCTTGGAAAAAAAGAGGAATATGGAGATTAATTCGGAAGGATTGAGAAGCTATTTACAAAGCAGAGGGCAACGAGGAAGGTAGATGGGTTCTGCTGGGTTATCGAAGAAGATGGAGTTTTAATGGAGATCAGGAGATGGGAAAGAAGCCAGACTAAAAAATAGACCAAGGATATATTTTGATTCAGAAAAGAAGAAAAAGATCGAAAGGTGGCTGTATTAGGACCTTAGGCAGGAGCAAAGCTGCAAAGGGGAGACGCGGAGAAGGCAAAATTTGCAGAAGGAATAGCTTTAGGAATACCATTGTTAAAAAAAATAATAACTGGAATGAATTTCTCACATGGTGGGTGACTGGCCCAGCCAGTGTGGCCGGATGGCGCCATTCGATGTGGACTACTATTCCCATTGCACGCACTCTTTCTTCCTAGGAATGTTTTGTTGATTTTTTTTGGAGCAGGATTATGTTGAACTTTAAATTTTATTGTAGATTTAGTTTGACTTTAAAGGGATTAAAGAGAGAAATTATTAATTAAGAATTCTCATTGATTGATTGAAAATTAACGAATATTTGATTGAAGTCATAGAGAGAGGTTATGTCAAATCAAAATTACACGAATTCTTTGTAGAGAAAGGAAGCTCTATAATATTACAAGTGTGGAGATCAATATATAATGATCCCATGAGGATTTATGTCTATGCATTATCAATCACCTTCTATTTTGTAGATGTGGAGAGTTAAGATTGGCAATATAGAATAAGCTATATAAAAATTACCAAAAAAAAGTATATGAATTATTTTTGTGTTGACATTCATGTAGTAAGTATAAGGAAACAAGAGAGAGATCGGAGATCGCTCTAGCCTCCTTGCATTCTCGACCACCGCCCGGAGTTCCGTCGGACCATCACTTGATACCCGGAGTTTCGCCGGACCACCACCTGATGCCCAGAGTTCCACCGAACCACCGCCTAACGTTCAGAGTTCCGTCGGACCACCACTTAATGCCCGGAGTTCCATCAGACCACCACCTGACACTCAGAGTTCCTCCGAACCACCACATAATGTACGGAGTTACGCCGGACCACCACTTGATGCCCAGAGTTTCGCCGAACCACCGTCTAATGTCCAAAGTTCCATCAAATCACCACCTGACGCCTGGAGTTCCACCGGACCACCACCTGACGCCCGAAGTTTCGCCAGACCAAAAAGTGACCCCGGAGTTCTGTAGACTACTAATTAACGTCCGAATTTCCAAGTCACATTAGACTTCTGTTAGACCACCAAGAGACGCCAGACTTTCATTCTTGTTTATTACTAGATTTCAACCTTACGGTTTTCATTTGTAATCTAAACGCCTTCAGTGACTAGTCTTCCCACGGTAATCTACCTAGGGGCAGAACCAACCTTAATTTTCCGGGGGGGGGGGGGGGGGGGGGGGGGAAATCTTATAAGTAAAAGTGTAGAGATTTCGCAAACATGTCTGGGGTCTAAGAGGGAAGCACCCTTGCGGGGTTTTTAGGGGCAGCGCCCTCCAAGCAAAATTTGGTTGTAAGGATATTATTGGATTCTCTTTACTATTTTTCTTTGTATTTGGTTCATTATTCCCTTACAATAACACCTTTACACAATGTGTTTAATTATGCTTTGGGCAATTGCCTAAATACCATAGTATTTTAAAATTTTTAGGGGTGCAATTGACCAAAAAAATTTGTAATAAAGAGTAAAAAATAAATGACGGGGAGACAAATTACCTAAAAAATCATATACTAACTTTATTTAATTTTTTTAGGGGGTGACAATTGCCCCCCTGGGCTTTCCCCTGAATATACTCAAACACTTGTGGAATCATTTCTGACTAGGCCATACCCCATGATTTTTCACCTTTCCAGAGTTTTCCAAGTAAAAAATCTTATGTTCTTTGTGTATCAATTAAATATCCGTACAACACTAAGACGTAATATCATAACTCTATCACCACGTATAGTCTAGCACGCAATAATAATATAAATATCATAAAATTTTTAATATTTTTTTATTTATTCGATAATTTTAATGTTGATTGTTGACTAACATAACCTTCTACTTTTCCATTCAGTACTTCATACTCAGTAACGATAGTTCAAAATTTTAATATCATTTTTGTTGCGTCCTGGAGTATTCGCGGTGGTAGAGAAATATATAGTTTAACGTCTTAGCATTGTACAGAGATCCAGCACACAATCAGATAAGTGAGAGGGTGTAGCATTCATAAGAGACACCAGAGTTTTTACGTGGAAAATCCCTGAAAAGGGGGAAAACCCACGGGGCCTGGCCCAGTTTGAATGAATCCATTAGTATTTGTAGTCGATTACAAATGAGGCCTTCTTAGGGAGAAGGCCTTGGCTTGATGTCACAAATGTACATCATATAGAGTGTATTACATGGTGGGAGTTACAATAGATGTATTTGTTTTGTCAGCATGACCATAGTCGATAGGATGGAGGTCGGAAAGACCGTTGTCTGGTGATGGAGGTCGGAAGGACCATAGTAGGCGACGGAGGTCGGGAGGACCGTAGTTGGCAGGAGACCGGGGTCTGAGTGACCGTTGTCTGGTGATGGAGGTCGGAGTGGCCATAGTAGGCAACGGAGGTCGGGAGGGCCGTAGTCGGCAGGAGATCGGGGTCTGAAAGACCGTTGTCTGTTGATGGAGGTCGGAAAGACCATAGTAGGCGACGGAAGTCGGTAGGACCGTAGTCGGTAGGAGACCGGGATCTGAAAGACCGTTGTAGTAGGGTGATACTCTGGTAGAACTCTAGGCATCAGGTAGTGGCCCAGTAGAAGTTCAGGCCTCATGTGGT
The DNA here is from genome assembly GCA_016618105.1 of Dendrobium huoshanense. Lineage (NCBI taxonomy): Eukaryota > Viridiplantae > Streptophyta > Magnoliopsida > Asparagales > Orchidaceae > Dendrobium > Dendrobium huoshanense. Next base: position 55,820,103 of record CM028344.1, read on the forward strand.
GTCCTAGTTGAGCACAGGGTCTCAAGTGGTTGTTCGGCGGAGCAACGACGTCAGGCGGTGGTCCGACGGAGGTGAGGGCCTTTGGCGGTTGTCCGACGAAGGTGAGAGCCTCTGGCAAAGGTAAGGGCCTCTGGCAAAGATGAGGACCTCTAGCGAAGGTGGGGGCCTCTAGCAAAGATGAGGGCCTCTGGCGAAGATGAGGGCCTCTGGCGAAGTTGAGGGCCTCTGGTGAAGGTGAGGGCCTTAGGTGTTGGTGAGGGCCTCTGGCAAACGTGAGGGCCTTTGGTTAAGGTGAGGGCCTTTGGCGAAGGTGAGCGCCTCTGACGAAGGTGAGGGCCTCAGGTGGTGGTCCGGCGGTGGTCCGGCGAAGTTTTGGCGGTGATTCGGCGAGGGTGAGGGCCTCATGTGGTGGTCCGACGAAGCTCCGGCGAGGCTCCTGCGGTGGTCCGGCAAGGTTCCGGCAGTGGTCGAGGAGGAGCTTCTTCCTTCTCTTCCTTCTCTTCTCCTCTTCTCTTCTTGCTTCCCCCCTTTCAAGAAAAATGAGGGGTCTATTTATAGATTTCATGGAGTGGCATGACCCGTAAATAAGTGAGAGATTAAGGGTAAATGGGGAGTGGTTGGATGGACGGCCGATATTGAACCCCTTGATCATGGACCGTTCGTCAGGCATTTGGAGGCCTTAGTGATTTCAGAATTCGGTGATATTGGCTCGTTGGATTTGTCTCGTCGAGCCGTTCGATTCAAGTATAAGCTCGTTAAAATCGGAGATCGTTTGGTAACTCAAATTGTGATTCGAACCTTTCAACAGCGCTTCGGGTCCTTGATTTGGGCTTATTTGGGCTCGGATTGAGTCGAATTTGGTGTTGTTGAGTTCGTATTTTCGAGACGCTCAGTTTGACTGTAAGCTAGCTGAAATCGGAGTTCAGATGCTCTTAGATTTAATTTTTGAAGTTCCCAACTTGATTTTTGCCTTGAGATTCGTTCCCGATCAAGATAATTTCAAGATAACGTATCAATTTTAATAAAAATTAGGATAAATTATTTTTTAAATGTAATTTTTCTCCAATTTTATTTATATGAGATTATTTTCAAATAAACACCTAATTTTATTCATTTTGTAAAGCTTCTACCGTTCTACCAATGCAAGAATACCAATTTTAGTGGAAAGAGGAACTCAAAATGTGATCCATGAGGAGGAGGATCCCACCTTCTGCGTTTGCTTCCTCCAATACGACCCCATTCAACTTTATAAAAATTAAAAACTTTGAAAAGGTCCATGATTTGACCTCAAGAACCCCACAAATAAATTAAAATTACAGGGCAGCCATCAATTCCTAGCCAACTTAAACCTCTCCATTTAACAATATTTAATATTTGATAGCTTCCACAAGTCGATCAATTGATCAACAATCTTAAAGCAAAAGGGGTCCTTAATAGGAATTTTTATTGTATCATCCCACCTGACGTAGAGATACGTCCTCCCACAGCTAAAATCGCGCTAAAAAACGAGAAATACTGAGCAAATACCGAGCAATACCAAACAATAACGAGGAATATCATCATGTGAAGATCAATACCGAGTTATACCGAGCTATACTGAGCAATACCGAGCAATACAAAAAAATACCTAGTTTTTCCTAGGAAAAACTAGGTATTTTTTTGTATTGCTCGGTATTGCTCGGTATAACTCGGTATTGGTCTTCACATGATGATATTCCTCATTATTATCAAATAATATCTAGCAATACCGAGCAAAAACCGAGTTTTTTGATGGTGGGAGGACGTATCTCAACGTCAGGTGGGAGGACGCAATAAAAATTCCCTTAATAGGCATCAATTTATTCGCCTCATATAAGAAAGAAAATATTAAAAAGCCTGAAATTATCAAATTACCATTTAATAAAAAAAATTTTGAATTTTTTTTAATAAAAATATTGGCTTAGTACAAAAATAGTATAGTGATTTTGTGTGAAATGATTGAATGTGCTCATCCAATTAGCATTTAATTGCGAGAAATGAATGCTCCAAATAAGCTTTAATTATCATCGCCCATAATTAAAAAAATTAAGAGACTATTTCATCACAATTACTGAGAGAGCACATACAAAGTAAGATAAATATAATGTATTTAAATTATTTAATTTTTATATAATAAATGCGATAAGTTATTATTTTGATTTAATTTGAAGTAAAATGAATAGATAAATAGTTTATTGTAATTATTTTATAACTAATTAAATAATTTAAATATTTCAAATACATTATATTTAATTTAATGTACATTTGAAATTGTTTTCTTACCCATTTCTACAGCACTTTTTTAGCACAAATATTTATGAAAGCAATGGAAAAGCAATGGTCTAAAGATATCCCAAATGAAGCATTACTGAAATCAAATCTATACATATCTTGATAAGTCAAGCCCAACGATACAAAAATTATCTTGATCAAAGTCCATATGATGCTAAATCAAACATTAGAGGATAATTGAAAGCTTCATAAAAATATTTGTTTTTATCTGATACATGGACCATAAGTACTTCAATTATTGTATGCCTTATACTAAGCTAACTAGTACATTTTTTTATGAAAGTAAATCCTATCAAAAAATTGTTGTGGGGTAGTGTATTCGCACAGTAAAGTGATAGTTTTTTGTCTTAGCGGTGCACGAATGTGGAGCAGTAGTAAAGTGAAAGTTTTTCGTCTTAGTGTATTCACCGTTGTAAAGTGAGAGAGAGCATTGAAATACAAAAAAATTTTAACTTCGAAAACACAATAAAGGGAAAAATTATGGAGCCTTGCCCAGTAGAAGAGATTTTACTATACTTGGGGCGGGTTACAAAAAATGATCCATGCCTTAACTTTGGACATAGTTAAATTACAATAGTTTGGAGAGTCGGTCAAACTTCATATAGGCACTCGAGAGCAGCTTGTAATGACCGTGGTCAGATGACAAGGGTCGCAAGTTCGGTAGCAACATCTAGGAGAATATCCATCAGATTTTGGTGCCCGGATGGGGATCTGATGGCAAGCCGACAAAGGTTCGAAGGTATTCAACGGCCAAGCTGAGGTACAACAGCGGTGAGCTGTGGGACGAAGGTCCAATGATTGGGCAATGATCCGGCTGAGGTTAACAACCTAGCAATGATTCAGCAGAGGTCGATAACTTAGCGGAGGACGGCTACCGGGGAGCGGTCTGACGACAGTCAAGAAGCCGGGTTATGGAATGGTCAGCAGCCGGCCGATGGAAGTTCGTTTGTGGTGTTGCTTGGGTGGAGTTCTAGATCCTTGAAGCCTTAAAGCACTCTCTAATCTCCAACCAAAACTCCTCTTCATGTAGTGAGTAGAAATTTATTTATAGATTTTGAGATTGACAACTTCTATAAATATGGAGAAAAGAACCATGAAAAATTCGTAGTGCTCCATCGGATGACACATATTTATTCCCTCGATCATAGAACATTCATTATGTATTTGATTGCCTTAATGATGTCAGAAATTTGTGAACTTGAGCTTGTTGGATTCTTCTCGTCAAGCTACTTAATTCGACTATAAGCATGTTATATTTGTTTATCATTTGGTCATTCAATTAATACCCTGAAGCTTCTAAAAATGCTTTAAGCCTTTGAATTGAGCCCATTTGGGCTCGAATTGGACTTATTTTAGTGTCATTAGGTTCATCTTATCGGAATAGACAATTTGACTATAAGTTTACTGAAATCGAATTTTGAATTGTCCCAAATTTTATTTTGAAAGTTCCCAATTAAAATATCCATCAAGATTCGCACCCGTTCAAGATAATTTTTAGTGATGTATAAGAAATGATAATCTTGCCTCCTTTCGTGAACATTTTGATGCACTTTTCTAAAATCAAAGCACATATTGAATATGCATATTTACATTCTTCAAGTGAGTTTGCAGCACCTTTTAGGCAAAGCTTACATGATTCTAGCTAGAAATTTCAATAAGAATTATGTATTTATCAAAAGTGTGAATCTAGAGTTGACTTTTATTTATCTAGTTTAACAAGAGATACATATTATAAATAAATAAAAACTCTTTGAGAAGTTTCCCATGAAAACAATTCAAAAAGTTGACTGATGAAAATGACAGCAGGTTTGGTGGTATGTAAAAATTTAATGGTAGATTTGAATTTAGAAATAGGTGTATGTTTTTTAGGTCTCTTCCAATTATTTTGTAATTATGGTTAAATACTAGATTAAGTACGAAGATCAACTAGAATTTGTCACATCACCCGTTCGCAGTGTACTGCGGCTCGACACTGCTCCGTACCACGGCTCGACACCGCTAACATGGCTGCACCTGATTCGTCTCCGAATGTAGAGTTGCGTCGAACCTCCACACTGAATAATTTCTCTAAAAACTGGCTTATTAAAAGAAGACTTGATTCTTGAATTTTCTATTATTCTTGTTAGGCTCATTAAATTAGCTTATCATCTCATTAGGTCCACTAAATCACCATTTCATTATATCATTTACTAACTAATTTTTTTATTTTCTTAAAATTTATTTAGAAATGTATATCATTTAAAAGAAAATTATTAGTTTGTATCAAAGTTAATAGCTCTCAATGGATTAGTTATATATATATTAAAAAAAAAAAACTTTCAGCAATAGATTAGTTATATAATTGTTATTTTGAATACAATTTGTTTGTATGAGCAATCTCTTTTCATCAGCTCCACTTTTTGGAATATTTTTTTCTAAATTTAGTCATATAGGCCCTCAAAAGTATCTAAATCCAAGTTTTGTAACATAACTAATGTGTTATTCTCTGTTTTTTTTTTTTATTCTTTGTTTCTTTTATTCGACTATTAATGTCCGAGTTGACATTTAAATTTAAGTCATTAAATTTTCTCCAAGGTGTTGACTCAATGTCTTGCACATAATAATAGTCGATGAATTCACTATGAATCATTCAATCGAGTATTTCATATTTTGGCTATATTTATAGGATATGTCACTCTAAAAATTTTATAAATCTGTCCTCATTCTCTGTATGAGGCTTGGATCAAGTCTTGTGATTCAAAAAAGCTCAAAGGTTTGAAGAATCCCAATGTTTCACTGAACTATCATTTATAATAGATTTTTGGCCTCTTATGTCCCTTTCTTAATGGAGAATAATGAAACAAAAAATAAACAATCTCTTGAAAATATCTGTCATAACACAGCTCTTCCAACGTTCATCACAAAATATGTTTTATATGTTGCGTGACTGCACGCCACACAACCAGGAAGAAGTATGTGTATCAATTATAACTAATGGCAAACACTTGTTGAATCATTTTAACTAGCCTAAACCCTATAATACCTTAGATTTTTTTTCGTAAAACGATTGTCTACATGTTTATCACATTGAATGTTATAGCATGCAATTAGAGCAAAAATCATTTCAATTGAATTTTCTCATGTGAATGAAAGAATGATGAATAAACCCTAATGATACTCTCTTTGATATTAACAAATGATTGGAAGAAGAGGATTTTAATACCTTCAAAATACATATAGAAGATAAATATGCATTGTTGCCACTATTATCAATGCGGAGAGAAATTCTTTTTGATTGAGAATATTTTTTTCCAAAGTTGTTAAAAAGATAAAAAATCAAGCAACATCGCTTTTTAAATCCACATTGAATTATCATTCCCCCTAATAATGGGAGGGATTTACGTGCCTCATGATTATTGTTGATGAAGATTTAAAATAAATTATTCAATTGATATTCATAGGATAATCATCGATTAGTTAATTTAAACTAAATTGAACAACAAGGTTAATGATGGAATTTTTAAATTGATGTCAATGAGAATATGCTGCATCAAGATCAATCAATACCTTAACACAAATATTCATGTGACCAAGTGGTATAATAAATCGAAAAATCATCTTCCTAAAGAAAATACATTATAATAAAGGTAAAAGTCACTGAATTTTTTAATCAGTATAATGCAAACTCTCATCTTACATGACCTAATTTCAAAGGTTGTTTGGTTGGATTACTTTAAGTGGTAAAGTTTAAAATTGCAGGGGTTTTACAAATTTGGGTATTTGGTTGGAATACAAAACAATGCAAAGTATAGTAAATGTAATATAAAGTGAAGTAGTTCATTTTGATGGTAAACCAAACCTTTTCAATTTTGAGTGAAAATTATTTACACCACAAGTTTGTTTGATCACCACATATTGTCAGCCACCACAGTCCATCCCCCGCCAAACACCCTCCTCAGCCACCACCGTCGCCCGCCACTTTCTCCTACCGCAGCTCACCTCCAGCCACTCCAGCCACCGCCACACGCTACGGCTGACCATTACCATTTTAAACTTTTTATTACATTTATTATTTCTTACCAAACAAAAAAATTATTCACATACATTTACTTTACATTCATCCAAATAATAAAAAATTACCATATTTTTTTCAACCAACCAAAGAGCCTCTCAATACTATTTAAATGATTGTGAAATGCACCTTAATATACATAATGTTTATCTCTTATAAAACGCGACATTATAAGGACAAATGAAGCTCCCAACCCAACCAAAAAGGTGGGCGCCAGGCGGTAATCAGCCCTGAACTAAAACCACATGCCGGGCCTACAGTTGATGACAATTATCAATTTTAAATTCGGTCTGAGTCCAAATAATAAATTGTCTTTTAAAAAAAAAAAAACAAACGATGACGTGGCGATGCCAACGTAACACCCAGTGGCCCACCAGCAACCGAAAGCTTGGCCGGTGGGGCCTACTCTTTTCGTAACCTCTAACGAAACTGCTTGAAATCAACGGTGGGAAAATTGGAAAGAGCGAGTCTTCATTTTTTAATTTCTAAATAATTGCATTAAAAATTAATCTGTATCTCATTTTTAATAAGTAGATTTATTGAATTTGTTAAGAAAATTATTTATTTTTATTTGAGAAGGGTTTCATTGGATAATACCATTGAGTGCTTTAATAGTATAACTTTTTTAAGAGTGCAGCATTTTCTAGAGAAAAAGATATATAGGTTTTGGCCCAGTTTAATAATCTACTATAGAATAGGAGAACGATAATATTACATTCCTCACAATTGAATAACAAATAAGATAAGAGTAATTACATTATAACTTTTTGATATCTCTTACAAGTATTAAAGAAAATCAGGTCTGCACACGAACAATTAAAACCCAACAACATGATTACATATTGATAGAGGTATAATTAACATCGATGACAGCGATTATTGGTGGTGGTCATCAACATTGATAGCTAGAAAATACAATATAGTTCTTTAATTCTCTCAACTTTTGAACCGCCCATTCTGGAGATGAATGAGACTCTATTTATAAGCTTTTTGAAAAAAAAAAAAATCATCTTGATAAATTTTATCATAATCCAAAGCAGATCCTCTATCAATTATTTTAATGACAGAAAGATGTCATAATCAAGTGAACAATGATCATGCCCTAATTCAAATTTTTCTCAATATTACCTATGCAAATCCTCACTGTAGCATGGCCCTCCATGTGGAGTTGTATTAAGATTTTGCTTGAAGGGAAGTAATGTTCTCTTCATTTGAAATTGTATTATATTTAGGGCAAAATTTTAATGTAAGAATCATTAGTAACATAATTAATTGATTAAGAACATTTTTGAAAAAAAAATTAAAGCTAGGTATAATTAGGGATGTCAATTTTTGACACGACCCGAACCCGACCCGAAAAAATCCGGGTTCGGGTCAACCCGAACTTGAAAAGGGTCGGGTTCGGGTTGAACAAATCAACCCGTTTTAAAAATCGGGTTGGGTTCAGGTTGAGCCAGTAACCCGAAATTGATCCGAAAGTGACACGAAAACTCATATTTGCCACGAAAACCCGAGATTGACCTGTTTTGACCCGATTTTGACCCGAATATTATCAATTTTAGGTCAACTTCGGGTCATTCGTGTCGGGTCGGGTTGACCCGAACACGAATCGGGTCGGGTTCGGGTACGAAAACCTGACCCGTTTTTAAAAACGGGTCGGGTTCGGGTTCTGGTTGACCCGAACAGTGTCGGGTCAGTTTCTGGTTCGACCCGAACCCGACCCGCCGACCCGAATTGACACCCCTAGGTATAATCAGCTAATCGCCTATTCAAAGCTATTTGAACGGACGATTATGCCCAGTTTTAATTTTTTTAATAAACTTAATCAATTAATTACGTTCCTAATGATGCTTACATTAAAAATTTGCCCTTATATTTATTTCCTTACACTGTCTTATTGATTTACAACATTAAGTTGTAAAATAAAAATAAATGCTGGATTTTTTTTATTTTTATTTTTTAACGTTGTGGTAGATATGAATATGATTCTTTTTACAATAACAATGCTGTTTAAAATTTGATGATTGGACCATACAAATACTTTTATAAACACATAAATATAAATTTCTTCAAATTATTTTTATGAGCACAAATATTTTTGGGCAATGCCCACATAAATTCATCAAAATTGGGTGGCCACCGTCCAAAAAATAGAGCAAAAGTTGAATAAGAATATAAATACAGTACTTTGAAGAACACGAGAACGATTACAAAAGCAAATCAATATGTGGCCAATATAAGTCAGAAGGAAGTTTCTGCAAACAAAAAATATATATGGAGTTTGGCAAGCGGCCGTCCGAGTAATCGTAGCCTCTTATTTTCTATTAAAGAAAGGAAATACTTGGAATGCACTATAAACTGCCGTTTTAATTCCCACTGCCACCTCCAAAGGAACTTTTATTTCCTTCGGTGTAAGGATGTAGAGGAGCGTTTGGTTTTAGGCAAAAATGCGTCTATACCGAGATGTACTGAGTTTTTAGGAGAAATTATTAGAACTGATACGTCACTAATTTATCTTGATCGGGCACAAATCTCGAGGCAAAAAACTAGTTGGAAACTTCAAAGATTAAATTCAGGAGCATTTGAACTCCGATTTCAGTAAGCTTATAGTCAAACTGAGCGTCTCGGAAACACGAACCCAATGACACCGAATTCGACCCAATCCGAGCCCAAATGGGTCCGAATCAAGGGGACTCAAGTGACGGTGCACGATCGTAGGATTCAATATCGACGGTGCACGATCGTAGGATTCAATATCGGTCGTCCATTCGACAACTCCCTATTCGCCCCTGATCTCACGACTAATTACGAGCTATGCCACTCCAGAAAAACTATAGATATAGCCCATATTCTTCACAAAGGGGACTCAAGTGAAGAGAGAGAAGAAGAAGGAAAGAAGAAAAGAAAGGGGAAAGGGAGAATCATCTCCTCCTCGACCACCGTCGGAGCTCTTCCCGTCGCCTGAATACGTCGGAACTCTGCCGGATTTTCGGGAAACAGCGGGATTTTGCAGAACTTTGTAACTTTGTTAGAAGCTGATTGTAAACTGATTGTCTCAACTTGTGAGACGAATTGGTCTTTGTACTTCAAACAAACACTAGTGAAATTATTTCAACTGGGCATGGCCCCGTGGTTTTTTTCCTCTTCTGGGTTTTCCACGTAAAAATCCTAGTGTTCATTCTCTTTTATGTTTGTGTGCTGAATATTCGTACAACGCTCATACGTTAATTTAAAAACTCTACCGCCACGTATATTCTAGCCCGCAACAAGAACGGTTTAGAGGAGAATTAGCGAGAACCAAAATTTGACTAAAAGAGTCTTAGCGAGAACCAAAATTTTGGCTTGGTTTGATCTTCGAGGTGATTTTGAGTCAGGTATGGATCAAATTGATTCAACTTGAAACCCGAATGGAATATATATAAATTATATGTTAGCACGCAATTGATTTTGGGTTAGCACTAAGGATCTATTTGTGACGACTGTATCTTTTTATGAAAGATGATTGTAAAATTGTTGTGCATAAGATAATCTTTTTGAAAATTGTCATAGAAAGTAGCTTCCAACACTGAAGAAAACGGTGAAAAAGTAATGGTAAAACAAAATATATGATTGCAATCTTAAAGCAAAATAGTAAGAAAGTTGTCTGGAACGAAGCCTAAATTGGCTCGGAATTGAACATTCTAACATCTATTTATTCTCTCCAAATGAAATAAACATGTGAAATTATTTTGATCTTACTTCAAAGATGTATGTAATTTTTAGGAGAACTAAAATCTTTCTTAAATGTATGATTCATATTCTAAAGTGATAATAAAACTCATCAACTAAGGCTTTATTTGGGACAAATTTCCTACTGCTTCTTAAAACAACTATCTAGTACATACTAGAAAACTGGTTTAAAAACCATTAATAATTATAAAGCCGACTAAAACAAAGCCTAAGTGGAAAAAAAAAGTACTGCATTAGTAACCTAATATGATTATACTTCAGGCCAGCTTCAAGTTTAAAATCCTCTTCCGATATAATTTATGACTAAGTTCAAGGTGACCCGCAAATCTAAAATGGACTTCAAAATACTATTCAAAATTGGATTAAACATGTCAATTTCAAAGTAAATGGGTTGTATTCGGGGTAGATGAGTTAAGTTCAAGTTAAATGAGTCTTGTTGATCCAAAAAATTTGCATGATCCCTATAACTAATGGGCTAAATAGGTTAGGTTCGGGTCAATAGATTTATGTTCAATTTTCTAATCTGTATAATAAATATATCATATTTGAATCAAGTATATTTAGATCAAATAAACTTCGAATCAGATTCGAACCCAATCTGCCAATCCACATTAACATCCTTAATATATATGTGAGTTTAATTACTTTGCTTTGTATATTATAAATGACTTCTCAAAAAACCTTAATTTAGTCCTCATAAGTAGAAAAATTAATATTTATGCTTCTTTATTCAACCTAATTAAATATAGATTATTGTCTCAGAAGAATCTCAAATAGTTGTCTTCTTAAAGCAACTTTTAAATACAAAAATTAATTTAATTTTTGTACTAAAAATTTTCTTCAAGAAACAATAAAAAAATCTTCACAAATGATGTCTAACCACTCCATGAAGAGGAGGCTTGAATTGACTTGTATAAAAGGTGTGTTTGTTTATGATATCCTTTAATATAATTAAATTATTAGCTGCATATATTCTTAATTTTGTCCAATTATAGTTATACTTGTAAATGCTAATAATATAATTGTATTATATATTATTTTAATTATATTTGTCTAAAATTTTAATAATTATATCGTCAAAGAGATTAATTATATTGAAGGGTAATATATAATTGTTGCGTGTTAGAAAATACGCGGCGGTAGAGTTTGTAAATTTGCGTCCGAGCGTTGTACGTAAGTTTAACACACAAAAAGAAAAGAGAAGTGAACACCAAGGGTTTTTATGTGGAAAACCCAAAAAAGGAAAAAACCACGGAGCCTTGCCCAGTTGCAAAATTCCACTAGTGTTTTCGTATATTACAAATGGTGGATTTCGTCCCACAAGTTGGGATAATCCAAGTACAATTTGTTTCTTCCACGAAATTTACAAAATTCTGTGAATTCCTGATGTTTCCCGAGAATCCGGCAGAGTTCCGGCGTCTTCAGGCGGCAGGAAGAGCTCCGGCGGCGGTGGTCGAGGAGGTGAGGAATCTCCTTTTCCCCTTTCTCCTTCTCCTTCTACTTCTCTTCTTCTTCTCTCTCTTCATTTCAGTCCCTTTGGTGTAGAATGAGGGTTCTATTTATAGTTTTTCTGGAGTGGCATAGCCCGTAAATAGGCATGAGATCAAGGGCGAACAGGGAGTGGTTTGAATGGACAACCGATATCGAATCCTTTGATCATGCACCGTTCGTTGGACTTTTGAAGGCCTTAATGATGTTGGAATTCAATGATCTTAGACTCGTTTGATTCGTCTCGTCGAGCCGCTCGATTCGAGTATAAGCTCGTCAAAATCGGAGACCGTTTAGTAACTCAAATTGCGGTTTGAATCTTCCAACAGCGCTTTGAACCCTTGATTCGGACTCATTTGGGCTCGGATTGGGTTGATCTTGGTCTCGTTGGGTTCGTATTTCCGAGATGCTCAGTTTGACTGTAAGCTCGCTGAAATCGGAGTTCATATACTCCCGAAATTAATTTTTAAAGTTCCCAACCAGCTTTTGCCTCGAGATTCGTGCCCGACCAAGATAATTTTGAGATGACATATCAATAATATATAAAATTGCATCATGTAAAGCACAAGCAATATTTAAGTCAAGACATCTTGAAGGATCCAACAAAAATGATCAAATTACTAAGAAAAGTTAACAAATTTAACAAAAAATTGTAAACCAAAATTGATAGTATTAAATATCTATACTCAAATAAAAAATAAAATTAATACCATATATTATTACATCATAAAAAAATTAAAATGATTGAAGCCTAAATTTTAGTGACTTTCAAAAAAAAGTTGATTTTTACGTTCTATCTTTACAATCACTTTTATAAAAAATAACATTTATCCCAAACAAATGCTGAATTTACAGAATCTTACTCTTATATATAAAGATATTATAACATGCATTTTAAACACAAATAAGTAATTTATAATCCACTGAGGCTTTGATTTTCAAGCAATTTTTTAGTTAAAAAATTTAATTTTACACTTAAAAACTGTTTTAAAAAATAATAAAAAAGTCGTTTCAAATGAAACCTAAATTGACATATACTTATAATCAACCAATAGAATGTCAAATTGTAGGACCCACCTGTTATCTTGTTTCTGATTGCAGTTTGCAGGAGGATGTCTCAAACAAAGACAAACACATCTTCGTTACACCGACCTTTGAGAAAGTTTAAGGAAAGAAGAATTGCCGACCAACATTCAAAAAAAGGCAAAGAGGAGCCAACCGGACAGGAAGAAAATGTCATTCAGACTAAACAAATTTCAATAACTTCCGACTGTCTCATGTCAAAGCAGATTGGGACTATGAAAGAGCTAAATGAGCAAGACTATCTATACGCAACCGCATAAATCTGCCGGGGATGATGAAAGAAACACGAATAAGCAGACAAACTTTTAGATTTTAGTTGTGATATGTTTCAGAGTGGCAGGTATGGGTATCAATATTTAATATAACCTCAAAATTAGATTCGAACCTGACTTAAAAATTTTTGGTTAGGGTCAACCAGTTTGAAAAAACGGGTCGGATTTGGGTTGACCCGGAAATCCGAAACTAACCCGGGAGCTTGAACTGAGGCGTCAACTTGCGTCGCCATAGCGTCATGTCCGCGCTAACAGCGCGTCAATCATCCGTATGTCGCCATTGCATCGCCAACTCACCATCGCATTAGTCGCCGACTCGGCGTCGGTCAGGCCGTGGCTCCAGCACCAACTTCCACCTCCCTATTCACCATGCCGCCTGAGCCATGAGAGGCGAGAGCCCCCCTTGTAGGTTGTGGCATGTTCCGATTTCTGACTTCCGCACCGCCTCACCCACACAAGCCTCGCCTGTCGCCTACCACCTGATTGCCTAAGATGGTGAGCCCGTGCTTGTTGGGCTCACAATTGGTATACGGGTCGGGTCAGCTCACCCGGTAACCCTCTCGGGTCGGGTCGGGTTGACTATCCTGACTCGCTTGAAAATTAGGTTGGGTTGGTGTTGACCTATTTACAGTCAGGTCAACTGGTCGGGTTAGACCTGAACCCGACCCATTGAACCGAATTTAATTACACCCGTAGTGTCGGGTTGCACCCAGTGATGGTTTCACAATTATAATCATATTGTTAATTAGAGAAGGTTAGTTTTTCTTCAAAATTAAGAATAGATAATTTTACTAATATATGTTATTTAGGATCCATTTGGAATGATTGTAATTTTTTATTTAGGTTGTTGTAAAGCTGTATTGAAGAAAGTTTTTTTTTTTTTTTTAAAGACGCTGCAGAAAGCAGTTTCTTAGCATAAATTTTTCTTAAAGTACTGAAAAAATAATGACCGGATAGAAATTTGATTGCATTATGAAAAGCAAAGTAATAATAAGGGTGCCCCAAATGAAGGCCTTATAATTTTTCAAAATGTTCGATCACTTACTAATATTTAAAAAAATGATGAGACTAAATAACTAAGGCTTCGTTTAGGATTCCTTTTTTACTGTTTCTGAAAGCAATTTTTTAATATAAAATGAACAAATTGGGCTTTTTCATCTATGTGTGTATTTATTTTAATTATCTTTGGATAATTATAGGCTCAAGGGCCCATTAATAACTTTGCTCTACAACCTCCTTTTATTATGGGAGCTGCATCTACCGCTTTGTTAGCGAGATTATGGAGTTGTTGCTCTTGGTAGTAGTCCCATGCACAAGGCATAAGCGTGCATACTTTCGGGGATCATCTCCTCAGTTTCTTCTACTGGTAGCTGCAGAGAGATGGCTCTTAGAGGGTAATAAAAAGAAAGAGGGTAACAAAAAGAAAACTGCACTAACTCTGGCAAATTTATATAGAAGAGAAATATATAGCATTGCGGAGTTGCACAAACCTTTTTTTTTTTTTTTTCGGATTACAAATTCCGTGAAACTTCTAAGTAAAAGAAGCTAAATTTTTAAATATTGAGGCATATTTTGGTGTAAAGATTGAAATTTCATTTAAGAAATTCTACAGTTAAGGGTGCTCATCTCAGAGCAATTATAAGATAAGTAACCTACTGAAAAATTACATCAATATGACAAAATCGTGAGGCTTTTACTCCAAAGCAGACAATATCTCGTTAGGTAAAAGTTTGAGCTATTACAGCCTCAACCCTCCATAGGGAAACTTTTTAATAGTTAATAGATCATTTTTGATATTTTATAAAGAGTGAATAGATCATTTTGATCTTTATCTCAATCTTTATATAAGAAAGTTTTAAAAATTATTTATTTTCAAATCCCTCCGGGAGTAAAAAATATCATATCAAAACTAAACAAAAAATATTTCTTCCTTGAAACAAACAAAAGATCCCTCACAGGAGTAGACAACTGATTCCATGTATCCTAAGAGTCATACAAATGTTATTTTATTGTGATCTTTAGCATAACTTAGGCTTCGTTTGGGACGACTTTCTTATTATTTTTTTAAATCAGTTTTTTAAAATTTTAATTTTAATTTTAAATTAAAAAGCTATTTTAAGAAACAATTAAAAAGCCACCTCAAATAAAACCTTAGTCTAAAATTCATTCTAACCTTATTCTACTCTATAATTTGATCAATAGAGAAAACTATTATTTTCCCCTAATGTGGCTCCTACCATTGTAGCTGTGTCTGATATTAATTGTTGTGCGAATCTTAATGATAGTCCTAGTTAGGTGGATGGTGGGGATTTGACTGTTGGCTAGTCTACCTATTTAGTTGATAGTGGTGAAGAAGCTTGGGCTATTGTTGGGGAGGCAAGTGTTGAGGTGCCTCTAGTGGATGTGCCTATTTATGTCATTTTAAATGCTAATTTGTTTGCCCATCTTGCTAGAGATTCTATTAGGTGGCAATGTTATTGGTTGCATGATGACATGTCGGTTGCTAGTGGGGAGGATTTTATAGATACCAATCTCGAAACGGGCTTGCTCGATAAGTTTGTTTCGTAACGTAAATGAAAATCCAAGAAGAAATGATTTCTTCTGTTGTTGGGGTTATTTTGTTTCACAACTCGGTGTCGGTCTGAGTTTGATATTATCTGATTTTCCTCATCCAATTATCAATTTGTTTTGCTGCTGTTTCTCTTTGATTGTAATTTACTAATTTTATTGATATGGCTCAGTGGTGGTCTTTTACTGTATCATTTTCGTTTAATAAAATTTTTTTATTTAAAAAAATAGAGAAAACTATTAAGTTTTTAGATAAAATTTTGATCATCTATTACTTGCCTTAAAAATTAAAATCATTAAATTAATAAAACTATAATTTGACCCTTGATTAACAAGCCATTATACATATATAATAATATAATGATAACTTTATTATATACTTTGATAACTTCATTACTACTTAATTTTCAAAAATACTTAATGTGATTATGTCTATCCATCATATATTTTAATTTTTTTCTTGGCAAAGAAATCAAAATATTTTTGCATTTTTTAAATTTATTTTTAAAAAATAGTGATCAAAATATAAAATTAAATATATGATGTGGGAAGATCGTCCTTGGATCGTTGGAATAAGATGATACTGAAGGATTTCCAAGGACAGAGAATATACCGAATCTCAAAGGCTTAAAGGAGAATTATATTCATCAATTGTGTCCCATTCCTCTTACACATTCCATATATATAATACTTAAGTAGGAAAAACCTAGAGAAAATTTTAGAAGATTCTATAAAACTTGTAACAAACTAAAAAAAATAATCTAAGGAACATTTTAAGCTAAAATGCTTCACATTATTCTCCCCTTGCATCAAAAGAGCTCGACTCTGTTGAGGCGCGCGTTAGAGAAGGAGATAGATGTAGAAACATAAGTTATCCTCCTGGATCAAAGATTTTACTTCTTCGATGAATAACCGCAAGTTCGTTAATCAGTCGAATGAGTTCCTTTGAATTTTCGCAAATTTGCAAACCTCCAACGGTAGAAATAACAATATATTTGGCCATTGGAATGAATTCTTTACCCAACTAGAATCGCATAGTAAGCTCTTGATTCCATCCACAAACTTTAGTACCATTTGGGGCGGCTGGTTAGTGCTGAACTCACCAATCAAAGCATTCCATGAGAAAAGATTGTTCTTAGTCAATTCATCAAATAGCTTACAAGCTGATTGTAAGCAACCTTTGCCATTACACCACAGAAGGGAGTTCTCTATGCCATCTGGTGAGAGCATGAATGATGACATCCCCACGCCTGCATTGTTAATTAAAATATTTAAAGGAAGATTTAGAGAATTGAAATCTGCTGCAATTTTGCTCACAGAAGCCATTGAACAAAGGTCTAATTCCAAGGCATCAACTTTAGCAAATGGGATTTCCTTCAGAATCATTTCCTACACATTGTTATCAGCAGAAACATTTCTGATCCCTAGGATGACATGAACACCTCGCAAAGTAAGCATACAAGCTGTTTCTGAGCCAATACCACTTGAAGCTCCTTGGAGTATGGCATTCCAAAGCCAGATGTTTGGGCATTCAATTCGATGAAAGAGGATAGATAGACTATTAAGGATAAAAACATATTTTGTATTTATAGTTCTCTGGCCTATCCCATTATGCCACATTGGCATTAGCCTGTAAACTACTCTATATAAGAGGACATATAGCTTGTACTTAAAGTAACAATAATATTATTTTCCTTTCTTTATCTTGGGTCAAGAACCCATTGCTTTTACTTCTTGTCTTTTCCTCCTTCTCTCATTTTCTACATGGTATCAGACACCACATGATCCTGCGGTCCATGGCTTCCCCTGCTACGCTTTCACAAACAACTTCATCGGAGCTCCCGCAAACAGACATTCCTGGCATCTCCGCCTCCCTAAAGTTCGTCGTCTCTAACCTACGCACCCTGGTTCCTACGCAACTCAACACCGACAACTACGCGATATGGAGAAGCCAGATCGTAAAGTTACTCCGTGCAAATGGCTTCGACGATTTTCTTGCGTCTTCTTCCCCCTCCCAAGAAACATCTGTCGGCAACATCCCGCCGGAGACATACCACACGGCAAATTGGTCTCGCATAGACCAAAATCTTTCAGCCGCAATATGCTCCACAATCTCCTCCACCGTTCTTCCCTACGTTCTGCAGTTGGATTCAACAGCCGCCATATGGAAAGCCCTTGAAACACGATTCCAATCGTCCAACAGATCTAAGGTGTTACAGCTCAAGAACGAGCTTAATAACATTGCAATGAAAGATCAATCCATGATCCAATATCTGATGACGATCAAGACCCTCGTGGATCAAATCACGGCAGCTGGTTCAACAATTGATCCCGAAGACATTATAATGCACATCTTGAATGGCTTGCCTCCTCCTTATCAAGCTTTCAAGACTACAATTCGAACTATGCAAACCACTCTCAGTCTCGATAATTTTTACTCTCTTCTTATAAGTGAAGAGATTCACGTCCAAAACGACACCTCCAGACATACCAACACTACCGAGTCTCAAACCGCTCTCTATGCGGCTCGGGGTCGCTCGAAAAGATCTCGTGGACGTTCTTACTCACAAGGGCCGCATACAAACCGCGATCCTACCAAACCTCTTCCTGTGTGCCAGATCTGCAACAAGAAAGGGCATCTCGCCGTTTCCTGCTGGCATCGCCTCAACATAAATTACGCTCCAACAAACAACACGAAAACCGCACTTTTATCCAACATCGATCAAGCATCCAATGATTGGTTCTTGGACTCAGGAGCTTCGGCGCACATCACCAACAATGTCGATCACATGTCCAACTCGTCCGTGTACCAAGGCTCCGATTCTGTTACAATCGGTGACGGTAGGAACATTCCGATTGCCCATTCAGGCAGCGGCATTCTCCCTACTCCGACTCGTAAGATCATGCTGTCAAATTTACTTCATATTCCGCATATCTCTTACAACCTTCTGTCAATTTCAAACCTTGTTAAAGATAATAATATATCCATTACCTTTAATCCTAACGATTTCTTTTTTAAGGATTTGATGACGGATCGCATCCTTCTTCAAGGACCCTGTAAGAACGGGCTTTACCCGATCAAGCAAAACGTCTCTCCGCCAGCTGCTTTCAAGGCGGTTCTCAACAATTCCTCTGTTTGGCATAACAGACTTGGGCATCCAAGTCTAAGCACGCTGCAGTTAATTGCTCGCAGCAATCCGCATCTTAACATTTCCAATTCCTCATTTGAATGTTTAGCTTGTAAATCTTGTAAAGGACATAAGCTGCCTTTTGAAAGTTCGTATAATAAAAAGCTTTTACCTCTCGAACTCATCCACTCGGATGTTTGGGGACCCTCCCCGGTTACTTCTTTACAAGGCTTTCGCTATTATGTCACTTTTATCGATGACTGCTCCCGTTTTACCTGGCTTTTCCCGTTAAAACATAAATCTGAGGTACCTCATATATTTATCAATTTTAAAAAGTTAATTGAAAATCAACTTAACTTCAAAATCAAAATGATTCGCACTGACGGGGGTACCGAATATCTCAATAACATTATGCTTAATTTTCTTCAATCTAACGGTATTTTTCATCAGCGATCTTGTCCATATACCCCGGAGCAAAACGGGGTCGCCGAGCGAAAGCATCGCCACATTCTTGAAACTACAAGAACACTACTCAGTCAGGCCTCCATTCCACATCAATATTGGCCGGACGCTGCTCTTACTGCCGTATATCTGATCAATCGGCTTCCTTCGCATCCGACCGGATCAGATTCACCGTTCAAATTACTTCACAACAAAGCACCTGCCTACGACTATCTCAAGGCTTTTGGTTGTGAATGTTACCCATTGATTCCACATCAATTACGTAACAAACTTCAACCAAAATCTACACCGCATGTTTTTCTGGGATACTCGGACCAATACAAAGGCTACAAATGCCTTAATCCGAACACTAACTCTGTCTCTGTTTCTCGTCACGTAACATTTTCTGAACATATTTTTCCTTTCAGGAATAAAAGTAATCAAACTACACAGCATATACCCGAAACAACTCCTTCTCTGCTCATTCCTACATCCTACGTTCAAAGCATGCAGACCACTACCTCGGCTCCAGATCATTCAAACGATTGCTCAGCACAGACGTCTATCTTACCTAATACCGTTAGCAGACTTTCAAATTCTCCTGCTGCTCCACTTCTAGCATCGCCTGCTTTGGCTACCCAGCAAGCTCCGTCTCATCAGATGGTCACAAGATCTAAAACTGGATCCCTAAAACCAAGATCCATCTTGAACCTAACTCATCAAGTCTCCAACCAAGACACAACAGAACCATCAACGTACCAACAAGCAGCAAAATCATATGCGTGGCGTCAAGCCATGGCTTCAGAAATTCTTGCTTTACATAAACAAGAGACGTGGACTCTCGTCCCTCCTCCAAAAACGGCACCAATACTTGGTTGTCGTTGGACGTTTCGAACAAAAAGAAATCCCGACGGCTCAGTCGCCCGACTCAAAGCACGTCTAGTCGCACAAGGAAATCATCAAGAATACGGCATTGACTATCAAGAAACGTTCAGTCCCGTTGCTAAGCTACCAACTGTAAGGGTTCTAATCACGGTAGCTCTCTATCACGATTGGAAAATTCAACAATTCGATGTCGAAAATGCTTTCCTTCACGGACCTCTATCGGAGACGGTCTACATGCGTCAACCTAAAGGTTTTGAGGATAACATAAATCCGGAACACGTCTGTCTCCTTCACAAGGCCCTATACGGTCTAAAACAAGCACCACGTCAGTGGTACAATACGTTTACAAATTACCTTACCTCACTCGGGTTTCAACACAGCAGAGCTGACCCTTCTCTTCTAACTTACAATCTTAATTATGTTCAGATTTATTTACTTGTCTATGTTGACGATTTTTTGATTACAGGAAACAACGCTAATGTCATCTCCAAGCTCATTTCGCAATTAAATGCTCGGTTTAACCTGAAGCAATTGGGACTTGCAAATCAGTTTCTTGGCATAAGCATACAACACAAACCAAACGAATAACCCATTGCTTTTACTTCTTGTCTTTTCCTCCTTCTCTCATTTTCTACATAGACACCGTCTCATTTTCTCGACGGTCATCCACTGTGAGCTTGCCGAGTCCGAAGAGAAGTTAAATAAAGTAGGAAGATGGGAGAAATCCATCATGTGAAGGCTGGACAATGCGAAAACCAGATCAGATCTAAGTTTTGAAAGGTAGCGTGTGACGAGTATGGAATCGATCCCACAGGGAGGTATATCGGTATGTTCGATCTGCAGCTGGAGAGGGTTAATATCTATTACGAGGCATCTTGTGGAAGATTCGTTCCTAGGGTGGTTTTGATGGATCTGGAGCCTAGAACAATGGGCAACGTGAGGACGGGACCATGTGGTTTGATCATTTGTCCTGTCAACTTCATATTTAGGCAATTCTGGTGCATGGAAGAGCAGAACGCAGTATTCTGGCAAAAGGACGTCGGCATCGCAGGATCGAAGTGGAAGGGACATCGAAAACATAGTGGGAGCGGGGATAGAATTGAGATCATGAACTCGTCCAGATTTCGGTCACGTTCCCAATTACGGTCATGATGATTTGAGCTTTTCTCATGAAGGCCCTCCGACACCGTGGAGACCTTGGCTTTGATTTCAGAAATATGATATTCCGCTTGCTTTAAGACATCATTGTTGAATCCGCCGCAGAGGGACTGATCGCCGGTGGTTTTGACCAGGGTGAGCTCCCGAGTCAAGAAACCAGTCCCTGTAGGACTGATTTGAGCCAGCCGCTAGAGCAGTTGGTGATGGCCTCGCCGGAGATGGAACATACTGGGAGTTCATTCTGTGCCAGCATTCCGGCGCAGCATTTCCGCGTTTAAGGCAAATTTGGCAGACAGTTGAGACCGAAGATGATTTTTCTGTAGATGTATTTCTTGAACTGGGAGCACGAACTCTGCCCCTTCTGCCACGGCCACGGGAGGAGAACATAGCCATGTTGGATTGATTTGAAGGATCAAATCGTGCCGTATCCGATGCTATGTTGATTTCTCACTGATGAGAAGAGAATATAGCTGGTCAAGACTTAAGGGTTGAGTCATTGTCCGGATCGCAGTCTTGAAGGAGCTATATTGTTGAGGTAAGCCATTCAAGATATGAAGGATAATATCCTCTGAATCAAGATGAGATCCAGCGGCTGCTATCTGATCAACGAGTATCTTGATTTCGTTGAGATACTGCAGCATTGTCAAGTTTTTAAGAGAGATATGGTGTAGTTCATTTTTGAGTTGAATGACCTTCGATCGATTTGTGGATTGGAACCGGATTTGCAAGGCATTCCAGATGGCAGCAGTAGAGTCCAGATCAAGAACATAAGGAAGAATGGATGCATAAATGGTAGAACAAATGGCGGCAGCAAGATTTTGATCGGTTAAGAGCCATTGCTTGTAAGAAGGATTCAGGGTGGAAGAACCAGAGTTTTGAAGGATAACCTGGTCGGGAATGATAGACTAAGCATCAAGAAATGAATCAAATTCATTTGCTCTACAGATCTTGAGAATTTGGGAGCGCCAGAGAGAGTAGTTGTCCGGTGAGAGAGGAGTTTGAACTATGTTCTTGAGATTAGATAGAACGAATTTGAGGGAGGATGAGAGAGCGGGAGTGACGGAGATGGAGGACTCCATCTGCTGGTTGGTTGGAGACGTCGTGGAGGACTCCATTGTTCTTCCTGGATCGTCTCCTAGACTACTGATACCATGTGGAAATCCAATCTCGGCAAGAACACAGAACAAGAGCAAGAAAGAGGAAGACATAATGTAAAGAAGTAGATGATTTTATTATTGTATTATTCTAAACATAACGTACATATTTATAGAGTATTTAGGTAGGTACATATAAGACAATATAATGGGCTATTCAAGGTTCTATACAGCTGTTACTTTTGTGCTCTAATACGGAGAAAGCATTTGTGGGGGCAAATGATGGATATGGTCCATATGGATCAGACATTCGTGGAGCAGAATCGCAGGAGAAAGCTGAGGCGGGGGAGGATCCGGTCTGTGGCACGCCGTGTGGGAGCGGAGGAGGTCGGGCAGGTGCGTAATTGGTCTTTGAGAGCGCGTGTGAGTAGATGGCCGTGGATAGTTCGATTACCGATGTGCAAACTCCATGGAAATCAGCAAATAAAGCATGATTCCGATCAAGTGATGCTTCCACTTGAGCCACCCGAAGGCTTCGCTGTGTCGGTAACGGTGGACAACCCTTCTTCATTAGCGAATATCTTCGTGAGGATAGTGGGGCGGCGGATCTCGTCATTGGAGTGAAAGTTGGAGCGGAGGGTAGTCTTCTTCTTCGTTTTCGACCGTCCATCTCCTTGGCGTCGATCATCGTCGACCGCCCATCTCGTTTGGCGGCAATCTTCGTCGACCGTCCATCTATTTTGGCGGCAATCTTCGTCGACCGCCTAATTTATCCGGCGTCGATATTCGTCTACCGTCAAATTTATTCAGCGTTGATCTTCGTCTACCATCAATTTTCTTCGGCTTCGATCATCATCAACAACCCACCTTATGTAGTCCATTGTTCTTCGAAAGCTCCGGGCTCTGATACAAACTGATGTGAGGAGATCGTCGTTGGATCGTTGGAAGAAGTGATGCTTGAAGGATTTCCAAGATCAAAAGCTTAAGGGAGAATTCTATTCATCAATTGTGTCACATTCGTCTTACACATTCTGTAAATCTAAAGAATCCTAGAAGATTCTTGTAAACCTATAACAAACTAAATAAAATAAACTAAAGAACATTTTAAGCTAAAGTGGTCCGCATTAATATAGTTCGATAATCTTATAATACCTTAGCTTTATGTTTAAAGATCATAATAGCTTCTGGTTGTTTAGGCTATCCATTTGGGCTCATTGCTGTGGTTTTCCACAGTATATAAATAAACATTACATTTTTTGTTAGTTTCTGTTTGAAGTCTGTTGGATTGTCTGATATTTTTATAGTGACGTCAAACTCCTCAAATAAATTTATATTTAAAATTAAATTTTCTTGTTTTCTTTCGATATTCTTATGTGCAAAATAGGAGAAATTATTTTATGTGAAATTTGGACGTCCAAATATGTGAGTGCATATATTGTATACATATTTGTACACAATGAGTATCAAATTTTTATACACACTATGTGTACACTTATAGTCTGGTCGGTTCTTGCCGTCCGGACTCCGCATAGAATAATTTCTTGCAAAATAGATATAGAAGCCTCGGCTACTACTTTTTTTTGGTGGATTTTTGAGCTAATTAAATCAAACTTATCCACACATCCCATACAAAAGCGTCGAAATCAAGACCTCTTAGTTGATAGCCAACATTCTTTACCAACATGTGAATTAGGCTTTGTTTGAAAGAGGTTTTAGACAATTTTCGTATAATAAAAAAATGCATTTGCCAAATTTTTATTTTCGAAAACTATTTTTTAAGAAAAGGCTTAGAATTCATTTGGGACGTCTAAAATTTTGTGTATAGATGTAGGGATAATAGTTTTTTTTTTAATGGAGAAATAAGTAACTCCCTAGCAAAATAATTTTTTAAAGTAGAAAAAAAAAAAAGCAAAATAAAAATTATGAATGCAGTTTAAAACCAAATCTAATAAAAAACTTGTCTGAAATTAAGCCTCGAAAAAGAGTTTTTAAAAGCCAAAAATTAAAAAAGCTCAAACTATCTCAAATAAAATCTTAAAAAGAAATTGAGAAGTTACCTGTAAGCCATAAAGCTTTTCTGCATTTTTATATTAAGTATTTAATTTTATATTTATTTATTAAATATTATATAAAAATATCATCAATACTAAATTATTTTAAATTAAAACATACTCTTTCATGCATTACAAATTATTTCATTTTAAAATCTGAATTTTTTAAATATTGTATTTTCATATTTATATTTTTATCATACTTATGAGTCCAATAATATACATAATATATAAATCAAATACAATCATATAAAACAAATTATCAATCAAATATATAAATCTTTTTTAATGACGAGCAATTTCTTAAATAACAAAAAACAAATAAAGAAGAGAATCATTATTCAAATTAAGTTCTTTACATGAGTTTTTAACATATTATTTATTTTTATTTAGTTATATAAATAATAGATATCTATATCTATACTATCTATACTACTATATAAAAGTGGCTTGGGACTTCACCCATAGCAAATCTTGGTCATTCATTTTATATCTTCAAAAATTATCCTAGCCATTCATTATATTATAAATATTTAATAAATTTAACAAATCTGAAAATATATAATAATTACCCCCACTTTACTTCTCATTTTTAAAACTGCTTTTCAAATAATTAATTAAGCATTTATACTACTATTATTATCATAGATAAAGCTGTATTATTTATTTGCCACCATTGTGACGTTTTATACTGTGCATTCATTGGTATCAAATTATATCTATCTATCTATACTACCATTGTGACGTTTTATCTTGCTTCAACTTCTATCTATCTATGCTATTTTATTTATACATTTAATTAACATATTTATTAACTTCATTTATATTCATTTAAATACATAACGTTTTTATTTTATTTATATTTATTGCATTTAAGTAAGAGCCAATTAATGCATTTAATTATTTTTAATAAAATATAATAATTAATAAATTTTAAAAAAAAAACGCTTATGCAATTTAATACCTATTACATAGTCTCATATTAAATTAATTTTAAATAATACGTCCGTTGAGTTTAATATATTTATGTTTCATAAATCTTACCTTCGTCAAAATTAATTTATCCTATTAAAGTTTCACCTCTTCGAATCCCACCACACCCATAAACTAAATTCTTCATCTTCGCCTTCTTCTTATAAGTTTATCCTTTTTGCTGTTACATTTGGGTTTTAAGTCATTATTCACTTCTAAAATGAAGTTTTGTTATGATATCACACTTATTGTATAAACAAATAGGAGCAAATTAAAGGGAATGGAAGGTGAAAGGCTACGAAGATGACTGCAATAGGTATGTCAATAACAATACTTGGTCCAATTTTGCCTGTAGGATAATTTTGAACGAGTTGCTAAAGGAGCTTCTTTGCCTTGTTAGTTTTTCTTTAGCTTAGCATGAAGGAGATCGAGTTTTGAAATAGATGCTAAAGAAGCTTCTTCTCCTATTATGACTGTACATATGCATGTGAAGAAAGGATCTATACATACTGTGTTTGTTAAAATTTTTAGGTAAAAGGAACACAATCTATGCTTTTTTCATTTCTCTTGAGAATTAGCAATGAGAATGAGAAAAAGGACTTTTTCTTAATTAACTATTTAAGCATTAACTATACACATTAATTGTTCTTTGGCTTCTAGAAAAGTGAGATAGGCGTTGGACTTGCAAGAAATGGTAAGAGCAATTTTATTGGGAGCAATTCCGAACTTTCATAGATACATATTTCATTCAAAAAATGGTCAAAATTATGGTTGCTCATCTATTGATTTAGTACTTTTTAAAATTTTTATATAATGAACAATATGCTGAGTCTTGTAACGCACTCATTGATTTTTTTCTATTTTTTGGTAATTTTTTTTCATTGAAAGTTGTTCTTTTCTGCTGAGATTAGGCGAAGTGATTGATATTTATTGGTACTAATTCACTTATCTTTAATTTTTGTTTGAATGCTTCTTCTTGCTCATATATGGATTCTAATGCTCAAAGCTTCTCTTTAATGCCTTCAAACGACTTGGCGTATCGTAGATATCCCAACATGCCTTGCTCCGACTAATTCTCCCGTGCCATGGGCCATGGCCCATCTTTTATGGTGAGAACTCTTTCTTTTCTCATTTTTTTTTTCATGTTTGTAAGTTAATAAAATTATATCGAAATTCTCTATTAAATTTAGCAGTTATCATTATTTTTAAATAGTTTGGTTGCAAATTATATATTTTCTTTTGAAAAAGAAATTCTTTCTTTTTATTTTCAGTCATATTTTCATGAGCATGTAACGTCAATATACCGGTCAATCACTACTCTTACAACTATGGGGTTGGGAATCCTCACATTATATATGAAAACCCTCACATTATACATAAACATAATTCTTATCTTTAATTTAACTTTAATGAATATATTTGAAGAATAATAGATATTTATATACCTATTAATTATGTATAAATAATTTATAAGCATATAAATATTAGATGTAATATTCATCTAGCATTTAATATAGCTATATAATATGACATGAGTTTATTTTAAATTTTATGAAATTATTTTTATTTTATAAAATTTTATTAACGTGCACAGCATTTATACTATTTATACTAGTGTTAATAAATGTTGCAATAATCAAAAGTCTTACAAAGCGGGTACAGCTGTAATCACAACTGGCAGACGTGCAGCCCTTCATTACTTAAAAATCCTTTATAAAATTGTCGGTTTCTAGCACGTCATCACCATATTAAAACTAGGGATGCAATCGAGTTAAGCCGAATCGTCGAGCTCAACAGGCTCTAGCTTATCGAACAGACCTCCGCTTGACTCGTTAGCTCGTCGAGCATCTCGCGGAGGTGATCGGGCGGGAAAACAAAACTTCAGCTTGAGCAAGCGGGATGACGAATCGAAGGTAGAGCGGGAAAATCAAAACAACAGAGCTCACTTGCTCGAAGGCGGATTAACGTTAGTGAAGTAAATAATTAAAGATTAACATGTAAACTTCATTGCATCACATAAGAGAAGATTACATATGCGTAAACCAATCCACACAATGCATGATTAACAAACGATCAATGCTTCAGAGATTAAGCTGTTAAAATAAATAAAAGAGGATTAGAAACTGATAACTCATATCATATGTAAACAGAGAACAATCTGGATTCTCATTTACTTATCGCCCATCCAAACACAGCTTGGCTTATTCAAAGACCTAATCCAACTCGATGAAATGACAAATTGAGTGTAATTCAAACAGAAACTACTAAAAGCAAACCACCAATTGACTATTTCAAGCTACATTATAAAATAAGAAAGTATTGGGGAATAACGTCGAACACCTAGAGGACGCCGCGAAGAAGCAGGTTGATACCAAACGATGCGGTGCAAAAGATGAGCCCAAGAAGCGCCAGAAAGTTCAAACCTCTGCCAGAAACGAAACATAAATCATTAGAAAAAGAATGAAAGAATCCAACTTTGATCTGTCGTCCGAAAGAAGATGAGCAAAAGAAGATTGTATAGTAGGAAAAAAAAAAAAAGAAAATACCCAAACTTGAGCCGATTCTCAGGAACTCCGGAAGCGTAGCCCTTGAAGTACAAGAAACGAGCGACGGTGTAGAAGAGACCGAGCACGGAGGCAACGAGCGTGTGCTGGATCCCGCCGAGCAGGAGCGTCACGAAGAACACCGGCATGTATTCAATCGAGTTCTGGTGTCCTCTCTGCCGATCAGAATCCGAAATCCGCATCAAATTCGCATCTTTAGAAGACAGGTGAAGAAATAGCTGAGTAGATGCGTACCTGGACACAATTGAAGAGCTTGGCATCCTTGTTCTCGGATTCCAACGCATAGAGCGCAGGGTATGGCACTTTGAACCTGATTTTTGGGATTTTGTAGATTGAGATTACGAGGAAATTAACAGTAGTAAAAGGAAACGACATTAAAAAATAAATTACTTCTTCCGAGCTTTTCCCACTTGAAAGCCCATCCACAGATTCAGGAAGGCGTAGAGAACGAGCACCAGTACAACGTAGCCATACTCTCTTGGGATCTCCATCGCCACCGCCATGCCTCTCTCTCTCTCTCTCTCTGAGGAAGCTGAGAATGGATACCTAGCTTGTAATAAGACTTGGTTTTCCGCTTATCTTTGCTTCTTTGCACTTTTGCCGTCTTAGTTGTCCATTTATAGGGAAGTGTCAAACTACGAAGATTACATAAATTATATATGTTTAGCTTTTCCTTTTTTCGGCAGGTTTAAATTTGGCAGATAATAATTCTTATTTTTTTAATTATAGAAATTTTAAAATAATAATGTAATATAAATTTAATTATTAGTCATATATATATATTCCATTAATTTTAAATTAAATTTGAAAATTAAATAGTTAATTTTAATTAAATCTGAATAAGATTATTCTATCATAAATTTTAAGTGGAATAAAAATTAAATCAGAATAATATATTCTAAAATGATAAAATGAGATATTTTAAACTTTATGTAAATGTTTAAATTTAAAAGATATTTAAATACTTAATGATATAATTATATATTATAAGTTTATCGTATCATTAAATATGTAATATAATATCTATTTAAAAAATTAATTATCTGATATGATACTTAGTATTTTAATTAATATTATATATTTAGTAAGGATTTAAGATAAATTTATTTTGACTAAAAAAAGATTTAGTTTCTCCTTCCTTGCGATGGAGGCTGGACGATTCTCCAGAAGCTTCTAATCTCGTAGTTTCCTTGCCCATCAAGAAGGTGCGGCCATGACCTCATCAGTGACGGGCCTTACTTTGTCTTTTCTGGGCTTTAGCCAAGTTGATGACTCCAGCCCGTTTATAATTGCTTGGGCAAAAATAAGCCAACGCCACAATTTTATTTAGGGATTTTTACATACATAACATTTAAAAGACTTCTATTTACTCATTTTACACCTAAACTTAATTTTTTACTGTTTTACCACCTAAAAGCCCTACCACACATCAAATATAACACTATGTTTGGTCCCGTTAAATAAGCCTCATTGAACTGCTTCGTCCTCGCCGTGCTTTGCCCCCGCACCGAACAGCTTCGCCCTCACCCGGTCGAATCTCATTTTTCTCGACAAGGTATTTTCTTCTCCGTTTAGATCTTCAACGTCTCTTTTTTGTCTTCGAGACTTCTGCATTTTTCTCGGCAATGTATTTCCTCACCGAACTGCTTCGCCCCATCACCGAAGTGCTTCGCCTCATTTTTTTGGTCTTGTCTATTCGCAAACAGAGCTGTTAGTTTTATAAGAATTGTGAATAGCTTTTTTTTTTTTCTCAACCGACTGATTCAATGCCTGCAGTTTTTTAGTTTTCATTTGAGTACAGTAAAATGAAGTCATAATCAGTTTTAATTCCCTAATTTTTATTGTTGTTGTTAGTCTTAACCATATGATTCAACAGATGTAAGATTCAGAACTGGAATGTGAGCCCGGGATTTAGAACTGTATAATTCAACAATTTTTTTTTTGTACTATCGCTTAATCAAAGTAACCATATGAGTAAGCATTCCTATCAACCTTTTTTTTCCTACTATAGCCAATGGCGGAAGGAGATGGTCTAACTCAGAAAAACAAACAAGCTGCCATAGTCTAACTTAGAATAACGAAGAAGAGGCGATGGTCTATCGTCATAACAAGTAACATTACCTTCGCTACAGAGGATCGCTCGTCGGAGATCAGGAACAGAACAAAACCAGAAGATCAAGACGCTGAGCGTGGGAAGCAGAATGCTCGGGAACAGGCACGCGCGGGAGTAGGAACGGGATCGCAAATAGGGGTTTTAACGCAACGTAAACGGAGTGGTATTTGAAACTTTAGAAATGTTATTTGAGTGGTATATTAGTAAATATAACATTTTGAGTGTTAAATATGTATTTTGAAATGTTTTAAGTGTTATGTATGTAAAAATCCCTTTTATTTATTCTAACAAAATAAAAATATATTTAAATTTATTATATATTTTCACAAACATAATAAGAATTTTAATTAAAAAAAAAAGTATTAGGGAATGCATTATAAATTATTTATATATTACGTCTATTTTAAAATAGACAATAACACTTTAAAATCTATCTTAATCATGTATTTAACTTTTTTTTCCTTTTTTGATAGTAAATTTTAGATCTTAAAGCATTTTAACATTTGTGCAAAAAACATTTTAATATTTGTGCATAATAATATTGGTGTAAATTTTAAATCTTAAAGCATTTTAAATTTTTAATATTTGTGCATAAAATTTGATTATTGAACAAAATATGATGCAGTTTTCAATAAACTATAATTTAGATTATATATTTAGTTGAGATGAATCTAATAATATAAAGAATGACTAGATTATAGCATGTTTAGAAATTATTAAATAGCCTAAAAAATTTATGCTTTAATAATTGACACAAAGGACTCAAAGATATAGATTAAATAAGGGCAATTTTTTATTATTTTTGACATTAATTTTTTAATCATAAAATTTTTTGTATTAAAAAAATATTTTTATAAACAGTAAAAAAAAAACCCAAATAAATCCTAATTTTAAGATTAATCAATTTTAATATCATTAGTGATCAAGTGTGAGATGCTGGTCAGTGTATTTCATGTTATGTTCCTGGTACAATAGCTTGGTTTTTATGAACAAGAGATGCGTAATGGGCCTTTTAAACATAAAGTAAATTAATGGGCTTACGGAAGACCCAACAATATTAACCCTGAATGGCCCAGTAACTTTATGGAATCATAGCCCACCCATCAGTTTTAAAGATGTATCAATGCTTTGTAATTAGTTATATTATTGTCAATATATTTTTCGTAAGGATGGATATGAAATAATACTCAGAAGATTAAAAAATTGCATTAGTAAATGAATTTTTAGGCATCGGATAAATCATATAGATAAAGGAGGGCTAAGGGCACAAATGTAATTACATATTCCATGAAACTAATGAATGTTTAGTAAATAAGAAAAATCTTTAATGATATTTAAATCATTGATCTCAATCCTAAAAAATTATTAATTTGAGCCAAAGCTTTTGGTGTAATCTTCTCTCTTAATTTGCTCCTGATAGCAAAAATGAAGACATCAATTGTTTACATCGCCTTGTAGTAAAATGCAACATATTTTCAAATAAACTAATTTATGCACTGTAATTACAATTATTATTATTATTTTAGAGAAATTGAATGCTTTTTAAGTTCATTAATCATAATCTATATGATTAATTTTTAGATATGATTAGAGAAACTCAAGCACGGCGGGCGTGCTGTGCTTGAGTTGGGTTGGTGTTGATACCGGCTTGCTGTTGAGCATGTCAGCCCGTTGAAGAATTGTTTCGGCATACTGGGCTTGGTGGACATGAAGGCATGTCTCGGTCCGATCAACAGAGATGCCTAGAAATTGCATTAGACTGCCAAGATTGCGCATATGGAACAGTTTGTGGAGAGCGTGAAGCAGCATGTCAATAAATTCCTAGTTATTGTCTGTCGGAATAATGTAATCTACATGGACTAAAAAATATATATTATGATCGTTTTTGCGATAAATCAGGAGTGAGGGATCCGAATTGCTAGTGGTGAAGCCCTGTTCGTGTAAAAAACCTGTGAGCATTTCGAACCACTGTCGGGGAGCCTGTTTGATTCCGTAGAGTGCCTTATTGAGTTTGCAGATGTGGTTGGGATAGTTCGTGTCTGAGTAACCGGAAGGTTGCTTCATGTAAATGATGTCATTAAGCTTGCCATGTAAAAAGCATTCGAAATATCTAATTGGCAAATATTCCAATTTTGATTGAGTGCGAGAAGTAAAAGAACATGTAGAGTTGAAATTTTTGCTACAGGGCTAAACATTTCAGTGTAATTGAGGCAGAACTCTTGATTATATCCTAATGCTACAATTTGTGCTTTGTGTCTGGCAATGGTCCCATCGGAGTTATATTTGGTGCGGTATGTCCACTTGCAGCTGAGCGGTTTTGAAGACGAGGATGAGGGGACGAGCTCCCAAGTGCCCTGAGATTGTAAGGCTTGAAATTCTTGAGACATGATCGTTCTCCAATGTTCAAATTTGGATGCTTGTGCATAAGTGGTAGGATCAGGTGTTCGGGTTTGGTGTGTGAGGTCGAAGATTTGTTTAGGCTTTAAATTTCCTATTCTAAGTCTAGTCACCATGTGATGTTGAGGTTGTGTGTGTGGATTAGTAGCTGTGACCAAGGGAGTTTGAGGGAGTTTGTGGAACCGGTTGAAGCCGGAGCTGATGGAGTGTTTGAGACATGCGAATTTTTGGGTTGCTGAATGTTGTGTGGATGTGGGGAAGTAGTTAGTGGACATGGGAACAAGAAGTAAGGGAGGTAGGTGCTGTGAGAATTCATGTGTGTTATATGTAGAGGAAGTTCCTGGAGACTGTGTATAGGGGAAGATATGCTCGTTGAACACAACATGGCAAAACTTCTTTTTTTTTTTTACGACATGCCGAGACTTGTATATATGATTCGTAGAGAAATCGAGGCAGCGGTATCCTTTTTGTTCTTGAGCATAGCCGATAAAGACACAAGGGGTGGATAAGAGTGATAATTTAGATTGAGAGTATGGTTTGAGACATGGGTAACACAGACACCCAAATATGCGAAGATGAGTATAAGTTGGCTGTTTGTTATAGAGATAGTGGTAAGGTGTGCTATTGCTTAGTGTGGCAGTGAGAAGACGATTGATTAAGTAGATGACAATGTTAAGTGCTTCAACCCATAGTGAATACAGAACACGTGAATGAAAGAGAAGGCTTCAAACTATTTCAAGAATGTGTCTATTTTTCCGTTTGGCGACTCCATTTTGAGTAGGTGTGTAAGGACAAGTATATTGGTGGCAATTTCCCTAGTGAGGGCAATAAGATTTAAACATGTTATTGAGGTATTGGCCTCCACCATCAGTCCTAATTGTGCGAATCTTGAGATGAAATTGGCAGTTGATAAACTTGTGAAAATTAATAAAGGATTTCGTTACATCAGATTTGTGAGTTAACGGATAAACCCAGCTGTATTTAGTAAAATCGTCGATAAAAGTCACAAAGTAACGATATCCTTGCATAGATGTGTGCTGGGACGGACCCCATACATCAGAATGTACAAGTTCAAATAGTGTAGAGGTAATAGAAGTAGATGGTGGGAAAGAAAGACGTTTGCTCTTGGCAATATTGCATGTATTATAAAAATTATGTAAAGAATCAGCACATATGCTGGAGTGAGATCGAGCTAAACCGTGAACGGTGGAGATGGTGGGGTGGCCAAGGCGATGGTGCCATAGATTTGGGATGGCTTGAACCGAGAGAAGTGCAAGCTTAGAGGTCGATGTTGTGTGAGGAATGTTGTAGAGGCCATTATGGCATGGGACTTGAAGAAGAAGACACTTGGTCGTCAAATCCTTTATTTGGTAATCGTATAGATAAAAAGAAATAACACAGTTATTGTCAAGAGCTAATTTGTGAACCGAAATTAAATTGAATGCAAGATTTGGTACATGGTGAAGCTTGTGAAGATAGAGTGTACCTAATGGAGTAGGAAGTATGCCATTACCTGTATTTTGTATGGGGAGCTGTCACCCATTACCAAGAATGACTTGTGAGGAGCTTGTGTATGGTTCAGAGTTATTGAGTTAAGTTGCATCAGTTGTGAGGTGAACCGAGGCGCCACTGTCCAAAAACCATTCGTTCTAGCGTAGAGTCTCCGATGGACTGAACAGGGCTGGCGTTTGTGTGGCTCCGGTATATGCTGGATCTGTGTGATACCAGCAGCGAATGGCCGAGTGACCATGTTTGTTGCATATTTGATAGGTGACATTGCGGTTTGTTGACCTGTCTCCGTGACCGGATTGCTGCAGTGGTCGTCAGCCTCGTGTTCCGCGATTAGTGTAGAACCGGCCTCGTCCTCTTCCCCGTGAGGTTGTGAGAGCTAGAGTGTTGTCTGTTAGGCTTAAAGAATGAAGATCTTTGGTAGCATCTTGTAAAATGTTTTGCTCTTCGCTATAGAGAAGGCTGTAGAAATCTTAAAGATTTAATGGCTGAAGATTTGTACATATGGAAATCTTGAATGATTGGTAGGAAGAGGGAAGTCCGTTCAGCGTATAAAGTATAACATCTTCGGAGTCGATCGTGCTACCAGCTGTCGTGATAGCGTCAACTTTTGCTTTAACATTAAGAAGATATTGAGACATGCGTTTGTCACCTTTGGACAGGTGATGAAGCTCATTTTTTAACTGGATAAGATGTGAGCGGGTGGTAGATTGAAGATGGTGGATTAGTGTCGTCCAGATTTCGTGGCAGTAAGATGTAGATAGGACATAGGGGAGTATGGACGGAGTAATGGTTGAGAAAAGTGTAGCAGAGAGGTGTTAATCTATTAAGGTCAAGGATTCTTGCGGTGAAGAGGCGGTTGTGCCATCCAAAATGGAAGATTTCGGTGGACAGGGTGTTGAACCATCAAGAAAACCTTTGAAGCTATTTGCATTGAAGATTTTCTCAACTTGAGACCGCCAGATTGGGTAGTTATCTGAGGTAAGGAGAGTTGGGACAAGGTTCTTGATATTGCTTATAAGGAATTTGAGTTGAGGTGGTATAATGGGGGCGAGATATTGTGGGTTGAATTTTGTGGTGGGTTGAGAGGTTGCAGAGCCTTCCATTGATAAGGAGGAAAGAACCATGAGAACTCGAGGAGCAGAGGGAGGGAGCATTGGTAGACTGCCGGAGGAAGAAGGAGAGAAAGGAAAAAAAAATTCAGATTTCTGACCTTTGCTCTAATACCATGATAAACTGCATAGGCTGTAAGGCTTGCAGGGGAAGAGCCGCAGAGCAAGAACAAGAATGAAATTATTTTATTCAAACTAAATGAATAAAAGAGATGTACAATCTTTGTATTTATAGACAAAGCCGTTGGTTCATATTAGCTTTAGGCTTTACAGGCAATATTAGCTTTAGCCTTTACAGGTGGCAAGAAATGTGCTTTCTTGTTTGTGCTAGCTTTAACAAAACTCAATATTTAAATTCAAAACCTCTTAATTAATAAGAAAATCTTTCAACCAACGTATCAAAAGGAGCTGCCTATTACAATCCTTGCTACATATACTGAACACTTCATATAAAAGTTTCGACAGAATCCCCAAATCAAAATAAACAAAAACAATGCTAGCTCCAAACCAGTACATTAACTTCATCTGTTACTACTCATAAAGTCTTTGACATCTGAAATTAGCTCAGTAGTCCTGACCTCAGACAAGCTATAATTTTGCAGAATCTGAAAAGCATGACCGACACCTCCATACATCTGAAGCTCCACTCTCTTCCCGGCCCTGCTCAAAGCCCTGCAAAACTCCAAGTTCCGGTCCCTGAGTATATCCATCTCCGCCACGCAGAGGAGCACTGGTGGCATCTTCCGATTCTCCATCTTCTTCAACCCCTCATCACAGATCGGATTACACCATATGCTATCGCGGTTGGTTCCGGTCGGCAGGGAAAGCCTCCAGTAGCAATCAGCCGCCGCAAGGGTCAGCGCAGACTTCGCCGACTGCGCCAAATTCCGCTCCGAGGAAGTTCGCGCCTCTCCGCTGAAGAATGGCTGAATCAGAATCAGCCCGCGCACGCGCGTTGGATGATTTATGTTGGGTGCGGTGGTGCTGTAGGCTATGGCGGCCCCGGCGCTATCCCCTGCAAAGACAGAACGGATGAATATAAGGAGCTGTTTGGCTGCAAGTAGAATTTAACACAATGACAGGTGTTGGATCAGATTCTGTTTTTTATTGGCTTTGTTAGGTGATGACTATCCCCTCATAATTTTGAGAGATTATTATGTGCGGAGACTAGCACAAAGAATGATTTGAATTTGTTACTGTGAACAGTAAAAGTGCAATGATGACAGTAAAAGTACAGTTCGCTGTGCTTTTATTGCTTATAAAGACAAGTCGGACCGTTCTCTGTATCCGATCTCCGCATGTAATAATTCAATTGTAATTATTTTTAACTGTTGGTTGGGAGCTTCTACTAATGAAGAGATTTTGGTTTAAGCGTTACATTTTTTTTTTTTGCCTAAATATTATGTAATTATGTGAAGTGTGTATGAATTTCTATTCATTGATCTAAATTAGGGGTGTCAATTTTTGACACGACCCGAACCCGACACGAAAAAATCCGGGTTAGGGTCAACCCGGACCCAAAACATGTCGGGTTCGGGTTCAACAAATCAACCCGTTTTAAAAATTGGGTCGAGTTCGGGTTGATACAGAAACCCGAGATTGACCCGTTTTGACTCGATTTTGACATGAAAATCTAAGATTAACCTGATTTTTGATCCGAAAACTAGTAATTTTAGGTCAACTTCGGGTCATTCGTGTCGGGTCGGGTTGACCCAAACCCTAATAGGATCGGGTTCAAGTCCAGAAACCTGGCCTGTTTTTAAAAACGGGTCAAATTCGGGTTGACTCGAATAGTGCCAGATCAGTTTCGGGTTTGACCCGAACCCGACCCGTTGACCCGAATTGATACCCCTAATCTAAATATTAAAAAAAATAAGGTGGCTATCACTAGCAAGCTTGAAATTAGGTTTATTTTTGGTCATAATGGCTAATGAAAGCAAACTCACACTGTCGCACAATACATATATAAATTTCGAACATAAGATTTCTTGGTTGATAGCTAATACTTCTTATGAATATGGATCAAAGAAACTTGGTTACCTGAACTTAGTTTGAAAGCTGATTTTCTTTTGTGGAATCAACTGGTTTATTATCATCATATACAAAATATAATACTAATCCAATCAAAGATAATTAATTAATTTCATAAAATATTTAATCAGGAGTATAGAAATATAATTTAGAGTTTTTATCCATTTAAAAAGGATAATAAAAATGAATATATATTTTTTGTCTAATAATACTATTTATTTTTTTGGCTCTAAAATGGGAATCAAAATATTTCCTCTGGTAAATACATAATACACAACTGCAAGGTTCTTGGAAGCGTACCTGCCACAAACACCCTCCCAAAATCGCATCTTGCCCGCCATCCCCACCCGCCCGGGTCCGCCCCGGCCCGGCCCGCCTGCTGCCGGAGCCAAGCAAGCGCAGCCACACCATCCTCGTATGCAGCGGGGAGGCGGTGCTCAGGGGCAAGGCGGTAGCTAGCGGACACAACGACGCAAGCGGCAGTGCCGGCAAGCCGGGCGAGGAAGTTGTGGTAGCATCGCCAGGCCGGAGAGCCGACGCAGAAACCGCCGCCGTGGAAATAAAGGAGCACGGGGAGCGGATGCCGGCCCGGGTATCGAGGCACGTAGATCCTCGCCCATAGCCCGGCGGAGGGATTAATGGTCACATCGCCAGAGACCACACCGGGCTCCGGAGAGTAAGTAGATGGGACTGCCGGCGTAGCGGGGAGGCGCTCCACGCGGCCGTTTCTGTGGAGTTTGATGAGTCCGGGGATCTCTTCGATGACTGCGGCGGAGGAGTGGTCGGGCGGGTTTGGGATGACGGCTAGTAGTTGAGAGCTGTCGAGGAGAAGAGGAGAGCCTGTTTTCGGTCTCCTCATATTGCGAGAATTGTGAAAATGTTGAGCTATTTGGATCTTTAATTAGGGGTTGGCCGTTTTATAGTTGTAACAAAATATTTCAATCTTATTTAATACACTATTAAAAGAGAGGCTGGTTCAGCCCTTACATTATCTAGAGAAATGCTGGAGGAAGGATCATCCGCCATTTGCTGCATTCGAATTCTGAATATGACAATAAAATTCGGTAGGTGAACCTTGTGACGCTGTCAGACTGTTCATCTACGTCAAAAAATTGGGTTGTGGATTATGCCGATGAAGAGCTCAAAAGAGGAGAATAACGTGTGAAAGACGAGAGAGATGATTACCTTCATAGGAAGCCCGCGAAAGAAGAAAGAAATGGAATCCGATTGGAGATGAATTACAGAAATTTTAAATTTTATTGTATTTTAGAGTGAAAAATGGATTGTTCAGTCGGAGATGCCCTAATAGTAGACTAGTGGTCGGCGATAAACCAAATAGTGGATTAAATTAATCTAACAACTAGATAATTTTATGAGTGGAATCATGATGAGCCCGAACTCGAGCTCATAAAATATATAAGCTCGAATATAAAATTGAGCTCAAATTAGTGGCTTGATATGATCGACTGGTGAAGATAGGGGGGTTTCTCTTGCTTTTGAACAAGTGGGAAGTGGGATTCTGGCATTGTGAGGTATGGCGTAGAGTTGTAGGATTAGGCAGATCTTGAGAAAATATTAGATAAAGACAAGACATTATGAGATGCAATTTTAGAAGTAAAATTTGGTTAAGAAACCTTGATTAAAATTAAGATTAACTTTTAATTTTTTTAAATTTAATTTTAGATGAATTTAATATATGGATAATCAATTAATTTTTATATTATATTCTTCTTAAAATATATTTTTAAATTTATCTTTATTAAATTTGATCAAATATTTAAGCACAATTTTTTTTTTTTGATAATATAATTCTAAATAATTGAGATCAATCTTTTTGATTTGTTAGATGATGCATAAATAATAATAATAAGGGGATATATATAGATATTAAGAAGTTTTAATAAATTTAAATATCAAATACATAAGTTTTATATTTATCCAAATCTTTAAATTGCATCAAAAGTATCATTAATATTAAATATTGTAAAATAAACTATACTTTTCATAAATAAATAAATATAAAAATTTATATATTAGATATTGATACATCGCGCAAAAATTATCTTGATCGGGCACAAATCTCGAGACAAAAGCTAGTTGGAAACTTCAAAAATTAATTTCGAGAGCATATGAACTCCGATTTCAGCGAGCTTACAGTCAAACTGAGCGTCTCGGAAATACAAACCCAACGACACCAAGATCAACCCAATCCGAGTCCAAATGAGTCCGAATCAAGGGTTCAAAGCGCTGTTGGAAGGTTCAAACCGCAATTTGAGTTACCAAACGGTCTTTGATTTTAACGAGCTTATACTCGAATCGAACGGCTCGATGAGACAAATCCAACGAGCCCAAGATCATTGA
This sequence comes from Dendrobium huoshanense, assembly GCA_016618105.1. Taxonomy (NCBI): domain Eukaryota; kingdom Viridiplantae; phylum Streptophyta; class Magnoliopsida; order Asparagales; family Orchidaceae; genus Dendrobium; species Dendrobium huoshanense. The sequence goes on from CM028344.1 coordinate 55,859,420, forward strand.
ATTCCAACATCATTAAGACCTTCAAATGTCCAATGAACGATACACGATCAAAGGATTCGATATCGGCCGTCCATTCAAACCACTCCCAATTCGCCCTTGATCTCACGCATATTTACGGGCTATGTCACTCTAGAAAAACTATAAATAGAGCCCTCATTAGGGTCCAAAATGGAGGAAGGGAAGAGAGAGAAGAAGAAGAGAAGAAAGGGGAAAAGGAGATTCCTCACCTCCTCGACCACCCCCGGACCTCTTTCTGCCGCCTGAAAACGCCGGAACTCTGCCCGATATTTGGGAGAATGCCAGAATTCTGCCCAACTTCCATGGGATGCTGAAATTCTTCTCAATTTACAAGAGAGATCCCTCCTGACGCCGAAACTCCGCCCAAGTGTAGCCGGAGTTCTCCTCTGCTACCAAAGACGTTGGACTTCTACCCGACGTCGGACCTTCACTCTTCGCCAAGTTTCTACCCGACGCGGACTTCTACCGGTTATCGGACTTCGCTGGACGTCTATGCAAAGATGCATTTCTTTCCATTGTTGGACTTCTACCTGACGCTGTCCTACTGATCTTCGTCGTCAGACTACAGTCCTTCCGACCCCCGTCGCCAGCCGACTACGGTCCTCCTGACTTACGTCGCCCGCCGACTACAGTCTTTCCGACATCCGTCGCCCGTTGAATACGGTCCTCTTGACTTATGTCGCCCGCCGACTACAGTCTTTCCGACCTCCGTCGCCCGCCGACTACGGTCCTCCTGACTTACGTCGCCCGCCGACTACAGTCCTCCGTCGCCAGCTGACTACGGTCCTCCTGACCTACGTCGCCCGCCGACTGCAGTCCTTCTAACAAAGCGAATACGTTGATAGTAGTTCTTTGTATTTACATCATGTAATGTACTCCATAAGATGCACATCAAGCTAAGGCCTTCTCCCAAGGAAGGGCCTCATTTGTAATCGACTGCAAATACTAGTGGATTCATTCAAACTGGGCGAGGCCCCGTGGTTTTTCCCCCTTTTATAGGGGTTTTTCACGTAAAAATATTGGTGTCTCATAAATGCTAGACCCTCTCTCCTTATCTGATTGCGTGCCGGATTTTCGTACAACGTTAAGACGTTAAATCTTATATTTCTCTACCGCCGCGAATACTCCTGGACGCAACAGATATATATGTGCATAAGAATTTTATGATAAATAAGTAAATTTCCAATTAATAATAATAAATTCAGAAAATAAAAATAAAGTTAAACTTTAACATGCCATGTATTTATGAGTTAAAGTGGTGTGGAATGACAAGTCACTGGTCGGTGTGGCTGCGCCCACTCTTCACCCAATTCAGTGCTGCCTATTCTTATTCTTTTATTATTATTATTATTATTTTTTTACTGCCTATTGTTCATAGATCTGCTAGATAGACGTCAACAATTATAATTAATAAAAAAACTTTCACATTTTTTGAAATTGGGTTTAGCTTATAATAAATTTAATTTTCAAATTTTAAATTTCTAAAAAAAGTAAAATTATATTTTTTTATTTTATTTAATTTCATATTATTTACATTTTAAATGTAAAAAGTACTGTCTTAAATTTTTTGTTAAACCTTGTTGCGTACTCGAATATGTGCGGCGGTAGAGTTTTAAATATACGTCTTAGCTTTGCACGGATATCCAGCACACACAGAGAACATAAAATTGTTTACGTGAAAAACCCTCGATTAAGGTTTTGTTTGGGACATTTTTTTGTATTTATTTATAAATTAATTTTTTAGTATAAAGATTTTTTGAAAAAAAAAAAGTTTTAAAAAGCAGCTTTAGAAAGTAATATTTATCCCAAACGATGCCTAAGAGCTCTTTAATTCGAGTCTTATGAATGTGATAAAAATATTGAAAATTGAAAATGGCGGTGCAAGAGGTTTTGATGAAAATACTAAAAGATGGCTGCATGAGTATCCATGATTTCTTTCAAATTATTAAAAAAATCATTTTTACTTTACTCTGGATCTACCTAGCCAAACAAGGGAAACATTTCTCCTGCGTTTATTTTGCAGACAACCAAACAATCTCAAAGCATTCAGAATACAATACATTTACTTTACATTGAATTTAGTTTACACTGCATTTCTTTTTTAGACAACCAAACTGTCCAAACAGCCCCTTAATTCAATTTGACAAAGAAGAACTCTACCAATTTTTTTGCAACAAGTGGCTAATGGGTGGTGTCGTTTAGGTCAATGTCCAATAGCAATGTACGGCTTCCTTTGACGTTGTTGTCAATTCTATACATCTCTTCAACTTTCGGCTTTATAGGTTCATCATTCATGAATAGTTTCAATTTATTTTGTTTTTTTATTGCACTCAGAGTTGGGTAGAGTATATAATTATCAATTGTGTCATCTCAAATTTATTTAAAAAAAAAAATTGGGATAAAAAAATTTTGGGATAAGGTATATTAATATAATTATTATAAAGTAAACTATTATTTTGGATAATTTATAGGCGCAACTTTATTTATTTTATTTTTGAATAAAACTCATCAAAGAGGACTACACGTTGAATTAGAAACGGATTACGCGCCCTTAATAGAACAAAAGCTCGCTGCAAATATAACATTTGAAATAAAACCTAAGAGCGATGATTCAAATCAATTACAATAAGCAACAAATAGAAAAGGAAATATAATGAAATCCCCTGATTAACGAGTGAAAGCAGCACAACCCAACAAAAATCAGGCTCGAGAAGATACAACACCATGGAGAACAACAACTAATCCAACATCATCATCATCTACAACCATTAGTAACTTCACTACACATCACCCACAAAGCAGAACTAAGAAGAGGCTTCAAAGCACATAATAGAATGATCTACATGAAGAAGAGGAAACAACTCACAACAGGAAAGTAAACAAAAAAAAAAAGCCTAAAACCACTAGTAAATTCCACAAAGAAGCACCACAAGGGACCCAACAACAAAACAAAAATAACCTACAACAATCAGCCACACCCCCAACCAGCCACACCCCAAAAGAAACAAAAGCCCACATGGATCAAACCAAAAGAACAAAAGACAACAACAGAGCTCTGACACTCAAGCCATAAAAGGGAGAAGCCACTCACAATAAGAAAAAAAAAAAAAAACCCTCAAAATAGCCAAAGACAAGCAATAGGAAACACTACTTCTTTTTCACTTTTTATAATTTATTTTTCTGCCTACTCCATTTTCCACTACCATGCGTAAAGGTATCATCTTCGATATGAATCACATTTAAACTAAGTAAATCATATGTAAGCTCAACCTTATCATCCACATCACCTCATCTAGCCAAGGAAGAACAATCATCCAGCCATTTGAAATGATCCACACCTTTTGAATGTAAAGCTAACTGAGCATCCAAAGCATCCTTCAAAATGATAGAGATTGACACATAAAAAATTGCCTCATTATTAATGATTGGAGACACGCCTAGGATATAAGTGGGTGAGTCACCAGAAAGCATAGCCATGTCGCTAGAAGAAACATTCAAATCAACCCTGTTAGCATCACACAAAACCATATTACACACATTTAAATTTTCATTACAATGAGCATTATCCTTTAAAGCAACCACCATAACATTAGGGATAACATCAAGTTGATGATCACTATCAAGAGATAAAGAAGGGATGCCACCAATCTGACCCACATGATCCCCTTGAACCAAAGGGGAGCTACAATGAGAAGAAGACAAGTTAACCACAGGAACCAGAACATCATTTTCAACCATTTCATCACTTATACGATTAATATTCTTAGCACCAGAATCACCCTCAAGCTTATCAAATGAAGATTTGGGGATGGTCGAAACAATAAGCACATCAACATGCAATAGATCATTAGCCACAGTTAAACCAATATTAGCAACAGGAGGGGGTAAAAAAGTATCAGTTGTAGTGTCAACAATGGCAGGCAAAAAATAAGAGACGGGGCCACCGTACGTATTTGTTCGCTTTTCTTTATTAGGTTGATTATAACCATCAACAATAACATTATTCGAGTTGATATTGAGCTTATGATGTAAAAGATGACAATCCAAATTTGAGTGGCCAATAGATTTACAATGATTACAAAACGGAGGGAAAATCTCCAATTCCATCAATTGCACATAATCGAACTTATCAGGACCAAGCAAAACTCAACCAGGATAGCATTTGGTTATATCAATTTCAACAAGCACACGAGCAACAGAGGGGCACGAACCAATAGTCGTGGCATTATCTTTTTTTAAAGGTATACCAAATAAAGACCCAACCCATGTAAGATACAAGGGGTGGAGAAGTGGGAACGTAAGTTAGGGAAGGAGACCCAAATCGGTACAACCTGAGATTTATCATCCTCATCAAAAATTGGAGACCATTTGGACAGTGCCATGAAATAATTGTTCACGAAATACGAACAATGGGCAAAAACATGGCTATAGTCTAAATCTTTACTCAGCTTAATCAGAATATGCTTAGGTTTAAGCAAAGTAACAGAGAAAGTACAAATAACCTGAAGGTTGAAAAAAAAATTATGAATGGCATCAATAGATAACTGCCAGGCAGCAAAAAAACTAATCAACTAGAACTCGAAAAGCGTCGCCAAAGCAAGCACCTCCTCCTCATAAATCCATAGAGAAGGCAAGCCACAGTGAGTGGTTTGCCTAAGTTCGGGAAACCCCACAGAATGTGAAACCCTAGATAATTCCTCAAGGAAAGAACGGGAAGAAATTTATCACAAAAAAAGGATCAACAAAGCGATTAATCGCCATTTCGGTCGACGAGTGGCCGAAAGTGGAAAAATCATGACAAACAGGCAACCATACAAAATGGCCACAAAAATGCAAGAAGAAGAAAATGATAAGACGCTTTCTTTAGGGAAGGAGAGGCACGACGGGCAGAGAAGTCATCACGCTTGCAAGAGGCGAAACCATAGCAGGCGGGCAGGCACTTTGGAAGAAAAACCTTCAAAACTTGAAATCAATGACTATTATAAATCAATATGATTTGAGGCACAACTTAATTGTATTGACAATGAAACATAACTAAAAGGTAGGGTTATCCAATTTATAACTCGAAGAATGAGAAAGCAATATTACATTGAGTTGCAAAAATAAGGAGCAATGCTTTAGAATGAGTGCAAAATATAGTTTAAAAGAAAAAAACTTAAATCAAGAGATGAATACTTTTAGATAACAGAAATTAGTACTTATAGAGGGTACTCTCCTGATTATTAAGACAACCATTCAAGGAGAGCCTAATTGCATAGATAACCATTTAAATAGAAGAAGGGTTAAAGTTCTTGTTCATTCATCATTGACAAGGTCTGATATTTAAAAATCTCCAGCAAGCTAAAGATCTTAACAAAACTCTTAATTATGAATTTGCAGCCAAATGTATAACAACATAATTTTGCCGAAGAACATAATCCCGTCCAAAGTAAACATTTTTCTAGGCTGACTGAACATGAAAACATGTTAAAAAATTTGTAATGTTATCTTGATTTGTTAGTCGAGAGTTTTGATTATCAATTAAAATATATTATGTTCAAAGCTTATTAATGTGATGTGTGTGATTTTGATTTTAATTGATTCAAAAGTAAAAGAAAAGTTTATATTATATTTATTTAAATATAAAATCATTCATTTTAATTAAAAAAAGTTTTGATTAAAATATTTTAGCCCATTATTTTCCTCATTGATTGCCATTTTTTTTTTGTTCCTTTGCTCTCTATCGCCAATTTGATAAAAAGAAAGATTCACACACCCACACGCACCCCGCGCAAGTATGCAATTCCACTGATCTATGAGCGCCACTTGGCCAACAGTGGGAAACTGTGTGGACCCAAAGTAAAGTGGCGGTAGCATCAGTAGCGGGGCCAAACTCTTTAATTGGTCATACTGCCGCACTTCCTTATTGGAGGAAAAGATAGTAGTTCCAAGTGATGGCAGTAATTCTTTCTAAAAAGAAAAAAGCAATAAGTGTAATTGATGTGACCATGTACTTTAATTTTTTTGATCTATGCATGATTAATGACACGTGTTGAATAATAATGGGTATCATATGGGACTATATCTAGTGAGGTTTGGGTTGAAATCAATTTGTTAGTGTTTTATAGAATTATTGTAGAAAAAATAAATTTTTATAAGGAGATGTTTGATATTTGATTGGATGAAAAATAAAGTGAGCGTAGAATAGTTTTAAGAAATTTGATATTTGATTGGATGAAAAATAAATTTAGAGATAAAACATTCTTGTTTAATTTTGAGTGAGAATCATTTAAGTGCTTCAAAATTTGTTTGGCTACCGTTTTCATAGCCACCCAGCTGCCGACCGTCACACGACATCATCGGCCACCGCCAACAAATACCACTACCGCAGGCCACCATCGTCGATGACCCACCTTCATTGCCGCCAGACACCACCACTGCCACCACCTGCAACCACAACAACCGTCCTACAACTCCTGCTGCCACTGCCGACCACATGAGGCATAATTTTTTTACACTTTGCATTACATTTATTTTATTTCAAATCAAACATAAAACATAAAAAATAAAGTATTGTGTTTCTTTTAACACTCTTCCAAACATCAAATCATTGATAATTTCAAACATTAGAACAAGAGTGCATTGTGATCCATTAGAAGACAAATAGTTATTCGAACATTTGTGGAATTTCATCACGAAGGGAGAGAGAGAGAGAGAGAGAGAGAGAGAGAGAGAGAGAGAGAGAGAGAGAGAGAGAGAGAAAGAGAGAGAGAGAGAGAGAGAGAGATGATGGATGATGAAAGCTTCAGATGATTAGGTGCGGAAAAAGAATAAGAGTGATCAATATTCTCAATGTTATCTTCATAAATGTCACATGAACAAACATGAGATGCCACTATGTGCATGGTATCTTGCCATGAGATCATGATCTGATAAACTTGCCTCATACAATGCATGACTAAAAATGTGATATTTCCACAGTAGTACTTCACAGTTACGGCTCTAAAATCACTGTTACAAGTGACTTTTACCAATGATTTTAACTGCCCCTATTAGCGGGGTAAAACTGTTGGTAAATGTGACGATGTAAAGCACTGCTATAGAAGCTATGAAATTTGCTTTAAAGAGTAGTAATCTCTAACAAGGTACGTGCGCCTCCAAGCATTTTCCTCTTCTCTCCTTCAATCAAACCTCTTTTATTCTCCCTTCTAGCGACTGTCATGCATCCTCTACACCTGTTGTCGTAGTGTAGACCAACAGCCTCCATCATGCTGCAGCCGTTCATGTCACGACCCAACCCGACCAGGACGGCTCCCGCTCGCATCGGGCCGCGACGGAACTTAAAAAAAATTCAGGATCTAGCTTTGGAATTTGCTTCAGACTTTCTTCCAAATATTAAATAGACAGAAAAACACAGAGCTACTATAAACATCCAAATACATAACAGCTCATCTATCTTTTCTTTCATCAAAACAATCATCTACAATATAATTTATGGCTTCAGACAAAAATAACAGAACAGAACAGAAAAGTTGTAAGACCTTGTTCCTTTGCTGTAGCTGCTGGAAAATGATTTTTCCTCCCAGGATCGGCCAGGACGAAGTTTGGATCGTCCAGGCCGATCAGTGCATTGAAAATAGCTGATTTCTGGAGTGCTTTCTGGAATGATTTCTGGACGAAATCGTCCAGGCCGATCGAGGTATCGTCCCGGGACGATCAGTGGATGGCACAAGTCAGTGAGTAGGGGTTTTTATCGCCTATGAACAGTAATTATCGTCCTGAAAAATCGTCCCAGGACGATGGGAATTTGGTCTGATCGTCCAGGACGATCGAGACGATCGGCCGGGCCGATATGAGCATTACTTAAGGGAAATGAGCTCGTTTTGAGGAGAGAGAAAAATCATTTTATAAAACAGATATTTTGAGGAGAGAGAAGGAGCGGAAAAGCAAAGGGAAAAGTTCGATTTCGAGGCCCGCGGAGCGATTTTCGTCGTTCGTTGCTGTTGGATTTTGTGTTTGTCTCGCTGTAAGGATTCCGAACCCTACTTCTGTTTTCGAAGATTTCGAGGTTTTGTAAAATGGTGCTCAGATTTGTGTTTTTGTAAGTGATTTTCGTACCTGATTTGGTACTGGCGAAGATTTCACCGCATAACTTTTGGTATGCTGTAGATATGATTATTCTGCACGTTTTGATTATTTTCTGGAAGATTTCGTCCGGTTCATTTTGATTTTGCGGGGTTTTATTTTGACTGCAAATTATTATGATGTCCGAATTGGTTTGAGCAGTAGAAGAATAGTCTTATAATGTTACTGTGCACGTTCTGTATTAATTTGGTGAATTGTGAGTTTTGGAGATTTTCGTGTAAATTCGATAGACTACCGTTACTCTGCCCGATTTTCGTACGATTTCTGATTTGGTTGAAATTGATTGATTGAATTGATATGCGTATAATTATTGATATGATCGTCTTAGATTTCTTTATTTGTGATTATTGCATCGATTATCGCATTGATTGATTGTTACTGAAAGACAAGTGGGAACCTGGTTGAACGTTGGTTGAAGATTGATCGATACCTGTACAGGATGGTGGGCCGACGGGCTTTCCTTTAAATCATAGACCATAGATCATGGATATAACGATTGAGAGTTATAAGGAGTTTTATATGCCGACGGGCGGCCGACGGGCAAAAGAGTGACGACTCTTCTTGATAGAACCAACGTGCGGATAACTACAACAGCATCATTGAACGAACTACAACAGCATCATTGATCATTGATAATAGCTAGTGTTTGTGCTTGTCGAGTAAGACCATTGTATGGATTTCCGGATATGCATTGATTTATCGATTTCTGACTGATTCATTGATATTGATGGATTTATCGAATTGACTTACTATTGTACGGATTCATTGATTTCATTGAATGATCATTGAGCATTGATACTACTTGACTATTGATCATTGATATTGATATGGACATGGATGGCATAGATTCATAGACTCATTGATACTATTGATTCAGTATTGATTTGACTTGCTACTGTTGATTTATCGTATTGCTTTTCCAATTGGATTTATCGTATTGCTTTTCTGTTTGATGTTATCGACTTGATTGCTTCATAGATACCGACATCGATATTGATATGGATTTTACGTATTGATTCATAGAGATTGACACTGATATTGATACATTGAGTCGTCGTACCGGTTCTCGATCGATTGATTGATTGGAGGGATTGTTGTCGTATGGATTTGATTTATCGTAGAATTGATTTCTATTGACCTGATGATTTCATTGTATAGATTTGTTTTCAATTGCTAGGTTGCTTATTGAGTTGATTCGATTGTTCTATGAATTTCCCTGCTGATAGATGTAATTGACTGGAAAGTGCTTTATTGATTGAGATGATTTCCTTACTGTAGCATCATACGTCGTCATTATAGAATCTGTCGTTGATTGACTGATTTGCAAAAGTACGTTCTGACACGAGTTCTTTATTGAGTTAATTGACGCTATCGGTTGCTAGTAATTGAAGATACACTGATTTGATTAGACGACACGACTGATCGAACTGATAGTATTGATAGTGTTGATTAATAGATGCTACTACAAGGATAGATATTGATTGGAAGCACTTACTGATTTGATTTCGATTTACCGATGTTTTTACCACTGCATTGATTATTGACTATTGATTTACGTACTGCATTGACTACTGATTTGATTTCCGCTGTTCAGACTTGATTTCATTGACGATGGATTTCCGTATTGCATAGACTCATTGACCATTGATTGATTTGATTTCATTGACCTGCATATTGATAGCATCGCCGTGCTTTGATTTCAGTTGTAGGCTTTGGTGACCTGCTGGGCTTTGTAAGCTCATTATATGTGGTTAATGATTTCAGGTGCAGGACCTCCAGTCTGAAGATCTTTCTGTCGAGTTCAGCCTTTTGTTTTGCAGCCTTTGGTAGGCTTTCTTTTGTAGCCGGTGTGGCTAGTGTAGATATTTCTTTTGGACTCTTTTGTCACTTCACTGTTTGTACTATATGTGAATTATAGTATCTGCTGTAGTTTCTTTTCTGTAATGTAATTATTTCTGGCTCTGGATATATGTTGGTATGGATTGATATGAATGACAGTCGAAGAAACCGAAAAAAAAAAAAAAAAGAACGATCTGATGAATCCTTTCGCTACACGGATCTTGGGTTGTTACAAAAGTCATGATTATACAAAATATCAAAAGTACAAAATACCTAATCTCAGATCAGACATAGAACTTCTAGTCCAAGACCTTCTTCCCTTTCCAGAACCTGAAAATCACGTAGAAAACAAGGATGAGCTAACATCTCAGCAAGACATCACTCACCAATCAAAATAGTCAGAAATTCACATCAGAGAATAGCCGTACGGAAATCATAGAACAGACAGAACAGATACTTGATCAATAGAAATCAAACAACTGATATAGAAAACTGAAGTGATTTCAAATCAAAGTTCAGAACAAATATCATAAAGCTTTCATGTCACAGAGCAGATCGAATCGTACGGAATAACTAGAATCGTACAGAAATCAGAAATTAGATAAAATCACATTCATATCAGATAATTCATATCAGATTCCCTTACCCTGACAGAATCTCAATAGATTCTGGCCCCTTATACCTCCCTTCCCAGACACTGACAAAATCTCAATGGATTCTGGCCCCTTATGCCTTCCTTTGTGCTTATAGCACAAGAATAGAACATAACAGATATTCAGAATTCCAGAACAGAACTTATTTTCAGATTTCAGAGCTCATTTCAGATTTCCCTGACACAGACAGAATCTCAAAGGATCTTTGCCCCTTATAACTCTCTTCTGATAGCATACAAACACTTCAATTCATTAAATATATCAATTCAGAAAAATCAGAATTCGTACGAAAAATCAGCGGCATAATGGTAGTATACGAAATTTACACAAAATTCATAGATTCAGAAATTTACCAAATTACCACAGAATATCCACAACAACATTATAAGACTTTTACTGTACTTAAGTAACATTTGTTAACATCCTGATAACTTGCAAATCAATTAAAACGCAGCAGAATTCAAAATATAAGGGTAAAAATCTTCCAGAAAATATTCAAAACGTGCATAATTATCATCTCAAAAACATACCAAAAGTTACGCAGTAAAACCTTTGTCAGAAGAAAATAATACTAGAAATTCGATAACGGAAACAAAATCCGGAACAGAAAAGTCGTCAAAATCCACGTTTTTGAAAACTGAGAAAGGCGGAATGTGCCTTACCTCGAGTCGGTCAACTTTCCCAACTACGGTGACGGACGAAAACGAGTCGAAGTGGCCCAAAAACCCACTTTTCCCTTCGTTTTTCTCTCTCCTGGGCTTTCTCTCTCTTCAAAATCGGCACTATTCAGATATTTATTAAGCAGGATCGTCCCGGACGATGTCCCGATTCGTCCCGGGACGATCTTCTCTGGACTCAAATCGTCCAGACGAAATTAATTCCAATTTATTCGTCCCTAGACGAAACTTTCTGTCTGGGTTCGTCCCGACAGTTCGTCCCGACCCTTCCAGGTTCGTACAGACGAAAATGATAGATTTCTTCACAATTTTTTTCAGTTCGTTCGAGACTAAGGCAGTTCGTCCGGGACTAACAACACTAAAAAAAAAGCTTTTTGAAGGGTTTTACAGTTCAACTGCTCGAACAACTAAAAAAATATTTGGTACTTTTTTGCTGTTAAATATGGCTGCAACCATTTTTTTTTCCTTGTTGTGATGCTATGTTAACATTGATGATTTGTCTTATATTTATCACTTTAAGATTGTTGTTAGTTGTGCAAGTGCTACTTCTACAAAAGAATTGATAGTTGTATAATTGTATTATTGATTGGAAGAAATCTCGTAGTTGTTTTGTCGCCCATTACACATCTTATCTGCCGGTATTAAAAACCGTTGCAAAATGTCCGTGGAATCAAATACAACAAATATGCAACGGTTTTGAAACCGCTGCAAGCTATTTTTGTGGCGGTTAAAATTTTTATGAAAATCTATTTTAAGTGATGTGGAAGCTTCTTTTTTATTTTTTATTATTATTTTTTTTTATGCAGTGCAAATTCAACAAAGATCTTCAACTTTCGGCATCCAAAAAACCTGGTTTGGTAAAATGTCAATAGCCATCTGATTTTGCAGAATATATGAATATATTTATATGCCCATTCTTATTCTTCGTGAATGCAACATATTCATTCCAATCTGCTTCTTTTTGACTCCATGGCCGGTCCAAGCAAAGAATTTTGGGCTAAAGAGGACCATGCGTGCATGATGGAGATGGCCATAAATTAAGTGTCAAAGGTATTTTTTCTTTTTCTTCTGCCATTAGCTAAACCATTCTGGTTGGACTCTCTATTTTTTAAGTTAATAATAATACTTGTATTTTTATTATTCACGCAACTCTTCTTTATCTGCTCGTTACGAGCTTTAACTATCAACCAAGAGATTTTGAGTTCGTATTTTACGTATGTGATTTGTGTATGAGTTTGTTTTAATTGGCCTAAATATCAATTAATGTACTATTTTTTTTTTAATTTATATGTGAGTTGGGCTTAGATTAGGTTGAGGTAGCTCACTATAGTCCTAAGACTGCAAATATATAAAATAATAATAATAATAATAATAATAATATTTTAATAAAAAAATATATATATTTGAACATGTTGTAATTTAATAAATTTAAAATATATTATGAATAAAAATTTGATGAGACCGAATTTGCTTTTTTTCTCTCTTTCTTATAAATACGGGATCAGATTGAGCAAATTTTCGAAATAAGCAACATTAATAATTAAACTATAAGATTAAGCATGATCATAAAAAAATTTAATTATAGGCAAAGTCGTTCGTTTAAACGGCGACTTAGGTGCGACCAAACGACAGCGTGGCAGCTGATGTGGCGGAGGCAGATTTAAGTATAAGTCGCCCGCGTAACGGGCGACTTATAAGTCGCCGTATTAACCGGCGACTTAGGCTTATGTCATTTATTTGCCTTTCCCTTTCCCGATCCCGATCACTTTCCTCTTCGCCATTTCCAGATCCTGCTGCTCCGCCTCCGCCCGTTCGCCGCCGGATCAGGTAATGTGAAGTATTTTTGATGCATTTTTTTTGTTAAATTAGTTAGATTTATGTTGATTATTGTTTATTTTTCTTAGAGAAGTAAAAATATGTGATTTACAAAGTGATTTTGTATGTTTTTTTGTGAAACTCATATGGACTTGTAGTGTATTTGAAGATTTGCTTGTTCTAAACATAGATTTATGCATATAGGCTTAGAATGTTTAAAATGTATTGTAGATCTGTGATTTAGGGTTAAATTCTTGCTTAGCTAAGCTTTCTTTAGGGTTTCAAATTTTATATAAAATGGGTAGAAGATATGTGCGGCTTATTCTTTTGAATCCTTTAATTTTAAAATTTAAATCGTTCGTTGAAAATTTAAATCGCATGTTGAAAAGCTAAATCGCATTTTTGCTTAGCTAACCAGAAATATCTGCAAATTTGATGATGAAAATTTAAATGAAGTTCTCCGTATTTGAGAAAAAAAAATATTTAAATTAAAGTTAAATTATATAAATGCTAAAAATTTAATCCTTATTATAAATTTATTTCAATTTACATTAATTTTATTTTTAATGTTATTTTAATAATGATTTTTTATCAATTAGTTAAAATTTTTATGAATCTTATTTCATAATTTAAATTTTATTTTAACAGGATATGACTCACTAGTTATATTAAATAATATATTAAATAAATATTGTAATATATTAATAATAATGATTATATACTATTATATTCTTTATATGGAGACTTAATATAAAATTTAATATATTATTAAATTTTTATGTATTATACTTGATGATAATTTCATATAGAATAATAATTAAATTTTTAATGTGGTGCTAGAGACACTCACCAAAAACCATTAGCTTAAATTTTTTATTTAATAATATATTAATCTTCTAACGTATATTGACTCACTCTGAAAATTGAATATACAAACAAAAGCCAATGTGATTTAAAATATATTAATTTTTTTTTAATTCTAATGTATATCATTAACTAAATATACGAGTGCATATGTGATATAAAAGTACCTCTCAAATTTAGGAGAAATTTTATAAGATGAGGATGAGATCTACAATAATTTATGACATAAAATGTTGGCCATTAAACAAGAAGCGTAAAATTAAGGGTTGTAGAGATGAGGATACTACCGTGGATGAGTGACTTAACATGTAGAGAGAGAATGTGAAATAAGTATATATATGAAGAGTTGGAGTAGCTCCCATTGTAGATAAAAATAGAAAGAGTTGCTTTAGATGTTTTGATCATTGATGTATTCTCAGATAATTATCTTGATAAAGCATGAATCTTTAGGCAAAATCTAATTGAAGTTTCAAAAATTAAAATCAAGAGTATTCGAACTCCGATTTCAGCCAGCTTAAAATGTCACCATCCCATTCATTTGACTTTCAAGTGCATAGGAATATTCCCCTTCTCATTGGAGAAGGAGGAAGAAAGTATGTCTTCATTTGAGATCAATTTTTTTTCTAATTAGTCTAAATATGTCTTCATTTGAAGATTGTATAGTTCATATAAATATTTTACTCTTATATACTTTTATACTATTATATTCAGAGATAATATTAATTAAGATAAATATATATTAAGAATTTGTGCATTATTTTTTTTAGTGGAACGTACGAGCAGAATAATGAGTGGACGTGCTGCAACTTTCGTGCTCCTGTATGGAGGCGAGTTACATATTGATGAAAAATTTGCACCAAGTTATTCTGGGGGTAGGAATCGTCCGTTACATGTGCCAAGAAATATAAAGTTAGAGCAGCTTAAGTTAAGGATCCTTAGAGCACTGAAGTTTGATCCTACTAAGTTTTCTGTGAACTTAATATGTCGAGTGCCTGTGGGAAACGAGTTTGTCGCTTCACATGTAGAAGATGACGATGTTTGTGAAGTTTTATTATGTCAAGCTGCAACAGAATTTCTCATCATGTATGTCGATGTCGAAGAAAAAATTATAAGTGAAGATAATATTGAGCCTCCAAATTCAGAAAGATTTGGTACTTCAACCCAAGTTGAAAGGGTTCAGGTGGCTAATACTTCAAGGTTTGAAGCAATAGAAGAAGTCCATCATTAGTGAGTTTCCTATTTCATGTTTAAGAAATAGATATGTACGAATTTATCTTTTTGATAATTTGTGAATGAATATCGAATGTAAATTGAATTATTTATTTAGTTTATTATTCTTTATGGTATATTTACTTGCATAAATATATTTTGAATTTTATGAATTTTAAATTAGTTTCTCAAAATTGAAATTTTATATGAATTTTTTTTTATCATTTAATTCTTTTTATAATTAGCTTCCTCTTTCTAATATTTTAAATTTAGCTTTGTGTTTAATTTAGTTCAGTTCAATTTTATTATTATTTCAAATTGAAAGATAATTTTAACATGATTGAATTTTTTAATATATATTTATCTGCTCTATGTTATTTTGTTCTCAGGTTAAATGGCAACAGACCAACGACGTCGCAGAAAGAAAAGGACAACTGGTGAGCCTTCCGGAGAGGGTACTAGTGAAGCACCCCCTCCAACTCAGATCCATCCTAACATAGCTTCATTGGTTGGTACACATAGAGCTGCACATCCTGATGGGGTAATTCTAATTTTTAACAAAGTTAATAAGATTATGCCAAATATTAAAGCTTAATCTAAGTTATTATATGTCTATGTAGGGAACAATTTTGGAAGCAGCATCGCATCTTCTAATGGTGCATGATTGGCCGGTGAATTGCCCAAGGTTTATGGAAGCTTTAAGATTGGTTGGGCTAGATTGTGTCAGCCAGATGAAATATTTACGGATGGACCACCATTTGCTGACAGCCTTAGTGGAGAGGTGGTCTCCTCAGACTAATACTTTTCACCTGACCGTTGGCGAGATGACCATTACCTTGCAGGATGTTGCTATGATTTTGGGAGTCAATATAGATGGTCCTGCACTGGTAGGTCATACTGTTGTTGGAGCTGGGAGACGCTGGCTTAGTTGGCCAGACTGCTGTGATGACCTGCTTGGGAGCCATCCACTGGCAGATGTTGTATATCAGGACCCATTCGATCATCGCATCACCTCAAGATTTCGTATGGGACAGGCACATGCACAGACTTGTATTCCCCTTAGATGGCTACGTTGGACATTTTGGCGTGACTCGTACTTGGACCTGAATGATATGGATTTTTGGAGGCATGTCAGAGCTTACATTTTGTTCATATTGGGTTGTCACCTTCTCCCAGATACTTCAGGTTCAGAGATACATTTACAGTACCTGACTATTATGGAGGATTTAGCAGTATTCAGTACGTACTCTCTTGGAGGAGCAGTTTTAGCCCATTTGTATAGAGAGTTGGGAGAAGCAACACGGCCTAGTAGAGCCAACATAGCGGGATGCATCAATTTGTTACAAATCTGGGCTTGGGAGCATCTGCATGTAGGACGACCACTGCTTCGTGTTCCATTTCCAGTGGAACTTGATGGACTAAGTGTTGGATTCAGGTATGAGAAAATTTTAATTAATAAATTTTATTAATACTACATTCAATAAATTCTTATTTACAATCTTAATGTAATAGGTGGAATGAGGATCGTCTCAGAGAATTGCCGGTTGGAAATCTCATTACCTATAGAGATGAGCTCGATGGTTTACTAGATAGTCAGGTATCTCCTTAAACATCTGAATTGAAAAATTAACTCTTTATTTCATATTTACTAATCTAATTTTTACAAAAATAGGTAATTTGGCAACCATATACGCCCGATATTCAAGCACAGGTTGCACAGATTTGTTTGTCAGGGGCGGACATTTGGACTGCACGAGTACCTCTGATCAGTTGGAAGAGGGTTGAGTGGCACTTGCCGGATAGAGTCCTACGGCAATTTGGCTTATGCCCACGAACTGACATCCAACCAATGGATCCAAGCTTCAAACGGGTAGATGGTCGTGGGAAACCTGACATGGATTGGATGTTGTACCACCAAGCACATATTGCAGTATGGGAGAGTAGGCGTGGATTCATTGTTACAGGAGATTTACTGGACCATCATAACACCTACTCAATTCATCAGTACATACACTGGTACAAGTCATGGGCAACACTTTACATGTTAAAGGCACCTGTACAAATTTTCTTTTTTAAAAAAATTTGTGTAGTAGAAAGCTGCTATTAGAAAATAGTAAAAAAGGTTGTTCCAAATGATGCCTAAAAATTTGATGGAGATGATTGCAATTACCTTTAAAATTAGTTGTAGAATTGTGGCAAGAAGTATATTGTTTTTTTGTAAGTTTTTGAGGTTGTTATACAATAATTTTTATATTTTTCACACTTAAGAGATATGATTGTGAAAAAAACTATATTTCACATTTTTATTAGAATTGTTTTTGAAAAATAGCATTAATAGACAGTAAGATAAAGCCATGCAAAAGCTGTTGTAAATGCTCATTCAACATAACTCTTCCTTTGTTTTTTTTTTAGCTTAAACTTTGATTGATTTAGTATCCCATTTGTACCATGCTTTTCTTTCTTATCATTGTGTGGTATTTTTGTTTCTTTCAGCAACGCCCTGCTGATAATGACCGCTATGTGAAGAACTGTAAGAATGGCAGATCTTATTTTATTATTAATTAATCTAAACTTTGTAGTTGATAAGTTATAATCAATTTTTTTAATTAAAACGATTCATCGAGTTGGGTTATGTTCATTCAGGTTGTCAATGGATTGAATTTGGGTTCATTTTTTCTTACATGTTTATTGAATTATTTGGGTTTGGGTGGATTGGATTTTGAGTGAGGTTAATTTAAGTCAGACCTAAATCCGACCCGTTAATTCATTTTGACACCCTTAGTTAATAGTCATTTAGATGGTGAAATGCATATTTATTACATTATTTTAGCTTTTTTTGGTTGCTTGAAAATATGTATGAAAAAAAAAATAAAGATTTTTTATTTATTTATTTTTTGAAAATTTAATTATATTATTTTAGAAGCTTTTGAGAGGCTTCTTTAGTTTTGAATGAGAAGGTGAAGTAATCCATTATATCCCTCAAAAAGATGTAATTAATTTATGTACTTCCATGAAAAAGTTTCTTGCTCCACTCTTGTAGCCACTGAAGAAAAATTTGGAAAATAATTATGGGAATATATCATGATATAAATTTTATTATAATAAATTTAAATTTATTTTTAGATTAGTATAATAGAAATTCTTTTTATTTAATATTAATCTCAAGTGAAAGGCAATCATTTTTAGGATCATCCAAATTAATAAAATGGGTGTTATATACAAATTAAAAATGTTAATATTATGAATTTATTAAAAAAAAACGCCTGTTTATATTTTTAATGTTATTTAAATGTTAAAATTATATATAAATAAATATAAAATATGCAAATACATATATATTTTTTTTAGAGGCTAATAAAATATTTAATATTTTAATTTTAGCTATGTTTAATAAACAAAACCACTCTATATCATTTTAAAAAATATATAGTTTCTTACCAATTTTTACCATCTAAAAAAAATTCAACAAGTAATGCAAAATTATCACAAAAGTAGTAGTTGTTCATAGCAGGAGTTCAACAAATGTTTAAGTTACATCAACCATATAATAGATCAAATACACACATACAATCACTTCTACTAATGGCAATGATCCGAAGGACCAGCGACCATATATTGGGAACTTACTAGTCAAGTAACTCTTCTACTGGTTCTACCCTTGAAGGACCAGCGACCACATCATCCCTTTCTGCTGGGCATGAAGTTTCGTATCTTTGTAAATTTGGAGGGTTAGTATTATCTCCTAACACCTCAATCTCTTTGACATCAACGTACATTATAAGCAATTCTGTTGCAGCTTGGCATAACAGAACTTCACAAACTTCATCATCCTCAACTTCCGAAGCGACATACTCATTTCCAACAGGCACCCGATATACTAACTTTACAGAATACTTTGAAGGATCGTACTTCAGTGCTCTAAGTATCCTAAATTTAAGCTGTTCTAAGTTGCAATTTCTTGGCACATGTAGGGGTCGACTCCTACCCCCAAAATAGCTTGGCGTGAAATTGGTGTCCACTTTTAATTCACCTCCATACATAAGCATAAAGGTCGCACCACGTGCACTCATTATTGATGTACTCGTACGTATCACTATGCAAAATGAACAAATTACAAAATACTTAATATTTTAATTATTCTAAAGACTACTAAAATATAATTAAAATTCATTGAATTTTAATTATACGAAAAGACTACATTACAATTTAGCTCTTATAAATTTTTTTTAAAGAATTATAAATTAAATCAACAATTATTATATATTAACAAAAATATTGCTTTTCAATTTATAGCAATATACAAATACTTATTCGTTATATCTACCAATTTTTAACAAAAAATATGTTCTATATCAACTTATCTCTAGTTCTGTCAAACAATATTACAACTAACTCTTGCAAAATTAGACAAAGTAATAGATCTACCAAAAAAATTGAGAAATAAACTAAAAAGACTCAAATAAGATCATTTTTAACCAAATTTCTACAACACCTCAAATACTAAACATAATAAACCACAAATATTAAAAATAAAACCTTACCTAAACACTTGATGGCGAGATCGGCGACTTCAAATTTCCCAATGGCGACGGCTGCAGAAGGGGAAAGTGAAGAGATCGGGAAGGATTTTGGGTATTAAAGTATTAGCATAAAGTCGCCCGTTAAACGGGCGACTTATAAGTCGCCCGTTAAACGGGCGACTTATAAATCGCCCGTTAAACGAACTTCGATCTCGCCACATCATTACCACGTCGGATCTTGACTATTCTAGTCAAAGCATAAGTCGCCCGTCAAACGGGCGACTTTGCCTATTTTTAAATTTTTTTTTAAACATGCTTAAGCTCTTAATATAATTTATAATCATGCTTAGTCTTAAAATTTTCCCGATCAGATTTAGATTTGACAAGAAGTTGATCAGAATTGATTTAAGTTAAAATATACCTGAAATCGACTTACTTTTAACTCAGGATGACCCAAACTTGATCCAATAATCTATTTTGATTTAAAAAAAATTATACCTTGTCAAGTATACATTTTATGTGACTATATCAACTAAAAGAAGAATATAAAAATAATTAAAAAAATAAATAAACCTATCATTTTCAGATTAACTTAACCCAACTCATTAATTAAAAAATTTTGTACTCCAACCTGAGCCCGAACCCGATTCGTCTACTAAAAGATAAACATGAACTCCAATTTTCGGTATATTGTACCCACTCATACCCACTCGCTTTCCACACTTTTTGAATGCAGTCTGCCATAGACTGTGTCCTTCAGGCTTGTTATCCTTTGCTCTAACTACGAACTTTCCAACCTTGTAAATGCTGAGGACTTGATTTATCACAAGTTGAGAATCTTCAAAGATTTGGAGATTTTAGATCCTAACATCGATCGCAATCTCCGGTCCCGCCATTAGAGTTTTGTATTTGAACTCATTGTTGGTCTGAGGTTCCATCAAATTGATTGAAAATCTCATTATGCCTCTTTCAGGTGGTATAAAAATGAGATCGATGCTGGCTCAAACCCTTATAATATTTGGTGATCGGGTAAGTTTAATTGATGATGCCTCATCAATGTATATCTCCCAAAATGGTAGTATTAAATCTTCATCGACCTGCATGATTTGCTCATCGGGCAGACCATCATTAAGAGGGGAGTCTGTCAGGATAGGATGCAAGTCGCATATCAAAATTTATTGTTGTTGCATCGCAGTTTAGTGCTACGCACAACATAGCGAGGATTACACTAGTACACTATGTACAGTAATTAGCAATGTAAATTAATTTATCTTTGATGTTGAGTATCTACTTATACTCATTCACGAGATTATGGGCAAACTCATACCCACATATATCCATTATACATGGGTGACTATGTAGGCGGGTGCGGATATGAGTTCCCAATACATGGCTATGTTCTTTATAAAAATCCAACTTTCATAATTATTCGTTCGAACGGGGCTGCAGTAGTTGAGATGGGTTTATCACCAGCAGATGGGCCTTTTGGGTGGTAGGCCCTTTAGTTATTCTTTGAGTCATTGGGCTGTCGTTTTTTAGCCCTTCAAATTGGCCTTCTAGAGGCTGTGGAGGACTGATTATAGAGATACTGAACTTCCTCATTAAAAAAGAAATCAGAAGATTAAAATAAACATTCTTAAATAATAATATAATAATATAAAACATGAACGATTTATATTATTATACAATATTTTTATGTAAACTATAAAAATAATTTTAGAATAACTAAAAAAAGATGGTTTTATATAATACTGCAATATTTAAATTTATTTTTCTTAAAACAAATTTTGATTGACATTATTTTTTTCTGAATTATATAGAAATCTAAATTCAAATGAGAGATTAAAGTTTTATTTGAAATAACTTTCTTACTGTTAAGACAACTTTTTAGTACATAAATTTTTTAAATTAAAATATTTTTATAATAAAAAGCTATTTTAAAAAGTTATAATAAAGTTGACCCAAATGAAACCTAAGTCTATAATCTTTAACTGATAGTCACACCTTTTGAATATGGATATAGATTACATAACATTATGTGATTCAATGTACTATGTCATATATGTCGACAAATGCGCCTAATATGTGTTATATATATATATATATATATATATATATATATATATATATATATATATATATATATATATATATAACACATATAAACTTAGATGACATATCTTGTTATATATATGTCACATACGACGTGTCCTAAACTCACTTTAAATTTTGGCTCTGTTTCTCTTCATGACATAGTATCAATTTACCATAATTTTACCCTTATTAAATGTATGCAAATATTGCAATGTACAAAGGCATAATCATCAGGATTTATTAGATGTGAATAATATTATATCGATAAATATGATAAGTTAATTAACAAAAAATATATAATTATTTGCAAAATTGACAATTAGCATAACCCTAATTCACATATATCTAATAATTTATTTAAAATAAATTCACATAACCCTAATTTTGGATGCTGGGAGTGTTCTAGGTGGTGTTTTTGCCTGTTGCCTTGTGTGGTAGTTTTGCTACCGTTGGCTGGTTGGGGGATTTGGTTTTTTGGCCTGCTCATTCTATTGCGGGGGGGTTTGGCTTTTTAGCCTTGTGGTTATGATGGTTTTCTATTATTGGCCGGTTGGTTTGAGGTTCTGTTGGTGTGGATGGATTTGCTTTTAGTTCATCTTATCTATTTTACCTGTATCTATGTAGTTTTCATTGTTGATCCTCTTGTATGGACTCATATCTCCATTGGACTTGGTTGTTTTTGGTTGCCCGTCATCAATGGATTCAGCTGCCTTCTTTTTTATTTTTGTTTGGTTATTGTAATAAGTTGGAACAATCTCTCTTAGTTTTATTTCAAATAATGTATTTTTAGTAAGCTTTTGTTTTATTAAGGACTTGCAATTCTTTTTTTAATTAACACATAGACTTCTTTGTGAGTTTTATCTTAAAAAAAAAAAAAAAACATAGTTAAAATATTAAAAAAAAAACAATTTTAGAAATAAAAAAATCTCTTTTCATTTGATCAACCCAATTAATTTTCACATGAATGTCAAATCATAATTACATTAAGAAAATAATATATTATCCTCATAAAAATCCAACAAAAGAAAGAACAATATATAGGCCAAAAATATTACGCACTTAAATGTCTTATGCACTTATAACTTTTATGCATCTTAAATCTTAATTTGCTATAAATATTTTTTTATATAATATATCCATTTGGATCCCTCCAATGATCAGCACCAACACTTTTCATAGTTCTAATGAGTAATATTTAATTTATTCAAAGCTTCATTGCCTCGTAAACATATAATTTATATAAAGGATAATTTCTAATAGAGTAAATTTATAAATAGGATTACTTGCTAACTGATGACTTGCAGGCTGATGAGTAGGGGTGTCAATATTTGACACGACACGACAACCCGACCCGGACCCGACCCGGAAAATCCGGGTTGGACCCGACCCGTTTGATAAACGGGTCGGGTCCGGGTTTGCAGATTCAACCCGTTTAATAAAACGGGTCGGGTCGGGTTGACCCGGCGGGTTGCCGGGTCAACCCGAAAACCCATTTAATTTTAAAAAAAATGAATTTCCCGCTCAATCCCGCTGCTGCCCGCTGCCCCTGCCGCGCTGCCCGCTGCCCGCCTGCCCGCCTGCCCGCGTGCCCCGCGCTGCCCAGCTGCCCCGCGTGCCCGGCTGCCCCGCGCTGCCCGCGTCGCCGCGCGCCTCGCTGCCGCGTGCCGCGCGCCTCGCTGCCGCGTGCCGCGCGCCTCGCTGCCGCGTGCCGCGCGCCTCGCTGCCGTTGCCGCGCGCCGCGCTGCCGCCGCTGCCGCGCCCGCGACGTCGCCGCTACCGCGCTGCCGCCACTGCCTC
This sequence comes from Dendrobium huoshanense, assembly GCA_016618105.1. Taxonomy (NCBI): domain Eukaryota; kingdom Viridiplantae; phylum Streptophyta; class Magnoliopsida; order Asparagales; family Orchidaceae; genus Dendrobium; species Dendrobium huoshanense. Next base: position 55,883,030 of record CM028344.1, read on the forward strand.
GCAGCCGCGAGTGAAAAAACCGGGTCACGGGTCGTGTCGGGTCAACCCGTGACCCGCTCGGGTCGGGTCCGGGTTGGAATGTTCGACCCGTTTATAAAAACGGGTCGGGTTCGGGTTGACTCGTTTATATACGGGTCGGGTCGGGTTCGACCCGAACCCGACGGGTTGACCCGAATTGACACCCCTACTGATGAGTCGTCCGTTAAATAGGCAATTTAATTTTTTTTTTCCTGCTACTCTAAAAATACCACTAAAAAATTGCTTCAAAAAACGGTGAGAAAGCCTGTCTCAAATGAAGCCTTAATGCTATTTTATTGTAAGTGTGAGTCTGCTTTTAAAATAGAGAATTCTCGCTATTAATTATAAAAAAAATTAATGTTGACTGGAATTGTAAAAATAAATACCAATTTGTATAAATTTATATGAAAAATCGGAATATAATGAATTTATTTTTACATTGCAAACTTAGATATTTCATAAATTCAATGATATGATTGACCAACAGAAAAGTTCTTCTAATCTTTTGTTTCTTGGGAGTTGTATGAGATGATTTCTCTCACTGAAATACTTCGGTGAAAACTATTTTTCAAAGTTCAGTTGTCCATCATACAACCAGATCAATGAAGCTAAATGTTCGATCACCCTTTCAGAAATGTTTGTGCGTTACAAACTCTATGTTTTTTTTAATACAATTAAGTGTTAACAACTTAGATTTGAATAGAATTACGTTTCATTTGGGACGTTTTTTTATTGCTTCATAAAGCAATTTTTTAGTAAAAAATTAAGAATCGATAAGAAAGCCGTCCCAAACGAAGCCTTAGACAATAACAAATAAGGATTAAATGACAATTTTAGCTTCTTCATCTTATATTTACAATCAAAATCACAAGCTTTAAGAAGTAGTGGTTATTACTTATTCGTTAAAAATGGTGTAGATGAATCTTTTTTCACCATTATGTCCTATTTAAATCTATAATTTTTTTTTTTGAGATATTTTGACCAGTTAAGGCAAATTTACACATACATCACATACGCAAGACTAGAATTCAAGATCTATTAGTTGATAACCATCGCTCTCAACCGACAAATCAAAACTTTTCAAACATTTTCTAACCAAGTGTTTTTCGATATAGCTTTACCTTTTTGGCGTTAACCAGATCTAATAAATCTACTCTTCTAATTATGAACAATTATTACGTCCTCTAACCGGACGTAGAGGAACGTCCGGTCGGAGGCCAAATCGCACCAAAAAACGAGAAATACCGAGCAATACCAAACAAAAATGAGGAATACCATCACGTGAAGACCCAATACCGAGCAATACCGAGTTATACCGAGCAATACCGAGTTGTACAAAAGTTGTATCGAGTTTTTCCTAGAAAAAACTCGGTACAACTTGGTATTGCTCGGTATAACTCGGTATTGATCTTCACAGAGCGGTATTCCACGTTATTATCAAATAATACATAGTAATACCGAGCAAATACCGAATTTTTTGACGGAATTTTGCCTCCGACCGGACGCTCCTCTACGTCCTTACCCCGGAACTAATAAAAGTTCCCTAATTAGGTCATCAAGACCGATGTTTCTTATAGCATGTTAAACACTAAAGCCGGAAAATAGAACACACCGAAGGAAAAGGAGAGCAGGAGAGAAATTAGGTTGCTTGCTGACGAAGGAGATAAGGCAAAAGAAGGGAAGGGAAAACTAATTAAGAAGATACTATTAAAGAATCAAAAAGTTAGTTCTAGAAAAGATCCATTGCGAAGCAAGCAAGCAAGCAGGTTTGCCGCATTCAGAGTTAAGGTAGGTTGTCTTTTGAAAGAAAGTTTAATTTGCAAAAGTTTCAAAAAAATTAGACCTAATTGTTGAACCGGAAGATTGAGGTTTCGTTTGGGACGGCTTTCTTACTGTTTTTAAAAGCAGCTTTTTAGTACAAAAATTTTTATATTTGTGCAAGAAAACTGTTTTTGGAAGCAGAAAGAAAGTCGTCACAAATAAAACCTGAGAGGCTTAGGCCTCATTTGGTTCCTGACACCTTTTTTTCCTTCTTAAAAGGAGGTTCTAAGAACGGGTAAGAGAAACTTTTTCATTCTCAGATCGGCAGATATACGGAGTTTTAGGAAAATGATATTTACAAAAAGTTGTCTAAACAAAACATAAAATAGCAACCATTTTTTCCGATTCTAACTGGAAAAAGGTGTAATTACGTGCAACCAAACGAAACCCTAAAGGTTCAAGGACGATGAAGGTTGAACTGAATGATATAAATATTTAAACTAATTAGTTTACTATAATATTATAAATCAAAATATTTCGTTAAATATTTTAAATAGATTTTGAATCAAAATTTTGAGGCAATATATTTTGATTATTTATAAGTTATTCAACTTGAAATGAATAATATTTAATTTAATTAAGGCTTTATTTGATTATTCTATGCTTTTCCTAAAAGGAAGTTTTAAAACATTTGTTTTAGAAAATAGACGAAGAAGTTAATATCATAAAGCTTTTAAAAACAGTGAAAAAACAACGATATTTAGAACGTGTTTAAGAAAAGTAATTTTATCAAACAAATAAATTTTTTCTTCTTTCACATTATCAGACGTAAAAACGGACAAACAGATAAGCCCTAACTGTTCAAAAAATATAAATTGAAGAGGGATTGAACTTTTTAAAGCCACTAAACCTTTAGTTATAACCATTTGAACAAAATCAAAAGGCTAGTAATTGATAATTGACCTATTCATAAAAAAATTAAATTGGTTCATCGGTTCTCCGGTTCTTTGGTTTAACCACCGATTTGAACCCGTTTTGTGTAGAAACAGATTTTGGATTGAATTGATAAGACCGATTAATGGTTGAACCAGTCGGACCAGCTGATCCAATATTATTTTAATTACCACCTAATTTATAGTTAGTTTAAAAAAAAAAATTGCTGATGATATCAGAAATTGCATCAGGACAGTCTCGACTGCCATTCATTTTAAGATAAAATAAATGCAACTTATTTCAACCAATGTCTCACAAAACTTGATATTACGATATTACCACCGAACAAGAAGAAATTTGACGATTTGTTGCTGGAGCTGCTGACAGCTGAAGCAGAAATAATTAATGGTTGAACTGCTTAGAAATTGTGAAGCCTCTAATGTTAACTTTTTTGGAATTTTCAATTTATAGAACTGACTTAGGCTTCGTTTGGGACGGCTTTTTTACTGCTTTCTAAAACGGAGTTTTAGAACAAATTTTTTTTATTTTTGTACTAAAACTCCGTTAAAAAAGCCGTCCCAAACGAAGCCTTAGTCTGCAATCTTTTGTTTCGGGGTTACAAATGTTTTGCCCGATGAATAGTCACGCGATGCTTTTAGGTTTATTGGATGGGACTTTCAAAAGATTTTTTTTTTTTTAACATTTGATCAATTAAGTCAAATTCATATACATATCATATAAATAAATTTTAAATTCAAGACCTCTTAATTAGTAGTCAAAATTCTTAATCAACCGACTAAAATGAGCTGCCAACTAATTTAAAGATTCCAGAAGATAAAAAAATAGGCAGTGCCAACTAATTTAAAGAGCAAAAATTTTGGTAGATATTAGTAATTAAATTTCAATTTCACATATATTAGTTTTGTAACTCTATATTTATTATTCTCAAATAATAATAATATCGTTGAATTCATGAAATATATTTTTAGATAACTTAAATATTTTACTAATAAGTAATGTAATTGTTGCATCCTAGAAAATTCACGGTAATAGAGATATATGAAGTTTAGAGTCCTAGCTTTATACGATATCTAACACACAGACAAATAAATGAGTAGGGGGGGTACAATGCTCATAAGAGACTGAAGTTTTTACGTGGAAACTCTTAAAAAAAAAGGTAAAAACTACGGGGTTTTGTCCAATTTGAATGAATCGACTAATGTTTGCAGTTGATTATAAACGAGAAACTTCCTTGTGGGGAAGGCCTTGGCTTCATGTACCAATATACATCATATAGAATGCATTAAATGGTGGGAGTTGGAAAAATCAGTATTGACATATTTATTTGGTTGGTAGGACCATAGTTATCGAGCGATGTAGGTCAGAAAAATCATAATCGAGGACGATGTTCATAAGAACTGTAGTTGGGTGACGGAAGTTGTGGAGATTGTAGTCTGGAGATGGTAGTCGAAGTGACTGTAGTTGGTGGGTGACTGAGGATGGAAATACTATAGTCAGATGACGATGGTAAGAGAGACCGTAGTAAGGCAATGGTGGTCCCCAGAACAGTAATTGGTGGGCAGCGAATGTCGGAAAGATTGTAATTCGATAACAGTGCTGGGAGAGACCATAGTCGAGCAACTGTGGTTGGAGAGACCATAGTCAAACAATGATGGCTGGAGAGACCGTAGTTGACATGCGACAATAGTTAGGAGGAGCTCCAGCGTCGATAGAATTTAGGAAGAGTTTCGACAAAAGTTGGAGAAGGGACGGAGGTTTAGCAATAGTCAGTAGTCGGAAAGAGATTTGGTAGCAGCTGACAAACGGACGGAAGTTCAATGACGGTCAGTGACTGAGAAGGGATCTGACGGTGGTTGATGGCAAGGGAGCTCCCTAAGTTTTTTTCCTTTTCTTCCTTCCCCTCATGTGAAGAATGAGGTGCTATTTATAAGTTTTTAAGTGTGGCATAGCTAGTAAATAGGGACAAGATCAAGGGCATGTTGGTAGTGCTCAATCAGACGGCTCAGAGTGATCCATTTGATCTTGAAGTGTTTATCAAACATTTAGATGTCTTAGAGATGTCAGAATTGAGTGGTCTTGGGCTTGTTGGACATGTCTTTCCAAGCCGCTCGATTCAACTATAAGCATGCCATACTTGGATATAATTTAGTAGTTCAATTAATATCCTAAAGTATCTAATTAGATCGCGGACCTTTGATTTGGGCTCATTTGGCTTGAATTATATCAAATTTGATGACGTTGAGTTCATCTCCTTGAGATGTTCAATTTGACTATAAGCTTGTTGAAATTGGAGATTAGATGGTCCAAATTTTAATTTTTGAAGCCTCAATCTCATATTTATATCGAGATTCGTTCCCGATGAAGGTGAATTTTTGATGACATAACAGTAATAATCATATTATTATTTTTGAGTTATTTACGTCAATTAAATCAATTTCACACACACATCACACATCTAAGATTAAAACCAAAACCTCTTCATTAGAAGCAAAAGCTCCCAACCAACCTACCAGATTGAGTTGCATAAAATCGCATCATAAGAAAGCACTTACTAATGTCAAAACATAACATAATTATTACTCATTCTCTAACCTTTTTTTTATAAATTTAACAGAAAACTCACTGCTGCTTGAATGACTACATATAAATATAATTACTACAGATTTTAGTTACCTTAATGCACAATTTAGAGAATTCTTTTTAAGCTCCAAATAAACGAGGAGAGCTTTAAAAACGAAGCTTCCTTCTCCATTCTTGTTGAGCAGCTTTAAATGCTCCAAATCAGTGCTAACCTCCACGATTTCAATCACAACCAAGTTTATAAGGAGCAGATCTTTTCTTCAAGCGATTTTATCTCCTTCTTTGAGTTTTAACTTTCAAGATTTTACTGAATAAGTTTATTCAAATTCTTCACGACTCACTGAATTTAGCTCATGATAACGATTTAATAGTTGATTAACTCGATTAAGATGGCAATGGGAATGGTAAGGAGGCTAATCGAAGCTATTTACGGGAGAAGGACGACGAGGCAAATCTGGAAGCTGAAGAGTCTCCTCAATCTGACAGTCTGCCGCCTCTCAGTTCTCCGCAACCAGCGCAATGGCCGCTGCTGCATTGCCCGGTCCGACATAATGCAGCTCCTCCTCCATGGCCAACAAGACCGAGCTCTCATTCGCGTACGCCGAATTAACAAACACTCGATCCCTCGCTGCTCTTTTTTTATCTGTTTTTGTGGACATATAATGCAGGCGGAGCTTTTGATAAAGGAGCAGAACATGGCCGATGTCTTTGGTGGAGAGTTACTGCCAATTCCTCAACGACCGCGCCTTCCTACTCGAGCAGCAGATGTACGTGCGCAAATTCCCCTCTCTCTCTCTCTCTCTCTCTATGTGAACTATGTGACGAGATGCAATGTTTGGGGGGAGTGCAGGGAGTGCCCGGAGGAGCTAAAGGAGGCGGCGGCAGGCCTATCCTTCGCCGCTTCACGGTGCGGTGAGCTGCCGGAGCTGCAAGAGGTTCGTAAAATCATCTCGTCGCGGTTCGGCAAGGAGTTCACCGCCGCCGCCGTGGAGCTGCGTAACAACTGTGGAGTCGATGCTAAGGTACATAAATAAATTTTAGTTATAATGACGAATACAAGAAATAGCTTTCAAGTTCACAAATTTAACAAAAATTAACACATTGTGTTTAATTTACAGTCTTTTTATGATTTTTAAAATAAATAATTTAAATTCACAAATCTGAAAATATAATTACCAGACAGCCAACATAACTTTCATAGTGGGACGAATCCAGCCTTAATTTTTATGGGAGACAAATTTACAAAGGTGTAGTTTCTTTTTTTTATAAATATCCTTATAAATAAAAATTGTTTCGAGGGCATTGTCTCTTGACTCCTATTTGTTCATTGTTATACGCTTCGCAGATATGTTTTGGATCCAAGGGAGCAGTGCCCTTCACGGAGTTCGATCGAAAAATCATAATATTTTAAAACTTTTAAAGGGGGGAGAGCAATTGCCTAAAAATCCTTATAATAAAGACTAAAAGATACATAAATGAAGACAAATTACCGAAAGAATCATATATTAAAAAAAAAAATTTCGGGGGGAGGGACACCCTCAGGCTTTAAGGTGAATTCGCCCATGCTTCCATATTATGTTCCATGATGAGTTGTATGTTAATGCAGGACACTTTTTTGGTTTAAAAAGCGGCTTTCTTATTACCTTTTAAAACAATTTTTTAGTATGAAAATTAATTGTTAAACTAAAAAATTATTTTAAAAAGCAATAAAAAAATCATACCAAACGAAGCCTTAATCTTCAGTTATATGTCAGTAGGGATTGTTTTATACTAACGTTAACATGTGATCAGGAGATACAAAATTGCATTGATAAGTTCATTGGTCATCTTCCCTGCAGATGGTGCAGAAGTTCTCCGCAAGGAAGCCGAGCATGGAAAGCAGGGTTGATGTGATGAAAGAGATTGCAAGGGAGAGAGGAGTCGAGCTGGAACTCATTACCAATCCCTTTTCAGAGGTTTCAATAGTTAGATTTCAATGCAAAATGTTTCTAAACTCAGATATGAAATAAATCATAAAAACTTTGTCAAATGCAAATGTAGGTGGATGATCATTTTGCTAGCCTGTGGACCGAAAACCAGGCAGAAGAGATGGCAACACCGCAGCTTGATTCTGCTTTCCATGGGAATTATAAGGGGAAGAAGAGGGTCGAAGAGGAGTACAAAGATGTAGTGAGTGCTGCACAGGCTGCATTCGAGTCTGCCTCGTATGCAGCAGTAGCAGCCAAGGCTGCGATGGAGCTCTTCCAGTTGGAAGCCGAGGGGAGGCTCCTGCAATGAGAATTCTTGTAGAAGAAAGGAGCTGTAATTTGAAGTAGCCAGTGAAAAATGCTCTTTTTCGAAGATGAGCCACAAGAAGATCACTATCCTTTAAACTTTCTAGCTTGCGATGGTGAACATGGACAGCTTGCTTGTATCGCTCGCTTTCACTGAGTTTTGCATCTCTTGAAAATCAACGGGCATAACAGTTACTACTTTGTTATTTCCTTCTAGTCAGTTAAATTTTTTAGTTTCTTCCTCCTCTCCTTCGTCTTTTTATGATAAAAGTTTTTGGTGAAAAGTTTCTTTCGTTTTTGATGCAAAAGTTATTCCCAAATTTATACTGCCAGATGCTTTTTGAGTTCGACACGTGGCAGTGGATGGTGACTCGCAAGGTGTACCGATTTCATGTATGCGGACCGCTTCCGCGATTCAGCCTTCCGCATCCTAGCCCGCCCCCACAATTCTGCCTTTCCACGTCAGAGCCAATAGTTCATCTTCTGCACTTGAGCTGCTCAAAAAGTAATTGAGCTAAGCATCATCTCGATCGAACTCAAGCTCGATGATCCAACAAGCTTGAAGTTCTGCTCGAGCTCGAAACTCGATAAGCTCGACTCGTGAGCTCATTAACGAGTCGAGCTCGAGTTTGCTCGGCTCATTTGCATCCCTAACTAGCGGAAGAAGAAATTTTCTTTGAGAGACAAAATGAGACAGCGAGCGGATTGAGTTACAGAGAATTGAAAGCTAATGAGGTCCAGGCAAATGTCCAGTTTCATGCAGACCATAATATTGAAGCCTCTTAGCCTAACCTTACCAGAAGAGAAGACCATCTAAAGATGGAGAAGATGCAGACAGCATTTCAAGCAATTATGAGATGGAAATTGGAATTTCCAAATGTTTGCTCGTCTCCTCAGAAAGCGACTCACCTTTCCTCTATGGGTAAGGACTCCAACACCATGAGATCGAAAACGAAACACTGCAGAAGAAGATACGGAGCAACCTAGCAAAACAAAGACAAAAGAAAACTTTATCTAAGCCTATAAGTTGGGTCTTTTAAGATTAAACATCGAAGTACTATAGCAGTAAGCATTAACGGCAACAGGTCCACATAAGTGTTAAATTTTGATCAATTACTGTTTGGGAAAATACATGCATTCGAAGAGATTGGCTTAAAAGTTAAAAATCCCTTTACAAATCTAAATTTAAAAGGATTGCAGGATAACTCATTGTGCAGTTCTTCTTTTCTTATTGGCATTCATCAGTTCACTATAGGATTGCAAGCTAACTCCAACATCTTCATCATATTCAAGGCCGAGCTCCTCCTGTGATAAGTAATGGTGCTGTTAGTAAAATCTAAAGAAATAGAAAAGTTGATTTCACAGGTAAAAAACCTTGAATTCTTTGGCATCCTTTGGTGAATTCTCTGTTATGGCATCCCACAAATCTTTAAAAATCCTCTTCCGCTTCCTCCAATGGTTCATCTTTTCACTGAATGTTTGTTCAATAACTTTTTTCTCTTCTGGTTTCACTAAAATTACTCCATCCCGCAATTTCTTCAGCTTTGCTTCCATTTCATTAACCTGAAGTAAATATGTTTCAGAGTTCAGACTCTTTTGAAGACTGAATATTAGAAGAATTGGTAAGAAAAATTTGCCTCTGTTTGCAGAATTGACTGTTTTGCCCGTATTTCCTCCAGTGTCAAATTTGATTGCAGAGATCGAATTTCTGATTCAAGAAAACACATTTAAAACTGTAACTGGAACTTTAAAGAGTGAAATTGTTATCATTGTAGCTTACCAGCCTCAATCTCAGTTCTAGCCTTCTTTTGGACATCAATCTGCTCTTGTAATTGGCAATTTTCCTTCTTCATCTGGTCAAGCTCCGGATTGCTGGGTATCTTGAACTGATCTTGCCGAGCAAGGTAAATCTTCTGCTTTCCATACTCTTTAAATGAAATCTGCCCACTGTCAGCAAGTGTATCCAAAGCTTTTTGGATTGCAGACTTTTTGAGGTTATACTTTTGCAGAGCATCAGCAACATTTTGGGAATTCAGTGGTCTATTTTGCTAACAATAGAAGTATTGTGTTACTCCAAAGCATGTAGTGAACATCTTAATTTACAACAGTGGTTAATTTATCAAAATATTGATCAGCAAAACAAATGATAACAAATAAAAAACATTCCATGAACCGTAACAAAATTGGACAACTCAAGAAAAAATTCCTGGCAAAAATAATTGAAAAAGATTTAGTTCAAAAAGTATAGATTGAAATCTTTATAAGTTTATTAGGAAAATTAAAAGAATAACCATTTTTTTTCAGTCACAAGAAATTTTAGGCAACAAATGTTGTTGAGATGAGAGTATTTAAGGAACACTACATAGCAAAAGGATAGCAGGCTAAAAAAATTGTGATAAAACTTTGCAATTCATTGTATAAAATCCAGAAAAAAATATTAATATTACAAGCATCGTACAGGGAAAAAGGAGCTAAGAAAACCTTATATCAATGCCACTCAAACTTCATCTTGCATCGGAGAAATGTCAGAAAAACATTAGGCTTGTATTTGGCTAGATGAAAGATCCCATATATTTATTTTATAAAATTTGTGAAGGGGCAAGTAAAACACTATTGTTGTAAGGTCTCCGGTTTCATTAGATAGTCGACAACCAACATAGAATTTATAAACAATCATAATATGAATCATTTAATACATTGTGTTAATACTAAACCATTCATCGGAAACGACGTGCTCTATGTATTGAATATAAAAAAAAAAGTGCAAGAGCCAGTCAATGTTTAAAATTGCGTATTCGGGTATTGAGGCGTTTTTCATTCATGAGGTGAGGCGTAAGCCTCAAGGCGTTTTGAGGCGTAAGCCTCGAAATCAAAAGATTGCGGAAACATAAAATGATAAATTTGTTATATACTAATGAGTGAATAATATAAAACATAAAAAAGCATAAGATATGAAGTGAAATCAAAATATCTCAATAATAAGATAACATGAAATATGGTTCAACTCAAAATTCTATCTTTCCGAAATTCCAGTATTCTTTAACATATAATTCTGATTTCCAAAAATAAATAGCAATGACATATCACATAAGAACTCATAAGTCATCAGCACTCATCACTAAGGGGTTCTTTATTTGAATCATTATTATGGTGAACTGCTCTCTCCCCTTCCACCTCTCCTATAGAGTCCAATGTCGGGCATTTACTTCAAGATTTATGTAAGTTATAATATATATAGCGTGAGGCATAAGCCTCATGCCAGTGAGGCGAGGCGGGCCTCAATGCGGGTGATGTGAAACTAAATGCAAGGAGCTGCGTGAGAAATTAAAATTGAGTTGGCAAAGAAATTACAATTAATAACTCATGGCGATAGCAAGAAAATCATTAAACTTTCGTAGTTGTCAACTAGCTTAGGCGAAGAAGCATGTAGATTAACCAAAACCTTCGGACAACCAACAATAAGAGCAACACTAAAAGCTAGTACAAAAATCCGTCATTTAATAACGAGAAGTTCACCTTGGGGAAAATACTCACTCAACTAGACTAGGCTTTGCGGGAGAAGAATTTCAGCACACCAAACGATGCCACGAGGAAGGTTGCGATACCAAGAGTCTTGAGCCACGGAGGAGTCGACGATGACGAGGAAGGCGTGAATGCTGGACTTTCGAGACTCCAAGTTTGCTTTGCAAATCTCCGGTCGTAGATGCTTGCAAGGATTGGCACGACTCTATCCAAGTATTCTTCCACAGTGGTTTCGTCTTCGAATCCGACGTCAAAGCAAGGTGATCGTAGGACGTCGACGCTTCCGTCGGCTTGGAACACTATACCCCACTCAAACTCCGGATCCGCCATACATGCTTGGCGTGGAGGTTTCTTGAGGGGAAGAGGGGTAGACGACGAAATCTCCAAGGAAGGAGAAGGTCTCGGCCAAGATGGAGGAAAATCAGTGGGAGGCCGGCGGGATTCCACAGGGGTGGGGCGGCGGGCTCCAAGTGAGGGGCTAGGGTTAGGGAAACTTTAATCTTATTCAAATCCTCCCTAAACCTGAAATAAATTTCAGATCTAAGCGTATTTGAAGGGAATAATTTGAAGAGGATTTCAAATTTCAAAGGCAATTAAGGGGAATTAATGAGCCCTTAATGGAGCCCATTAATAGAGGGAGCCGGCGGCTTGTAGAGAGGGGAGGGAGAGTTTAAGCAAAGAAAAACTGAAATTGATTTCAGTTTTGGAGGAATTAAGGAGGGAAAAAGGATTTGAAATTAGTTTCAAATCGTGGTGTGATTAATGCCTTAATGAATGCATTAATTGGGATTCCTCCAATGGTGGGCCGGCGGCATGAAGGAAGGGAGAGGGATTAAGGAGAGGAGGGAAACAGTTTCCTAAAGTGAATGATGACTGGGATAATATTTAAATAAATCCAAATCTTTTATTTTAATTTGAATTCATGAAAATATTTCCATAAATGGGATTTTCAATTTAGGAAAGAATTTGAATTTGAAATTCAAATTCCTATGGGAACTAGGAAAAGGAGGTGGGGAAGATGGCCGGCAAGGTGGTCGGCCCGGAGTAGTGGTGGAGGTTGGCGGTGGCTTGCAAAGGGGCGGCGGTGGCTTGCAAGGGGCGGCGGCAATGATGGCTTTGGGCTGATTTCGGATGGGGGAGGGGAAGGAGATGGAGAAACTTGCGACGAGATAAAAGATAACTTAACCACGAGCCGCGGACGCTTCCAACGACTGGTGGGCCTTGCGGTTTGCTCACCTTGAGCTCTCTCTCTCTTTCTCTTCACGCTCTCATGCAAGAAGAAGAAAAGAAGCACAAACTAGATTTTCATTTCAAATATTCATTAACCTCCTACAATGATACATGACCCCTATATATATAGGTCATGAGATACAAATAAATAAAAAGCGTAACAAATGACTAAATCGCCCTCGGGGCCCCAACATAACTCACTCACACACACAAGGGTAAAACAGGAATACTGGAAACTGAAAATGCATGAATAACTAAAAATATAAACTCTGAATCGTGGCCATCGATCGGCGATGCTTCCGGCGATACACGTGTCTGAACCGTTGATCGATGACCTCATCATTCTCCCCGGGTGGGAGAAAACTCGACCCCGTCGAGTGGGAATCTCTGGAGCTCTCATACATCTCTAAAAGATCTGGATCCAGTCGTTGCAACTCCTCTCGATCGATCCATGTATCCTCTGTCATCGGTTTCCCTCTCCAATGAACCAAGTACCTATGGCGCCCACCTTCCTTCATGGAAATGATTTCATCGTCAAGTATAGCATCGATCTTCTCCGCATTGGGTAAATGGGGTAAATTGGGGAGTGGAGGTAGGCTGGGGATCTCACTGGTTGGGTTCTCACAAGGCTCAATTTGAAGTGGATTTTCAGGGTTCAGCTCAGGTCCCTCAAAGGCTACTAAATCTTCTATATTAAAGGTTGGATTGATGTTAAAACCTTTGGGAAGGTCCAGCACATAAGCATTGCTATTTATTTTTGAAATTATCCTAAAAGGTCCGGCGCTTCTAGCATGTAACTTCTTCACGGAGCCCGGCGGAAAGCGTTCCGGACGGATCCGTACCATCACAAAGTCTCCAACTGCGAATTCTTTAAATCTTTTCTTGTGATCTGCAATAAGTTTATAATTGGAATTACTTTGTTCAATTCTTCTTTTAATTTCTTTGTGAAGCTCCTGTATATGAGATGCAAATGTATATGCTGACTCAGATGTTCTACCTAAGGGACTCATGGGGATGAGGTCAATTGGCTGCCTAAGCGGGTATCCATACACAATTTCAGCAGGGCTAAGTCCAGTAGTTCGGTTCACAGAGTTATTGTAGGCAAATTCAGCTATAGGCAATTTAGAATCCCAGTCCTTAATATTTTCTCCAACCAATGTCCTTAACAGATTGCCTAGGCTCCTATTCACTACTTCCGTTTGACCGTCAGTTTGGGGGTGAAAGGCGGTAGAGAATTGCAGTTTGGTCCCCATTTTATGCCATAAGGTCTTCCAAAAATAACTAGTAAACTTTACATCTCGGTCCGAAACTATGGTTTTAGGCAGCCCGTGAAGTCTCACAATTTCATCAAAGTATAGTTTGGCTACTCTAGAGGCGTCGAAAGTCTTGGAGCACGGGAGAAAATGGGCCATCTTAGAAAACCTATCGACAACTACACAGACTGAGTCATGTTTCCTAACGGTTTTGGGTAGCCCTAAAACAAAGTCCATGCTGACGTCCTGCCACGGGTGGTTAGGCACGGGGAGGGGTGTGTAGAGGCCGGTGTTTTGTTTTCGTTGTTTGGCCAGCTGACAGGTGTGACACCGCCTTACTAATCTGCTAACGTCCTTTTTAAGACTTGGCCAGTAAAATCGATTTTCCACAGCTGCAATTGTCTTGGCTTGACCAAAGTGACCCGCTAGACCTCCAGCATGCAATTCCCACACAAGAAATTCTCGCAGTGAAGTTGTGGGAATGCAAAGTTTTTGAGCCCTAAACAAGTACCCATCTTCCAGAAAAAAATCTCCTATGATACGCTCGTCTCCAGTTGTTAGTTTGGCATAGGTTTCTCTAAAATCGGGACAGTCCAAATAGTTTTCTTTAATTTGCTCAAAACCAATCACTTCAGTCCTCATCTCACGCGTAACCATCATCCTACGACTTAGTGCATCCGCAGCCTTGTTTTCAGAACCAGCTTTGTGCCTAATGGTGTAAGTGTATTCTTGAAGGAATTCAACCCATCTTCCGTGTCGGGCATTCAGTTTCTTCTGGGAATTGATATATCGTAAAGCTTCGTGGTCAGAAAAGATAACGAATTCTTGGGGAAGCAGGTAATGTCTCCAATACTTGAGGGATTGAATTATGGCGTAGAATTCCTTATCGTAGGTGGAGTATCGTTGCCTGATATCATTTAATTTCTCACTGAAGTAGGCAACCGGGTGTCCTTCTTGGGCTAGTACTCCTCCTATTCCTATACCAGATGCGTCGCAGGTCACTTCAAAAACTTTCGAAAAGTCGGGTAGACGCATGACTGGTGCTTCAACCATTTTCCTTTTTATTTCCTCAAAAGCCTTGGTGGCAGACGTCGTCCAGACAAAATCTCCTTTCTTTAAACAATCAGTTATGGGACCCACGATGGTGCTAAAGTTTCTGATAAATCTCCTATAAAACGTGGCCAGTCCGTGAAAACTCCTGACATCTCTAATATTCTTTGGTATAGGCCACTCGTTGATTGCTCGCACCTTTTCGGGGTCGGCAGAAATGCCGTGGGAAGAAATTATAAACCCAAGAAAAGTTACTTGATTCGTGAGGAAAGTGCATTTCTTAGGGTTGGCATACATTTGTTCTTTCTTCAAAATCTCGCAGACTTGTTTTAGGTGATTCAAGTGTTGCTCCACCGAACGACTATAGATCAGGATGTCGTCAAAGTAAACTACAACAAATTTTCCAAGTAACGGTTTAAGGATTTGAGTCATTACTCTCATGAAAGTGCTGGGCGCGTTACTCAATCCAAAAGGCATTACTGTCCATTCGTACAACCCATCTTTGGTTTTGAAAGCTGTTTTCCACTCATCCCCCGGACGGATCCTAATTTGGTGATAGCCACTCTTAAGATCGATCTTAGAGAAGAGTGTGGCTCCAGTCATCATGTCCAACATGTCATCTAACCGAGGGATTGGGAAACGGTACTTGACGGTAATTTTGTTGATAGCACGGCTATCAACGCACATTCTCCACGTCCCATCCTTCTTAGGGGTAAGAAGGGCAGGCACCGCACACGGACTAAGGCTCTCCTTAATGAACCCTCGCTGTAACAATTCATCAACTTGTCTTTTGAGCTCCTCGTGTTCAGTGGGGTTCATCCGGTAATGGGGTAGGTTTGGTAGGGACGCTCCGGGCACTAGGTCTATAGCATGTTGAATGTCCCTTAGAGGTGGCAGTTGGTTGGGTAAGTCGTCGGGAAAGACATCAGAAAAAGTTTCTAACAGGGGTTTAACCTCTTCGGGAATTGGTTCTTCTTGGTCTACACTTATTTCTCGGCCGACTAGCGCGTAAAGAGGGGCTCCCGACTCCAGTTCCACATTTAGGTCCTTAGCAGTTATCAAGTTTACACCCGAGTTGGGTTTCAGGGAGTTTGGCTTAACTTCTTCTTTAGTAGACTTAGGTTGAGTGGGTAACAGTTTAATCTTCTTGCCCTCGTGTTCAAACACACAGGTGTTCGATCGTCCATAAATGTGTACATCGTTGTCGAACAGCCAAGGGCGGCCAAGGATGATTTGACCCACATCCATCGTCAAAACATCACACCAGATTTTCTTCTTGTATCCTACGAACTCAATAGGAACCAGACTCCTATCTTTTACTTCCAAGGTAGTCGAGTTTATCCACGCAACTTTGTAGGGGTTCGGGTGTGGGGTGGTTCTCAATTGCAGCTTTGAAGTCATTGCTGAAGATACAGCGTTAATGCAACTTCCACTGTCTATTATGACCTTGCAGTTTTTGTCTCCAATCTTAGTGAAAGTGTAGAAGATCGAGGTTCTTCGCCAGTCGTCGCTAGGTTTAGGTTGGGAAAAGGCACACCTAACAACCTGAAGGTCTAAGTAGTTCATCTTTTGAAGGCAGTGAACAACTGCGGTATCTTCTTCGTCAAAAAACTCCTCATCGTCGTCCATATGGTGGACCAAGTCAGTCTCTGGTTCATTCTCTTCCTCCGTCACTTCCTCAATTATTGTGACCTTAAATGGGCTGGAGCACTGAGAAGCAATGTGTCCGTACCCATGGCATCTAAAACATTTAGTGCCGGCAGTGGTTTTGGGTGTCTCACGTTCTGGTATTTTCCCTTTATAGTCTGATCGGGGTTGGGCTTGGTTAGGAGCAGGTCGACTACCAGAAGGTCCAGTGGGCTTGTTGTAAGGTTGGCTAGAGGAAGGCTTAAAAGGGTTTGGTCTAGAGTCTTGGGTCCTGGTGGTGTGGCTTCTAGATTCTTCCAAGTCTAGTACAAGACTACAGGCAGCTTCGTACGTGGTTATTCCTCGAGCAAAGAGTTCATTCATAAGGTCTTCTCTCAATCCGGCTCTAAACATTGACAGAAGTTGTGTGGGAGTGGTGGTCTCCTCCCCATTATAACGGATTAAGAAATCATCAAACGTGGAGATGTATTCCTTAACGGGTTTACTCCCTTGGGTTAGCCTATTCCAACGATCTAGGAATCTTGGGTAGTACGAGGGAGGTAGGTATTTCCTTTTCAGTTCTTGCTTCATCGCTCCCCAGTCAGCTATGGGGTATTCTCCTCGCGTCTCTCTCATGTGCTCCACGTTAGTCCAGTACTGGTTGGCTCTACCCGTCAATTTCATCTCCGCGAACCTAACTTTCTTTTCTTCCGAAATGTTATACCATTTGAAGTAGCTATCCATCCCTTTAATCCAATCGAGGAAGACCTGTGGTTCTAATGTTCCGTCAAAAGTTGGGGCATCTATTTTAATGCTCTTAAGGAGCTGGGTGTCACTGTCTTTCCAAGGCGCGTCACGACCTACCGGTTCTTGATGGGGTCGGTGGTTGGGTCGGTAGTAATCCCTAGGAGGTCCGTAGTCAGTTCGGGTATCTTCGCCATAAGGAGATTGTGGACGGGAGGGAGTGTAGAGAGCGGTGTGACCTATTCTTTCAATGTTATCTAGTCTTTCTCCTGTATGACGTCTAAGTTCGGCTACACTCGTTTGGGTATCCTTCATTTGTTGTGTAAGTGTTCCTAATTGACCCATAATCATGTCTAAAGTGGTTTGCAAATGGGTAGGATCCATGGTTGGGTGTCAGGGGTCACTAGGAAGACTTCCTAAGTCAAGAACAGCAGCTAACTCTACCGAAATACTTGCTGAAATCTAGTCTACAGCAGCCAGAAATCGCTGGACAGCAAACACAGTCGAGGGGAAAGTAACCTAAGTGTTCCGGCTAGGTTCCCGGGTCTAGGCAGCACCTAAATAGTGACTCTAGGGTCGCTAACGGCTACTAAACAGCTGCAGGAAACAGAGGACAGCAAACTACAAACGCTTGGAGGTCAGCCCAACGTCACAAACTAGTGCAGGAAACGTGGATGGCAGCACGGGTTTAACGTCCTACACTAATATGGATGCAAATGCAATGTGGACAGCAATTTAAACACCTATATATGAGCATGTAACATGCAAATATTGTTGCAGAAATTTCCGGACAGCAAGGAAAAACAGTCAACAAAATTTATTTAAAAGATGTTATGCATGCAACAACTATCGCAAAGCTAAAGGAAACTTCCTAGGATGCATCTAGCATGATCAAAGCATGCTAGCCATGCTCTGATACCAAATATGATGTGAAACTAAATGCAAGGAGCTGCGTGAGAAATTAAAATTGAGTTGGCAAAGAAATTACAATTAATAACTCATGGCGATAGCAAGAAAATCATTAAACTTTCGTAGTTGTCAACTAGCTTAGGCGAAGAAGCATGTAGATTAACCAAAACCTTCGGACAACCAACAATAAGAGCAACACTAAAAGCTGGTACAAAAATCCGTCATTTAATAACGAGAAGTTCACCTTGGGGAAAATACTCACTCAACTAGACTAGGCTTTGCGGGAGAAGAATTTCAGCACACCAAACGATGCCACGAGGAAGGTTGCGATACCAAGAATCTTGAGCCACGGAGGAGTCGACGATGACGAGGAAGGCGTGAATGCTGGACTTTCGAGACTCCAAGTTTGCTTTGCAAATCTCCGGTCGTAGATGCTTGCAAGGATTGGCACGACTCTATCCAAGTATTCTTCCACAGTGGTTTCGTCTTCGAATCCGACGTCAAAGCAAGGTGATCGTAGGACGTCGACGCTTCCGTCGGCTTGGAACACTATACCCCACTCAAACTCCGGATCCGCCATACATGCTTGGCGTGGAGGTTTCTTGAGGGGAAGAGGGGTAGACGACGAAATCTCCAAGGAAGGAGAAGGTCTCGGCCAAGATGGAGGAAAATCAGTGGGAGGCCGGCGGGATTCCACAGGGGTGGGGCGGCGGGCTCCAAGTGAGGGGCTAGGGTTAGGGAAACTTTAATCTTATTCAAATCCTCCCTAAACCTGAAATAAATTTCAGATCTAAGCGTATTTGGAGGGAATAATTTGAAGAGGATTTCAAATTTCAAAGGCAATTAAGGGGAATTAATGAGCCCTTAATGGAGCCCATTAATAGAGGGAGCCGGCGGCTTGTAGAGAGGGGAGGGAGAGTTTAAGCAAAGAAAAACTGAAATTGATTTCAGTTTTGGAGGAAATTAGGAGGGAAAAAGGATTTGAAATTAGTTTCAAATCGTGGTGTGATTAATGCCTTAATGAATGCATTAATTGGGATTCCTCCAATGGTGGGCCGGCGGCATGAAGGAAGGGAGAGGGATTAAGGAGAGGAGGGAAACAGTTTCCTAAAGTGAATGATGACTGGGATAATATTTAAATAAATCCAAATCTTTTATTTTAATTTGAATTCATGAAAATATTTCCATAAATGGGATTTCCAATTTAGGAAAGAATTTGAATTTGAAATTCAAATTCCTATGGGAACTAGGAAAAGGAGGTGGGGAAGATGGCCGGTAAGGTGGTCGGCCCGGAGTAGTGGTGGAGGTTGGCGGTGGCTTGCAAGGGGCGGCGGTGGCTTGCAAGGGGCGGCGGCAATGATGGCTTTGGGCTGATTTCGGATGGGGGAGGGGAAGGAGATGGAGAAACTTGCGACGAGATAAAAGATAACTTAACCACGAGCCGCGGACGCTTCCAACGACTGGTGGGCCTTGCGGTTTGCTCACCTTGAGCTCTCTCTCTCTTTCTCTTCACGCTCTCATGCAAGAAGAAGAAAAGAAGCACAAACTAGATTTTCATTTCAAATATTCATTAACCTCCTACAATGATACATGACCCCTATATATATAGGTCATGAGATACAAATAAATAAAAAGCGTAACAAATGACTAAATCGCCCTCGGGGCCCCAACATAACTCACTCACACACACAAGGGTAAAACAGGAATACTGAAAACTGAAAATGCATGAATAACTAAAAATATAAACTCTGAATCGTGGCCATCGATCGGCGATGCTTCCGGCGATACACGTGTCTGAACCGTTGATCGATGACCTCATCAGCGGGCCTCAACCAAGTTGAGGCGCAAGCCTCATTAAAAAAACTCGAGGCGTAAGCATCGAGGCCTTTTTTATTGGAATTGCGCAAAGTCGGGCCTCAAGGCGAGCCTCATATTGCGCAATTTTAAACCATGGAGCCAGCACACTGGCGCCTGGATGCAGTATTAAATAAGTAAGGATTCTCACATCATGGACAACTATGGGTAAAGAAGCCAATTAATGAAAATAAAATTAGAATAAGAGCTTAAATATAGATACCCTTACAAGCAAATTAATTGAATTAATAGATATTATAATTCATAAGAAGATAAAAATTCTATGTATTAAGGAAACTAAATTATTTGGAAGAAAGACTGAGAAGATTGATAGTTTATGGTTTAAACTATAATATTCAGGTAGGAGTCATACCAAAAAATTGTATGTATAAGAAGGATAATGTCATGCGTCTTGGAAGTAAAAATTGTAAGTAGATAAAGAAGAAAAACATAGGAACCAAATATCAGGGCTGATTTGTTATTATCTCTTCAACAAATAATGAAAGATACAATTGAGATGGTTTGATCATATAAAACTCCAACCTTTCAATGACACTATTAAGATAGTAGATGCATTAGATTAAGGCCAATGTTAAGAAACATAGAGGTGACCTAAAAGGACTTGGTTAGATTGCATTAAAATATCTTCTTTAATAGATTTAATGAGAATTTAAATTCTATAGGAAACAATAGAGAAAAAGGATTTATATAGTCAACACCACATAATAAGATGAAGGCTAGTTGTTGTAGTTGTTGTTTTTGTAAAGGGGGGCATAAGAAGGTGAAGATACGGATATCATACATAACTACCTTGCATTAAGCTTAGAATATGCTTGTGGGAGATGTTAATGCTAAATATTAGTATCGTGCAAATAAATTAAAACTATCCCATTGTAGTTACTTCGATTACAACATAAATCTAAGCAAAAGCAACACTGTAAAATAGCGCAACAGTGATAAATTTGAAAGAAAAACACCAACTGTCTAGAGACTGAAAGTTTGATGCTTTGGAAAGATGTCAATATCACGTAAAAGTCAACAAAAAATAGTAACAATAGGTTGTTATTTTTCTTTTAAAACGTTTATATTCTTAAAAGCAATCTAACTCCAAAAATAGCTCATACTTAAAGTGACCTAAAGGCCATGAATTGAGTGCTCGTAGATAGAGAGTACTAGGGGATTGATCGATCAACCAAAGCAATAAGCATAGAGAGTAGCCGCTACCACCTAATTGTTATATATATAGAAAGTTTTCAGCTATGATATCTTAGATTTATTAGGTATTTTGAGTATTGGGAGGTTATAATAGATGAGGAGAAATGTTTGAAAGAGTTTTCAAGATGTTGGATGTGTTTTGGGATTGAAAGAAGGTATCATTGATGATATATAGACAAGAAGAAATTGTGTTAGAAAAGTAGAAGAATAAAAGAAAAGAAAACTAAAAACTCAACAAAGCCCAAGAAGTATAGAGCACTGGGCAATGGTGATGGTGGAAAGCAATGGGCAAGGCGCCAGGCGGTG
This sequence comes from Dendrobium huoshanense, assembly GCA_016618105.1. NCBI lineage: Eukaryota > Viridiplantae > Streptophyta > Magnoliopsida > Asparagales > Orchidaceae > Dendrobium > Dendrobium huoshanense. The sequence continues at coordinate 55,904,325 of CM028344.1, forward strand.
GCCAGCAGGTGACATCTACTAAGGCAATGACTAATGGCCAATGACGAGTATGAGCGACCACCAATGACACTGATAGAAGGTTACGAGCTTGCAGACGGAGATTGGCAAGGGTGAAAAAAATGGGTCAGTTTAGAATGCAACAAAAATGAACTACATAGCGAAAAAGGAATTCACCAAAACTTTACTCTACATTCCTTTTTCAACACACCAATCATAAAAAATTTCAAATCCCTTGTATTTGGAATATTTTGCATTCCTTTTTTAGCAAAACAAATAACCTTTATATCAAAAGATCAATGATCAGAATCTTATCACAATATTTAGAAAATAAATGGTTCAATGTATCCAATAAACTAGTTAAAACATAAAATTAAAAGAAAAAGATTTAACACTCAAAGCGCCAAGTAAATCAATTAAGAAAGTTGGTCAGTGTTCATACATTTTGTTATTAAATATAAAAATATCATAAAATCAATTTAAAGTAAAAATAAATCAATTAATCCCATGGTAGTGTAGTCAATAGGCAGTGTATTTCTACCCAACAAGTCCAAAGTTCGAAATGTGGTGTTGTCAACGAAAAAAGTTTAAACTCAACCGAAATCTAAAGTTAAATTAAACTTAATCATAAAGTAGAAGAAAACACATGATCTTGAACAATGAAAGGTCATAAAATTTCCAGGCAACGGTCATGAAGTAAGTGAATGAACAAGCTTAGACTTCAGAACATTTCTGAAAGTAGACAATTTTAAAGGGCACTCAAAGGAGAAAGAGAACTTATAATTCAACTAAAACGAATGATGAACTTAATATGTATTGCAACGTAGGCCATTCGAAAAATCATTGAAGTTGTTAAATGAATCTACATTTGGTTGGATCTAGTTACCAGTGACAGAGTTTCAAACTGCACAAACCACCTCAAAACCCCTCAAAGTGAGGACCTCAAATGCAAACTCAAATCAATTGAAAACAAAATTCCCTTTTTTTTAAACATTTTTTTCATCTACAAGCAAACAATCCCTACGTGACATATCAACAACCACAAAATCATTTGACTAAATGGTTCTTACATATTTAACTGTTTAATACACCCTCGGTTAACTGCTTTAGCAGCTATCCCAAACACAAATTATATTCTTCAACACATAGTCGACGCAATGAAAGCCCTATCTCAGAAATTCGAAATATCCTGCGTACTTAATCAGTTCTATAATTCAACGCTCAGTAAAACAATACAGGAAAAACAAAAACCATCCATTCAAACTTGCATCCACAGCTCCACTTAACAAAAACCTTGATACCAACGATAACAACAATCAGAAGATTTTCCTGAACAAAAATTCGAAATATCTGAATGCGGAAAATACCTCGTTCACGAAGCCGAGAACAATGCCTGGAACATTTCAAAAAATAAAATAAAAAGAGAAAGATAAGCGAATAGTTAGTTAGTTTACGATTTGTAGAGAAGCTTAAAGAAATGGAGAGGATGATATCAGTAGGAAGGAAATGCCTTCAGCGCTATCGTGCTTCGGCGGCATCTTCTTCCTCTATGGCCTTCGAATCGCCGGCGAAAAATGCGGTAAGAGTAAAATGAAGCCACGCACACACCGCTCCAGGTTTTTTTATTTTTTATTTTTTCTGTTTTTTCTAGATTTCTAGTTTTCCCTCCAAAAATGAGGCGCTAACAGATCTTTGGGCTTCTTAAGCGCAGAGGAAACTCATGGGCCAAGCCCAATAATTAGATCCATCCAAAGGCCGAGTTGATTAGAAGCCCAAGAGCATAATCTCTCGATCAAGAAATCTTAAAATCAAAACTTGTAATTTGGGCTTAGGCTTCGTTTGGAACGACTTTAAAGTAACTTTCTAATAATAAGAATAATTTTTTTTGTGCTGAAAAACTGTTTTAAGAAGCAGTAAGAAAATCGTCCCAAACGAAACCTTAGTCTGGGACAACTTCCATACTACTTTTTAAAGTAACTTTTTATTATATATATATATATATATATATATATATATATATATATATATATATATATATATATATATATATATATATATATATATATATATATATATATATTACAAAATTTTAATTTTATAAAGCAGTACGAAAGCTGTCCCAAACAAAACCTTAACTCTCTCAAAAGTTTAAAAAAAAAATTGACCAAGTTGAATTATAAGGAGTAATCAAGCCTAAGATTAGTTTAGCTAAATGAATCTTTTAGAAGGGTATTATCAAAAGTTATAAAACTTTTCTTCATTCAAATAATTGTTTTGTTTTGTTGTTTTCTAAAATAACTTTTTAGCACCATTTTTTTAAATAGTAAATATGCTTTCAACAAATTGTTGTATTACAAAATTACTTTCTATAACAACTTATAAAAAAATTATTTTCTCAACAACTTTATAAAAAACTGCAGCCATCTGAAACAGATCCTTAGACTCAAATATCTAATTTTGACTTGATTTATTAACTCAAATTCATTCTTTGTGATATAAAACCAATTCAGAACAAATTATAAATCGGTTCATACAAAAACCATATAAAGAGGGAGCCTCTCCACATAAGAACCATTATATTGTTTGTATATAGAGAAATTATGCAAATAAATATTAGCTTTCTTTCCTTCTAAGGGGCTATTTGGTTCGCTGAAAAATGAATACTATAGAGTTGTTTGGATGAATGTAAAGTAAATGCATGACTTCACTTTTTTTTATTTGATATGAAGTGAATGCAATATAAACTACAAGAAGATTGTGACCGGATTGTCTGATGATCGACGGTGGTTGACAGTTGTGGTTGCGGCTGATGGTGGTGGCTGACAAAGGCAATGGCCGGCGGCAGGGCCGACGACAGTGGGAGGTGGTCGACATAGGTGGTGACCACTTGCAGGGGCGGCAACTAGCGGCATGAGGCCGGCGGTGGCAGCCAGTGGCAACAATCGTAGTGGCAAGGCCAACAGTGGTGCCTAACGACTATTGGTGGTGCTTTTGCAATGTATTTAAAAATCTCTCAAATCAGAGGAATTTCAACTACACTCAAAAATATACTTTACTTCAAACCAAACATCAAATTTTCTAAAACTGTTGCATTGGAATTACTTTACACTCTAAATGCATGCAACCAAACAGCCTCTAAGTCATTTGTTATACCAATGCACCGCATAAATCACTTTAGTTTCATGTTAATTAGTAGAAGCAACGTAATTATAATTACATAGTACTTAGAAATGCATTCAATAGTATACATTGGAGCTAACATTACTAAATTAAAAGAGACTATTTCGCCTAATAAGGGGAGATCTTCTGTATGGTAAGGCGAAGGCCATTACAAAGGCAGCAAATGCTTGAACCCAGACTTGTCACAATAAAAAGAACAAAAAAATCTCAAATATGTTAGTAAAGAACCTTTCTTTTGATTAATTCTGAAAAAAATAATATAGAAACTACAATATTTCTAGAGCTCAGATCAGGGAGAGATTTTTGAAACTTCCAAGGAATTTAAATGAAAGGACTAAAGAAAACTAAGTGCTACTACCTATCAGTAAGGGGATACATTGTACATTTTTACCTGCTACAGAAATCATTTTACTCTGTCTAAACATGAATGGCTCACTGATATCTTTAGATTCATTTCTGTCAAGCTTCAAGGGAACGCAGAGCAGACTTTATTTGCTGAACAGTTGCGCCAATGACATTGTTAACCGTTGTGACTGACTCGAGGCTTAGCTTTGCTGAAGGTAAGCTGCTCACCATGATCTGAAAGGCAATGGTGAGCACTGTACCTGATGATCCTCCCAGGGGATTGGAGCTTGAAGCTGCATTAATGCCGGTACCCGGCCTTCCGTCAGGCGAGATCACAAATCCCGACGGCAGAAGAGGGATAAATGATGAGTCTTCTCCACTCATTGCAATGTTCATAGATGGCAGATCTACAGATGCATACACTACGAGTGAACCTGAAGAGTCAGTGCAGCTCTCTTGGAGTATAAGCATGTTTCTGTCATTCAGATTGGCAGGATTCATAGTTGCCTGTTTGATTTTTTGAAGAGGTAAAGTGATTAAATGATAGTTAGTTGCAGAGCTAAGATGAACGTGATAAGAAAGAATGGATGGAGATAATGTTTTAGAAAAGATTACCCGAAGGAGAGAGATACAATTTCCGGGGTGTTGATCATTTGAAATGCGAGTGACCTCTTGAACAGCTTTTCCATGTGATAGAACATCCCACTTCAATTAAAATGTTGTTCCATAAGTTTTTGGATTACGGGAATGTGTAAAAAATGAAACTTACTAAAGCTGAAACAATCATAAATCATCGAAGTTCACTTCAATAAGAGGTTGTTTGGTAGCACCCAAGATTTGATTTAAGTAGGATTTTGTAAATCCTCTAAATCTAGAATTCGGAAATCCCGAGGGGCCTAAATCTTGAAAACTGTTTGGTAACATTCATGATAAATCCTATTAAATCATGTGTAATTGTTTGTCTATAGAGCGGATTTAACGAGCGGACTCTTCCTCTCGAGCCAATGAATTTCGTAAATCCGGCAAAAAACAAGATTTAAAAAATCCGAGATTTTCCGTCTAGATTTAGTTTTGCATTTTAGGCTGTTTGGCTGGATTTCGCTCAAATCCGACCTAAATCCTCCTACCAAAAAACTCCTTTTGTCTTATACACTTAAGGCTAAACCAATTACAGAAGATTACATGTAAACAAACGAAGCCTTAAGTGCATAAGACAAAAGAAGAACACAATAAAGAGAGAAACAATGGTGAAATGAGATTATATTGAACCGAACAAATATAACGACAACTCAAGGTTAGTTATGAAAAATTAAGAATGAAGGTAACGGTAGGAAACCTGAACCCGAGACCTTTCATCTCTGAAAAAGCTGAAGACAGATTCAGGGGAGTAGTATGGTAGCCATATGGAAGTTGCGGCACTAAGGAAGACTCCATTAGGTTGGAAGACTCCATTAGCTTGGCCAGAGTCTGAGCACTTGTGAACTGTAACCCTGACTCCAGAATCATTCACTCCAGCTGGTGCAATCCATCTGTAGCCATTGGATGAACCTAGAGTAGAGCAGAAGTTGCTCACCATCCTCTGTGAAAGCCTCATCATGCTCCTCTTTCCATCATCATTGGGAATAACTGAGGGTCATGCCAACAATAAATATAGCTTTAGGAGATTAACTTGCTAAGCTAATGATATAATTAAGGAGCTTTAGGGTTATATCACTCCTAATAAATGAAGGATGCATTGGTATACCATGAAATTTTCAGTTATAGGCATAACAACTTTGTTTATTAACTTTTACAAAGATGTCAACTTGATTAGGTTGTGCTGAGTTGCAGAAAACATTGAAAACCACCCCATAATTCCTCAAAAGATCAAAGGGCTATTACTAGAGAAATTATTAGGTGCGGAGTCCAGACGTGGAGATACGTCCGGACTCCAACAAAATGTTGACATGTGGAGTAAACACATGGATATTCAATTGGATTTATTTTTTACTATATATATTTAATGTGTCAACATAACTTTAAGTCAAGCACACCAAAAGGGCAGATAAAGCGTAGTCAAAACGTAGTAAAAAAGTGCAACAAAAGAGTAGTTAAAGCACAACTAAAGTGCAGGTAAAGCACAAGTAAAGCGCACAAAAAGTGCAACCAAATTGCACTCCACATGTCAAATTTTAAGTGGATGTGTTTGGGCGTATCTCTATGTCCGGACTCCGCACCTAATATTTCTCCTATTAATGAGCAGGCAGAGGAGGTAACTTAAGTTGGGAGGCCAAGCTCTACCAAAATGCAAAATGGAATGGGTAAATACTAATCGGGTCCCCAAGTCCTCGCCAACCTAACTCGAGAGTTTATTTATTCATTTAATATTTAAATCAAACAATGACAATTGAACTAGTGGAATGATTTTAAACGTTAGAGAGTAAAATGGTACACTAGAATCATTCAAAATTTGGGTGATATATCATTAAACACAAGTAGAAACCTTTCTAAGTATATCATCAATTGAATGATTTCAAGAAAGTATGGTGTATACCTCCTCCAAGATCTCTCGGGGAATTACCAGTCACCATTAGGGAAGCAATCCTCCTACACATTCTTTGTAGGGTGGCAACCCATCTCTGTGCTCCAAAAGCCATCCCACTATCAACTAAATCACGGTAAAGCTGGTGGACTGGATTCTTTTCTTCGATCTCCATGTGTTCAACCCATACAATCTTTATTCATGATAGGAAGTAGAATCAGATAAAAAAAAAAAAAAAACAAATAAACATTCACATTCATGATATGAAGAATTACCTTAGAATAACCATTTGTCATATCTTGAATCAAACAACCAGAAGGTAGCCGCTTTGTGCAAGGAATTAAGTTGACTTTTGGAGAGTGAATTGATATATCTGAAATGACCCATAATCCCTGCTCAATCTGCTGACAGTAGCGGAGGAAGTAAAACTCGCGGGAGGGAACCACCGGCGATAGCCCTAGGAATTCACCATACATCTGCAACCTCTTGAATTAGATGTGCCAAATAGAACCTATGGGAAAACAAATAAAGGAAACTTCATGGCAATTTTGGCATTTTTTTTTCTCACCAAAACTAAGGCTCCACTCCTACTTCCATCCATTCCAGACATTAGAACTTCAATAGTCCTTGCATTTGACACAATTGTAGGAAATAGCTCAATCCATTTGCCCTATAAAAATACAAGTTTATGTGCAGGTGAATTAATAGAGAAAGGCCATGTTTAGGAAATAAAGACATCATTATTCTCATAAAGATGAGCAACTTGCAATGCAAGTGCATAACCATGGTAGTTAAACCAAGTAGAAAGTTACAACACTTTCCTTTGCTTTTTTACCACACAAATAAGACTATATATATAGAGAATCAATTGAAAATCAATCCAAAATGAAGTCTAAAAAATCTCACGGGGTCCATAAACATGTCAACCAATGCAAAGGAATTCATGATCACATCTCCAGAGTCTCTTGAAGCCTCGATATGAGTATTGGCACTCCTGAACTGTTGCCCAGGCCTTGGAAACAACCTTTCATAGGCTTCAAGATTGAGAAATTCCCTACCATCACTCCCATTTCTACTCCAAATAGGCTCATCATTTTGAGCAAGCCTGATTAGCTCTTGCATCGATCGGGCAGCGAGATCCACCATGACGGGCCTCTCAATCTCAGAAATGGTTGGAAATGGGAATGACATGGATGGAGGGCCAATACCAAGTAGATCAAGGTCAAGGGAAGGATTGAACTCAGTATTCTCATAACCACCAACTGTAAGATCAAGTGAAGAAGCTGGTAACGGTTGGATTGGTGGAAGCTGCATCAGAGGTCTTCCCAGATGCCTTGATGTAATTGACGAGACCCGATCAAGCTGAAATATAGAAAAAAAATGGTGCAATAAAAGAATGAAATCTAATTTTAAAGAAAAATCATAGCTTGTCCAACAAAAAAAGATAAGTCATGTCTAACTTCTGTATAAAAGGTTTGAGATTAAGAAATATCTGGGAGTTATCAAGACTGCTAAGGAACAACAAATTGCCCAGGAAGATGAATATACACTAGAATTATAAGAACAGTCCCTGATGAATGCCAATTCAAACATACTACAGTTATCATCACTAAAGGAATCAAATACTAATTATTACTGTAGATTAAGCTTCAACGACTCATCTAGCTGCAGTTGGGCAAACCAAATTAATCAGAGGAAATAATGCAGTGAGACTTATGAAAATTTCTGACACTTTTACTTTATTACAATTCAATTGTGCAGTGGAAAAGCTAAATCAAAAAGCATTTAATGAAACTTATGAGCAATCGAACCACGGGCACTAACTTTCACCTTCAGAGGCTGCAACCAATCATCAATAAATAATACTTGCTAATGATCAACTAACTCTAATCATGAGTAGCAACAAATATCCGCCTTAAGAGAACCATAACAACCAAGAACATGAGCAAACTTTAGTAGAAAATTAATATCCATTGAAAGAAAAAGATACTGGTAAGATGAGCTGATGATTCGATATTGGTAATTAATTACAGTCATTTAATTCTAACTTTTTTTAAAAAGAGGATATAAGATCACCTCCTCTTTCAACCTGGCATTCTCCATGCGTAGCTTCTGCTCATCAAAGTAAGAATCCTCAGAAGTTTGTGAGCTGCCACATGTTTGGCAGACTATGTTTTTTAGTGCCTCAATCATAGTAATGTTCTCGAACCTGATCCTTTCGTTCTCTGAACGTAGAACACAATTATCAGACCTCTCATGCTGAGCCTGCAGCAGCCAAAGGCGACTCCTTTTACTTCTCTCAACCTCAAAAAATCAATCTTTCAAGCAAAAAAAGAACAAGAAGATCACAAAAAAATAAAAAAAATAAAAAAAGGACATGCCTTCATCTGAGTTCTGCGATTCTGGAACCAAAATTTGACCTGTCGTGGCTCCAAACCCAAATCCCGGCTTAGCTGCATCCTCTGTTTCTCGTCTGGATGCGGATACAACTTAAAAATTCTGCGAACCCACAAACAAAAGAAAGGAAAAAAAAAACTAATTTTACGGTCGATTCAAGCAACATAATCTCAAAAAGAAAAAAACAGGAAAAAAAAAAAAAAGAGAGAAACATGAGACGGCATACGATTCGAGCTCCTGAATCTGGCGAGGGGTATGCCGGTGGTATCTCTTCTTCTTCCCCTTCGACTCTGACATATCCTGGTCCTCGCCGGAATCCATCGTCCCTTCCAAAATTACTCTTTTCTTTCACCGATAAGCAGAGCAATGCCGTTATTCTCTTCCGGCACTGCTCCACTGAATCCTAGTAGAGCCAATGCAGTAAAGAGCTTTGCGTTCAGAGAAGAATAGCGTTTGGAACCTCTTACCCTTCGCCTCCAATTTCACAGCCTCGTTTTCTCTTCGCCTTCCTCCACTATCCTCGCAGAAATAGAAAGCGCTGCGGCCCCGTTGCAGAGAACGGCGGTAATCCGGAACAATTTCACTCAACATCCCCCCTTATTAAGCACCGATTAATTTCCTGGTCTGCTCTGAATTTATTTCCTCACTCTCCTCCACTACACCCGCACACACTATTTCTCTCTCCTCTGCGAACCTTGCTCTGCTTCCCTTCTTCTTTAGAGAGGGAGAGTAATGAGGGAGTGGTAAAGGTAACCGACGCGATTTAAAGCCGGGACTTTCAAATCCTGGCTCTCTCCTTTCCTTGGGATAGGTGAGCTTTGCTGAGCTTATTTTATTTTATTTTATTTATTTATATTTATAACACACATTATAGAGAATTATACATATATGAGACTCTGAGCTCCCGACAAATAAATTAGGGCCTTTAATATTTGACACGATCTAAAAATTTGACTCGAATCTAATTTAAAATTTTTGGGTTAGGGTCAACCGGGCTCGAAACAGGTCGGGTTCGGTTTAGATTTTCGACCCGTATGAAGTTTCGGGTCGGATTCGGGTCAACTCGGGAAACCTAAAACTGACCCGGTTCGACCCGATATCGAAACTGGCCCGTACCCCGCACTATTTAATATTTTTGTAAATCGTAATTACAAATTTACGATTAGAGCCTTAGGGCATTTAAGCTTAGTGTTTTGCTGTATTCGACATTACGCTAAGTCGAAATAGCAATCGTCTTGTTTGCGGGGAAAGTCCAAGGCTCCAAGCTAGGGCTGCTCGCCTGCTCGATTTTGCGGAGATTCCTGCCTTCTTCCCGGCCATTTTCAGCTTTTCTCCTCCTCTGCATCCTCGACTCATCGCCTCATCAGTTTATTTATCACTCAGCTCATCTTAAATCTTGCGGGTGTTAACATTATTGCGGTTTTCTTTATGACTATGAGTCTTGCATTTTTTTTTTTTTTTTTTTTTTGTGTTACCAAGTCACTGCTAGTGTTAGTTTTGAGTTATTTGGTTCTTCCTTCCCATTAGAAGTTGTTGTGGCTTTGAAATGTCGATTAGGGCATCACATTTTGCATAAATTTATGTTCATTTTTTTAAGGGATTTTGATATTATGATGCAGTTATAATCTTATTATGAAGTTATAATCAGATTTGTGCTTTGAAATGCCGATGTATTTTGAAATGTCGTTTAGACTTAAGGTTTTGAAAATTGAATTGTCGAGTTGTTGACTTGTTGTTACCAATTGGCGTGGCTATTTTTGATTCTCTGTTATAGCAATAGCTTTGATACCTATTATGAGATATTGTAATTCTCTGTTGGTTGTCGGCTATATGTAATTGTCTGTTCAGTGTGTTGGCAGTTTGCTCGGATATTTTGAGATGTTGTTGGCAATTGGTATACGACTATATCTGATTCTCTTTTCACTTGCAAAAAAACTAGTTGCATATATATATATATATATATATATACTTTTTCAGTTTTCATTTTTATAATTTCATACATTTGTGTCAATAGATGGAGGTTTCAAACACAATTCATGATATTTATATTCGAGAAAATGAGGAAATTCGTGTAGAAGACAATGTGGTAGAAGCATCTGATGATGCATGTGATGATTGTTTAGTCGTAATTAAGAAGCGTAGAAGAATGACTTTCAAGGTTTGGGGTCATTTTGAGATATTAGCTAATCCTACTGATTGTAAACAAAGGTGCAAATGTAAAAGATGTGGTGCTAAATACTTAAGTGATTGTAAAAATGGAACCGGCAACTTAAGGAGACACTTGCAAAATTATCAGAAAAGAGACATACGTGATATAGGCTATCTCATATTGCAAACCGGTTTTAATACATCTATTTCTATGACTGATCATAAGTTTGACAAAGCAGAATTTCGTGATTTATTTATTGCTTGCATAATTATGCATGATTTGTCCTTTCAATGTATTATGATTCATTTCATCTGTGTTGTTTTAACTTTTGAAGAAAGGCTTATTTAATTGTTTCATTGTTTGGTTTCAGCCTTCGGGTAGCTCGTGCTTCTTCTAATTCGTTTGATGTTTGTGCTAGTGTGCATCCTCTGATTCATTTGATATAGTCATATATGTGCTGTTTTGAGGAAAGTCATATATTATATCTGTTTGTTGTTTAACCTGTTTTCACTTTGAGGAGGAAAGTCATATATTATTTGAATAATTGTTGTTGTCTGAAGTGATGAAGCGATGATGATCAACATTCTCAAATTATTGATGGAAATAGTTTCAGAAATAATGCTAATATGTTATTACAACCAGGAGACATTTGTAATTTTGTATTCTAGTTAAATGAGTAGATACTACATATATAAATGAATATATACTAACTTAGTAGTTAATACAAAGTATAATGTCTCCTTGGATGGTAATATGCTAAATTGATAATGTTGATTGAACTTACACCTCATTAAGTGATTACATATTTGGAAGGTTTAATTGAGCATCATATTGAAGGTTATAAAATATCTAACTTATTTTATTACAGTTGATTTTATGTTGTGCTTGAAGACATATGCTAAACTACTAGAGCCTACAAGAGCATTTCAACTTTCAAGAAGACATGAACAATTAGTTCTAAATGTTGTAATTTTGCAAATGACTAAATTATATGTAAAATGCAAATGTACTTGTTGTTCATTGTTTAATATGTTGATTGAACTACCACTCTACCTGCTATAATTATAAATTAATTAAATTGTTATATTTTATTTTTGATTAAATAAAAAAAACTTATTTTAATTTTTTTCGGGTCATACGGGTAAGTTCGAGTTGACCTGGACCCGATGCGGGTTGGGTTCGGGTACAGCTGTGGACCTCCGAAAGAGCACCGCGCGAACGGGTCAATTGGAAGAGACATATTGGATCGTGCATACGACTAACCATTGAGGATAAAGGTTGTCGCCAACACACCCCGATGGGTAGTAATATATACGACCTAGTCACGGGTTTCCCCCATCCGATACAATAGTTCGAATGGTGTTTAGTTGATGTGGGACCGAGTTTCCCATGGGCGCAAGCCCCCGTGGTTAATTACATCCCAGGCCGAATCCTGAGAAAACTCTTGATTAAGGATAATACATTATCCTTCCTAAAATGGGATCGGTACAGGGGTATAGACTAGGCAGTCCTATCCAAAAGAAAGAAAGGTCCGAAGGGCCGAATCAACATGCATGGTTCATACCAGCATTCGGAGGCTCTAGGGTACTAAAGAGAAAACTGGAGAAAGAAATCAAGCACTCAATCACATGCGTGAGAGGAGAGATGGAGGTGGCGTTATCCTGTGACGCAGATAAGTAAGATTTAGTGTCCCAGAAAGGAAGGGACCTACCTACTATTTAAAGTATACTACGAGACCGAATGTAGTAGCCTCGAATCCTAAATCTAGGTTGGGCTTAGTATTCTACGAAACACTAAGATCCGTGTCCTAGCTAATGCAGTGCAAAACCTGGACTTACCCCGGCCTGGATTGGGGAGCCAGCTAACCACCTAGTCGCTTTTAAAATCATGCTGTCAAGTCAGTTATGAGAGATGGGTGGGTGGTACAGTTATTGGAAATAGGACCGACATCTAGAGAAATTTTCTAAGTGGTCCTGGACTTATATGGATCAGATGCTCTTAGCTAATGCAATTAGATTTTATTTAATTGGTTACTAATGCAATGCATGCTAGTTGAAATGTCAGCTCATGAATGCTATAGAGTTTTAAAAACAGGCTTATAAAAAATAATTTTTAAAAGACTGAGTCTCCCTAGGTCCGGCACTTCATCCTCATAGGCCAAATTATTCGGACTCTACTCGCAGGCAGAGAGATGTCTTATAAGAAGGAAGAGAAAGAAATGCAATAATATGCATGCGACCCCGAATGGTTCTGGCAATCCCTAGGTTCGTTAAGTTTCTAGATTATTTAAACTTAAATATTAAATTTTTGGTTTGAATAGAAAATATTTATAGTCCTTAAAGAGCCAAACAAAAATCCAGGCGAAATCAAAAAACGACATGCAATAAAGAAAACTAGAAAAGCGGACAATTTTCTACTGCGCAATCAAGTAAACACATCAATACAAATCCAAAATTAATCAACTAAATGGCCATAGAAAAATTGCCCTTATTACAACCCAGATATGCAGAAAGTAAAGTGGCCGGGCACCACTGCCAACAACCCGGATTTCTAAGCCTATGACAGACGCAAATGACTTTGAGTGGGATATTGGTCTTCAGTCTTCTGGGTATCTTCTTCTCCTTGGACTCCTTAGAACTCTCCTCCTTGGATCTCTTCTCCTTGGACTCCTTGGGTTTCTCCTCCTTAGACTCCTTGGATTCATCGTGGCTTGAATATCCAAACGAAGAGACAATTCCCCCCAGCAGGGGGTATTGCCTTTTCTCTTTGAATATCTAAAGACATTCAACTCGATCTTCCAAATGGAAGAAGACCCTCCCCTTTAGGGATGCCTTCTTCTTTATGAATTCAAGTTGGATAAGAATATCCCACTCAGAGTGCATTTTCACAACTCTTAACTATATTACAAATTTTACATCTATTTAAAAAAAAAGTAGACTCCCTGCATGGTTGCCATAGTAAAAATCACAAGCAGTTATATATGGAAATAAAAAATGTTCAAATCATTGACCCTGTGCCAAGCCATGCTCTTAATTATGAGGGATAAGCAGCTCCATCTGTACAATTATAATTATTAATTTAGCCCTTATTTTATTTAGGGGGAGCTGAGCAAGCACATGCATAAAATATTATTAGAAATCATGATAATGCTCCCCCTTTATTAGCTTGAGCATAGCCACCTGCACGGAAGAACAGTATATATATATATATATGTATATGACGTTCCTAACCTAGGGGTAAATCTAGCGCTCATCACATCATCCACAGAGTGCAGAAAAAGTAAGCAAACACACCAGCAATTTCAAACAGCATGCAATGAAAACCACGGAAAGCTCCGGCACACAGCAAAAAAATAAAACCCAGCGGCCTAACCTAGATTTAGAAGTGGTGCCCTAGAAAACAATTCTAAGTGTGTGTAAGGCTGGTGTGGTTTGGATAGGTCCTAAGCAGGGTAATTAGTTAAAGTTATCTAGAGTTCAGGTTTGTTAGGAGGTCTGAAAATAATATTTTTAGTTGACATTCAAATACTAGTGAATTAGGGTCCATTTTAATTATTTTAGTTTATTGATCAATTTAAGAGCTAGGATACTGATATTTAAAGTTCAAGATATTAGCCAATTTTAGAAAGTCTCGGGTCCTACTAAGAACTAGACTAAGGGTCCAAAAAGTCACTATGGGAAATAGGCTAGGTTTGGGTCTCCTAATATTTTAAGAAAATACTAGACCTTAATACGAGTAGTTAGATAGGTAGTATGCTAAAATCAGAGTTTCTAGGCAAAATTATGAATTTTCTAAGTTTACGGGCCCTAAATGAACTACGATTGAC